>OY727109.1:37356910-37739410 GCA_963402855.1 Ormia ochracea
AGTGGTTAAGTTTTGTTTGAACTAGATGTTGCTTCAAGCCAACTACAATTTGCAAAGGAAAATTGACGGCGCATAGGATAAGTCATACGTATACTTTATACAATATATGTATATTCACCTCAGCCAGTTTACAATCTTTACATCTCCGCTAACGTCAAGTACGAAAGTTAGGCCACTTTAAACTTTTCTGTTACGTTGAGTACTTTGACAACTGCCAATTCCTTTTTTTGAACCTTTTTATTTCTTGGTGCGCTATTTGAAATTTTAAAAGAGTGGCAATGCTGTAGCAATTGCAACCAGCTGCTTTTTTTTCTAAAACAGCTGATTTTATATCCGCTAATGAAGTACTGATTGTCCCAACCTTTTCCGTGGCCACCTTAATCTCAGCAGAAAAAGTACAACGTATACGTATGTTTTATTCTATGTGCCAAGTCTTTAAGCCAAGCAAAAGCCTTCGTAAAAAAATCTTCAAATAATATTGTTTCCCGATTTAAGATGAGATTTACAAGTCGAGCGCTTCCTCTCACAAGGGTTTCAGAACTCCAAATATCAATATTCTAAACGGGCCAACGCTTTTGAAATAAGTTCCTTTATAAGCGAAGAATTTCTATTTCGAACTGCTACAATTTAGTTTCAGTTGGTCTTGAGGCGAAATAGTTCAGTTGAATGAACCCTGACCATTTCGAAACAAATATGGCTTTAAACCGATTTTATATTTTTGTTCAATTCAGTACGAAAGATAATTTAAACGACATATTACTTACTCAATCAGCGACAATATTGCCCCTACAGCCACTGCTTGACACACGAGTGAACTGAAATACTCTGGAAGCTTTAAAATCATAACTCAGCTTTTTAAGAGTCTGAGTGTGATCATACTCTTTCGGCTACGCGTAGTCATTGTCTCCCCTAATTGATGAAAATCAAAAAATTTTATAAGTAAATATTTGGCTGTCCTCAGATGTAATAAGTGATGTCACGCTTACCAACGAACGCTGCCCCAGTCTCAATATAAATTTGATTAACAAGCTGATTTGTAGGTGTCGCTTTAAATACATGTGGTGTGATTGACGTGTTTTTTGATCGTCTCCAGGGCACTTTTGCCGTAATTATTTGGGTACAGTACTCATTACGTTGCACCCTCAGCCATTCAAAACTGCTTCACTTTGATCGAATTAGAATACCTTAAATTTTAAGGCGACTTTTCCCCACGCAGCGTTAATCCTGCCACTGACTCTTAAAACACTTCATAAGTAGTGCCTTAATTGGAAAAATTAAAAGCCCATAAAGCTGTCTTCATCGTTGACAAGTCTTTATAATCAACCATGTGTAAGTTTCTAATAATTATGTCAATTTATTGCACAATAAGTTGTTCAATATAAATTACATACAAAGAAAAGAATAAATACTTTTTAATTTAAAGTATTGAATATTGCTAAATTCTAAGCTTTCTCAAAATCGCACCAAAACTTAATCCAGTCTTGTGGAGAAATTTCAAAGTCTCATAAAATCGAAGTTATACCAAAAATTAAAACATTTTCAAACTGAAGTGTGGGCGAGATAATCTATTGAATCCATTACATATTTCTCGCATTTTCCGTTTTCAAATTGGATTTCAAAAAATATGCTCCAAATTAATAATTGAACGTTGGGGCTGCTAACAAAATTAATAAAAAGCTTTATTTTGCCGAAAGCTTAAATTTCAAACATTTTTAAGAACAAGGAGCAATTTTTCCAAAAACTTATTAGAAGGAAAATTCCAGTTCACATACACATGCTGGCAGTTGCAACTTACTTAGAAGCAGAATAGATACTACAAAAGCTTTTTCATTTAAATTATTTCTTTCGAAACCATGCAATTCACGGTGGAAACAATCGAACTGCAAGTGGCTAAAAAATATGCCAAGTTGTCAGTGAGACATACAAGTTGCTGACATTTGTTGCAACTCGAACAAGAGCGAACTGGTCGTATAACCCCTTTTAGACGTGCAAAGTTTTTTTTTAATTTATTTTTAAACTGATTTTCATGTTTAGACACAAAAAGTTTTGTGGGTTTTTTTTTGGATTTTTGTTTGTTTATGGAATTTTTTTTAAATATAAATAAATACAATTAATGGCGAACAAAGTCAATTTTCATAGACGTGAAGTTGACAGTGAAGTCAAAATCTGCAGCTTCTCCGCGGCTCCAGCCAGCTGACTTTGCAGCAGCGAATTTTCCTTTAAATTCAGCTCCACCCATTTCCACATGCTCATTAGCCACTTCAGTTCGTTCAAACTTGCCACAGTCTCATGTGAAATTTTCCAAAGTGTCACCCGTTTTCAAAGCAAGATTGCCATTCGCAATACCACATACAGCTGTAAGAATTTCCCTGTTTCTTTTTCGTTTACATAGACACATAAGGCTATTCTAGCGAATAATTTTTCGTGCTCTACGATTATTACTAACTTGCCGAATCGCCTCATGTAAGCTGAATCTGAGTCTTTAACTGCTTTCCTGCTTCCAGTTTAATTAATTTTAATTTATTGCCTCCTGGACCGTTTTGGCTTCACGCATCAATATTTTCGGTAGCCATTTTTATTCTAATACAAATCGAAAATATTAATGAAAATATTCTAGAAACTCATAGCGATATCAATGGCGCCTAAGCGCCTTTGCGCTGCAGGCGGCAAGGCTGCATAATTTCACCACGTACGTCTATTTGAACGCAGTTTGAACTTCTTAATTCGAAGTTGGCTGGAGTTCAAAAATATTTATTTGCCATGCCTGAGGTAAACTTTTATACAAACACAAATGCATGCTTGCTAGAAATTTGTTTTCGGGAGGGTGCAAAACGTTTCTAGGAAATACTTGTACGTAAAGTTACGAGTTCATGAGGTTAAAAGTTATTCCTACTCTTGTACACGAGCAAAAGATTGGCAGTTTGTTAGTGTTGTAGCAGGACTCCATTCTTTCCTTCTTGTTCTTGGTTTGCTTTAAATGATAATGTGTATGATGCGTGACATTGTGCTATGAATTGTAATCAAACAGTTTTACTTTCAAGGGGAGTGACTCTAAATCAAACATTTATATCTTTTATTTTTTTCATATATTTTATTTATTTTTTTTTCTTTTAAATAAAATAGAAATTTTAGGTTCTAATGTTTTCAAAATCTCTGCAGACTGTAACACATCAGCGTTTCGCACATAAAAATAGTTTTAAAAGAATAAATGAGAATAATATTTGAGTACGCCTTGTTAAGCGGTGTCATTGGTTGACAGTATATATTAGACGTAACAAGTCCTTTATATGGTAATAGATTGGTACGCCAGCTGGTATTAAGCACACAAAAGTAAAATTGACAATAATCAAACGCTATTTGAGTCAAACCAACAAATTAATATTAATCGCTTTGAATTTGAGAAAAAAAAATAACTAGGATCTAATCCAGGCAATAAAGTAAATCGTCTAATGCTTTAACGATATACAAAGTTGGTAACTTAAGTCCTAGTGACATTTTAGGACTTGTAAAGCGATTCAGTAATTTATAACGTTTCGAAAATCGCTATATTTACCGACACTTATATTCGTTTGCAATAACGATTTTATGCTATCAACGTTCTCGTTATCGACATCGTTATATGGCATCTCTCTCAAAATACACGCTAAGAATTAAAGTCTTAAACAATTTTTGTAGACGACAAAACAAACAAAGTTTTAATTTAATATTTATATTTATTTAAATAATATACTTTTCTTATAAGGTATATCGACATAAGATTCATACTGTTCGGGGTAAAGCATTGCATGTAATGGCACATAATGATATGAATAATTAGAAACGTATAAATGTATGTGATTTTAACTTTGTGTAACTTTAACTTTTATCGTTTCGATTTCTGTTTTATACTTTTAAAAATAAACAGAATTCAATAACAAGTCCTACAGTCGTTAAAAATAACAACGTTCTCGATAAAACTAAATGAAAACAACAACAGCTGTTCGCCACTGACAGCGAATATCTTAAAAATGTTTACTAAATAGCAAAATCGATAAATTTTCATTATAATTATTTTATCGATACGATTATGGTGAAAAAAGTTTCAGAATCGCTCTCTTGATTTATAGTTTGTGAGACAAAATATTAAATAAAAGAAATAAAATTAATTTAATTGCTGAATATCTTATAACCAATTTATGTCAAATACAATTGCGAGACCAGTTACATAGCTTTAATTTAAAGGGCATAAAAAAACATAAGAAAATATCCTTAAGAAAATTATAAGAATGTCTAGAAAATATCAAACAATTAACTCACTAAACGTTTTCTAGTTTAGTCCAATTTAATTGCACGCTATAATATTATTAGAAGATTTTCTATATCTTCTAAACAAATTGATTTACGATTTTCTGTTAAAATATTTAATAACATTGAAAAATTTCATTTCATGTTGGCCCTAACAATCGCTGCTTCCTTAACACATAATAAATCGTTAAGAGTTAAATTTCCATTGACTACTTTCTTTCGAATCTTTTCTTTTTGAAACGAAATTTGCGTTACTCTTTATGAACTTATATTATGTTTTACATACATTTTTGCCAATGTCAACTTCAATGTCAATGTAAA
Source organism: Ormia ochracea (assembly GCA_963402855.1). Lineage (NCBI taxonomy): Eukaryota > Metazoa > Arthropoda > Insecta > Diptera > Tachinidae > Ormia > Ormia ochracea. The sequence continues at coordinate 37,361,516 of OY727109.1, forward strand.
GTATTTTCAAAATCTTTTATTAACGATAATCACACCGTTTTCATTTATAGGATTTCATTGGGCGATATGATGCATTAAAAATTGCTTAACACATAAAAAATCGTTAAGAGTTAGATGTCGAGAACATCTTGTGGATTCTACTAAAATTAACTTTAAAAATGGACTAAGACTTTTAAAAATCATTTAATGTTAAAAATATACACAAAACTAAAAAAAAGTAGATGAAATTAAATATTAAAAATTTATAAAAAATTTAAAAATAGATGAATAAATAAAAAAAGAAAAAAAATATTGTGAAAAACGTAGAAAAATTGGAAAAGGGTGACTTAAAGTGAAAAGTCAAAATATGCCGAGAAATAAAAACGTTTATTTATTTTTGGAAAAGGAAATGGATTCTACAGAATGGCTGTTATTCAGCATTTGTTTTCAGCTTTTCTTTGTTCTGAAAGTCGCACTCTCCTTTCCTAGTCTTCTGGAATACAATAGATAAAATGGCTACCGACAGCAAACGAGCAGTTCATACTTTGACACCAGAGGCAATGCAACTCTGTTGTATCTGTTGTGATTTCTAGTTGGAATGTTGAAGTGGCGCTGGCAAAGTCGATGGCGCCTTAAAGCTTGCAAGCAAACAAGTTATCTGAGAGATAATATGCCCCTAAGCTCATGTACCCTCTTCGCTTTTTCTGCTGCACTATATATAGTCGGCCGAGTAAAAACAATTAATAAAATTCCACCAAATAACAGTTTAACGGTAGTCTAGTTTAACACAAGAGGGGTGACGAAAAACTACTACGTCCTCTGTGCTGCCATACCCTTAATCCTCATTTCGGCAGACTGCTTTGCATGAATTGTGTCACCCTACAATTGCAATACAAGACGCACTCATGTCAAATTTAAATAAATTACAAATTGTATTTTACTTCTTGTGTTGGGTGCACAATGGGAAATATTGAAAACAATATACACAAAAATCGAAAAGCCCCTCTGCATAAGTTTTAAATTTAATTTTTTTTTTTTTTTTTTTTCTTTTTTTGGAACACTGCAATTCCATTTGTGAGTACTAACAGAACTTCCTTCCCTTTTTCAGCAACAAATGAAAATATTTTCGGGAATTAAACAGCTGTTTTAAATTTCTTAAATGCCCTTAACACAATATATACGAGTAATTATACAGGGAGAGGTTCACAGATGTTTGTAATTACTACAATATTAGTTTCAGACTCTATAAATTATACACATTCTAAATCGATGTTAGAACAGATGTTTTCTGCGATTTGTCCTTCTGTCTGTATATTTGTCCATCTGTCCTCGATATTGCTTTGGTATTTTTGTTGCTGTGTAAACTGATTTTAAATTTTGTCTAAAATCAGAATTTTCTTAAATTTATGCAGTATGAAAATCAATAGAAGCGGATAAAAAATAAAAATGCAAAATCCATCTGAGAAGCATATCCTTGCAGCAGGGTATATAGGATTCGGTGCAGTCGAATATGTCACGTTGACTTGTTTTAATTTACTTCCAGGATAATAAAAAACTATAAAAACACTATTCTAAAAAATATGTATGCCAATAAACTTTTTCGAGTTCATAAAGGAATTGTTGCGTGTACGTATGGATTCGAGTCCTAGAAATATCTCTGGCAGATATACATACACAAAAGCGTATACGTGCCGCCAAGTGTAGTAATGAGAGCATGTATTTATTCTCGTTTATTGCGGTTTGTAAAATTATTTACAATTCACATGTTTGAGTTTTACATGTTGCATTATTGCGTATGCAAATATATATAAAAAAAAGAAGAAAAAAGGACACGAGTTTTATGAAAACTGAATATATGAATATGAGAAATTGAATGAAAATAAATGTGAATATTTCACCCTCGAGCACAAAATTAATTAAAATTCACATTATAAATTGATGCAATGGCAATACGAGATAATCAATGTATTTCGAAACGAAGTGTGAGAGTGAAATAAATTTCAGAATAGACGATAACTTCAATTTAAGATGAATTCTTAATAAAGTTTTTTATTAAACAAGAATTACTTAAAAAACATTTCTTGTCCCAGTGTTGGCATTGTTCGAAAAAATCTCAGTGCAAAGGACATCCCAAATGATAAATCGAAGTAACAAATTGCACTTGCGGAGTACGAAATAAAGGATAATTTGTAGTCGAAGGATATTCTTATACCCCTTTAATAAAAATGATTTAAAGATTCCAAGTTAATCTTTCTTTAGAGGGAGGGGGCATTTAATTTCATAACCATTTTATAACCTGCTCCAAATCGCTTACCTTTCGGATACGACATTAGTAAATTTTTATGTTCCACTCGAAATTTAATTATAAAGTTTTTAATTCGTAAACATTAAGCCAAATAAGTTAAAGATCCTAGTTAAAGCTTTTGCTCCTTCTCATCAATAATTCAGTTATTAGTTTACAATTGAGGAAGCAAAAAATTTGCCAAAAAGGCTTTTTAGGATATAAACTATGGATCAAAGCCAGGCTGATTTTACAAGGATTTTCAGAGTGACGGTGTTTTTGGAAACCAATTTTTTTTATCTTCTTAACTGCTGGCGATAAATTTAAGATTGTATTTCGATTGAAATGTGCATTAAAAACAAAATAAAGGTGCCTTTACAGCCGGGCTTGGGCTTCATGTTGTCTTATTGTATTGATTGGACTGAGATTGTATCCTTTTGGATAACATTGAAGTCTTTGTTTAGAAATACCTTCAGAAGGATGAAGTGTTTTAAATCCTTTTCACTCGTTAATACTTTCGATGCTAGACCATATCCTGCACTGCAAAGAGGCTTGAGATTTCATAACCAAGTTCGGACCTACCACAACATAACTTGGTAAGCTCTAGGTAGCAGCTTTTAGAATCAATATAAAATTAAGCAGAAGTTAATTTGAACTCATTTCCGTGTGTGTAAATATTTTTATTATTTTAATGAAAATAGTAATCAAAAATTCAGGGAGACATGAAAATCGTATTGTAATTCCACTTATTGTAAGAGCGGCTTATAATTCTTCCCCCTCAAAAAAATATTGTTTAAAACTATATATATGTATTTTCTTTGATAGTTTCCAATTCTTTTTATGGGTCACACACACACACACATCCATAGTTTCAAATACGTTGTATGTAAATTGTGGACGAGTGCCTATTCTCCTTTAACGACAATGTAAATTAAGATGTGTCGCATTGAAAGTAAGAAATCCTGAAAGTTAAAAAAAAAACCCATCCCTTTCCGGGAAATTTATATGTGAAATCTCCTCCTAATGGTGTGAGTAACCGTTTTATTTCATATTGCATAACTTTAGGCTGTCTAGCTTATCTATTCATGAGGGAGCCGACGTACTCCTTCTTATTACGTCATTATTGCGTATAAGCAATTTTATGGAGATAAAAGGTAAATTTATTTAATTACTGATAAATAAATTAATATTTGTTAATAGTATAACAAAAAGCCCATTAAGAGGAGCGTTCAATTATGCACATGTTGTTAAACATAAAATTAAGAGATAAGAAATTATAAGCCATTAATAGATTGTAGCATACAAATAAGAGTTTTATTAAACATACATTATTTTACACTGAACAAAATAAGTTGGTAAACGCAAAAGCCAACTCAGTAGAGAGACCTTATGAAGCCTCCGATATTGTCCAGTTATGCTTGTAATACAAATATTTCACAACTCAACCAAGAGCTGAAGTGAGAAAATTGGTAATGAACTTATTCCGCTTTTTTTGAATAGTGTAGGGGGTCATGCTGTGAACTACTCAAGTGTCTGCTGCTTCAATGTCAAAACAGAATCATCGTAGATGATCGGTAATTAGAAAAAAATTTGTTATGTAAATAATCCATATCGCAATAGGATTCGATACGTGAAATATATATCGAAACCACATTTTGGTGTGCTTAAATTTCATACTTCAAAAAAATTCAGTTTATATGGGTCAGTAAGTCGTTTCCATTCCGTGTGGAATTAACAAAAGTTATCGGACATTTAATATCAACTTCACTTATGCCAAAGTAACTAATTTGGATACTAAAATTCGGAATTTCTTTTGGCAACTTAACTAGAGGCCCATCGTAGTAATAGTTATATCCTGCCGAGTATCTTCTTGCAATATTTGTGGATTCTAGTGAAGAAAACGCGAAACAAGTAGAGTTAGCTGAATAATCCCAATATAATAAAGATATAAGATAAAAAATTTTGATATATAGCAATAAAAATTATACAATAAAAAAAATTAGCACCGAGATCTCTTTTCCCGTAAAAGTTGTACGCAACCGACCCTGAAAGAGTTCAAGAATTTCCTCCACAGCATTGGTGGTATTACCGAAAACAATGATTGTTTGCTTAAGGATTTTCTCGCAAAAAATTATTTATCGCAAGCCAATTTTTACTATGTATTTCTTTCATATCTTTGTATTGGAACTTTCGAGGCCTAAATTTTTCATATTATTTGCCATTCCCAATCGAAGATAATATTTTTAGACAAATTCCGATTCTGATATTTTTACACAAATTCCGATTCATAATACGTATTTAAGACTCTTGAATGTATTGCAACTACAGATTCGAAATTCTGGAAATTGTGCGTTTCAGGATTCTGTTGCAGCGCAGCATGCAACAATACTTGCCTAAGAAAAGAAAAGGATCACATATCTCAAGCAACATTTATTATACTTACACTATTGATTTTATACACAGTACCCGCACATTTTTCTCTCAGTGCACTTTTAACTACGTCAGCGTTTATTATCAATCTAACGCACTCCACTTGCCCGTAACTTAAGCGACAACGAACAACGAAATGAACAACTTACGATGGTTGTGTATGGTTGTACTGCAACAGCAGGATAAATTTATATTCTTAACAACATTTGTATGCTACTGTTGCCAAACCAGTAGAACAAAAACTATATAATGAATGATAATACGAAAAAAAATTGTATATAGTTTTTTTCGTGACTTTTCGTATGTGTAACTCGATAGTGTAACGTTGCTGCTGTTATGAGTGTTATTATTATTATTGCTCATTAAAGAAAATTTGCCATAATAAACCACAATAAAATTTATTTTATAATCAACCGCTTATTGAGTTGGAATTTACGAGTATTAATACGGCATTTGAGTGCGAGTGCGGGTATGTAGACGAGCTTAATAGACCGCAGTTATTGCAGTAAACCATTTGCATCTGAATATATTGATTTGGTTTGCAAAAAGAAATATATTCTCCATTCATTATATTGAGCAATTAAAAAAGTAAAGGGGATTCACAGTGGATGTTCTGATCAAACTATAACATAAAGAAAACTGAAAGGAAAACTAAATATCAGAAGAAACCTCTCCTGTAAGTTTGGAACGCTATGCGTAACTAAGGGGAAAAGCAATTATTAGCTGTTAAATAGATTGCCAAATAAAGCTCCGTTGCCATCACAAAGTTCGAAATAACTAAAAATATTTCCTCTCTCAGATGTCATGAAAGGATAATCGATACAATGAAAAGTGGCGTTGCCAAATCAAAGTTGTAAAACTCTGAGAACCCCTTTAAGAAGAAAATTTCCGGAAAAGAAAATTTCTACTTTGATAAACGATAAAATGAAATGTGATCTGAAAATATCTGAAAGTGGCGTTGCCAACTCAAAGTTTTGAACCTTTAAAAAACCCGGTTTAGAAAGTGTCGCCAAAGGATATTTTTTTTGTAATCGATAAAATGAAAACCACTCTCGAAGTATCTAAGAACACCGTTGCCAAACCAAATTTGTAAACATCTTAAAAACCTCGTTTAGAAGGTGTCGCAAAAAGAAATTTGTATTTTGATAATCGATAAAATGAAAACTCCTCTTTAAATATCTAAAAGCAGCGTTGCCAACCCAAAGTTGTAAGCATCTTAAAAACCTCGTTTAGAAGGTATCGAAAAGGGAATCTGTATTTTGATAATCAATAAAATGAAAACTCTTCTGAAAATATCTAAAAGCAGCGTTGCCAACCCAAATCTCTAAACATCTTAAAACCCTAGTGTAGAAGGTGTCGCAAAATGAAATTTGTATTTTGATAATTGATAAAATGAAAACTCCTCTTGAAATATCTAAACGCAGCGTTGCCAACCCAAAGTTGTAAACATCTTAAAACCCTCGTTTAGAAGGTGTCGCAAAATGAAATTTGTATTTTGATAATCGATAAAATGAAAACTCCTCTTGAAATATCTAAACGCAGCGTTGCCAACCCAAAGTTGTAAACGTCTTAAAAACCTCGTTTAGAAGGTATCGAAAAGGGAATCTGTATTTTGATAATCAATAAAATGAAAACTCTTCTGAAAATGTCTAAAAGCAGCGTTGCCAACCCAAAGTTGTAAACATTTTAAAACCCTCGTTTAGAAGGTGTCGTAAAATGAAATTTGTATTTTGATAGTCGATAGCCCAAATTTGTGAACCTCTGAAAAAATCCTTTGGAAGGTACTAAAAACTAAAATATCTATAAATAAAATGATCATTGAATGTTAAAATTTCAATACAGATTCATTCCCGCGACAGTTGCGCTTTCGTATTGCCATTAATTTGAGACAAGGCCTTTGGAAAAATTCCATAGCAGTTAAACCAAGACTGCATGGAGGCCACCTTATACGGCCATCTCTTCGTGCTCAATTATACCCTGAAATTTTCCAGCAAGAGAGACGTATTAAATGCATTTGAAGTTGACTTGTTCTGCAGGAACCTTCCATTTTCTTTTAATTAAGCAGAAAAGCTTTGCTGCCTTTCATCCATTCACGCAGCCAGCTGTAATTGCTTGAACTTTCTTTTGAGACACCTTGTATATACGTAGAAAAAATTTATAATAATTATGAGCAGTAAGCTTTGAGACTATAATGAAGACATCTTTCTTCTATTAAATAAATTTCCAGAGTTACAATCAGAGGCTACGAGCAAAATATTTTTCATCAATTCGTTTGACGCATATATAAGCAGAGTAATGTATGTTTGCGCATACGAGCGTAGCCATTCATGACATGTTTGTCATTTTAATATGATTTGGATTTGTGTATTCAGGCACGTACGAGCCCATAATTGCATATATGCTTGGATATATGCACACGCGCGTATGGCAGCAACTTCATTAGTCGGTCATGTATTGTGCTTGACAGTATTGACGTCAAGCACATACTTATTTATCTCTTAAATAAAATATTTAAATAAACACGACAGTTCTATTGATTTAGATAAGATATCGTTTTGTTCACATTTATTAATTACTTTTTGTTGTATTTGTGGGCTCCTTGTGGCTTGAAGGGTCACGATTCAAATACACGCAATTGTCTTGTCTCTCTTCTAATTTGGCTCTGAGGTTTGGCTGTCTACATAATCAATTGTGCTTTTGAAAATATTATAAACGCTTTAAGCTTAAAGCAGTGACAAGCTTAAAAGTTTATTTAAAAGGGAATGTGAGACAGACAACGGACTGCGATGGGATTACCATCCCTATAGATTTTTGAATTGATACATTCGATTGCGCTTGACAGAATAAAGCGATGATGTCTTCAAGCCAATTTGTGTCGATAAAATCGTGTAGATTCAGATAGAAGTCTGTTAGTTTGTCTAATGAAAAAATTTAAACGATTCTAGAAATGTTTTACTCTTTTAATCATCGTTTAAAATTTTCTAATTTAATGCGCAAAAGGACATCCATTGAAAAATACAGATTTTTTGGCCAAACTGTACACATATTCCTCTTGCCGTTTTGAGTATTGGAAAGTTCACATCATTTGATCGCAGTTTTTAATCCGTTTACATCGTAATATATTTTTCTAATACCAAAGCAATAGTTTGCATAAATCGGCTGCATTCCAGAAGTATTGCCTGAAAAGAAAAAAAATTAATTCTCTTCAATAACAGAAAAATACCACTTTTATGGTTCTGAATCCTCCTTTTTTCTACGCTGCAAGTTGTGCCTCTGCATTAAAATAATGATATTTGATAGTTATTTGTATACTTCGTTTGACAAGCGGAGATTCTTTGGTCGTCTTTCCTCAATTTCTAAAATTGTTACATAATTTCTTATTAAATTAAACTCAGATAACAGATTTTAAGAATATGCTAGTGAATCACCTTAATGTTACTGTAAACCACTTTTCTTGTCGATAACTTAAACTGTTATCAAAATCGTTAAAAGTGTCTTGATTGCATTACTAGTGTTTGCAATAACATTTTATATTAAAATTTATTTATTTCATGGTTAAGAGATATCAGGCAGCCTTCAAAGGTGACATTTTGTAATCGGTCCTAACAGTTTTATCTTCTTTCATTACTTTTCTTGGCGATTTCCGCTATTTTTAACAGTCAATTTTTCAATTTGTGACTTCTTTGCAAATTAAACGCTGAACAGAGTGTTACTCTAAACAACTTTATTTGTCGATAAATGAAATCGTTAAAAGTGTCTTGATTGCATTACTAGTGTTTGCAATAACATTTTATATTAAAATTTATTTATTTCATTGTTAAGAGATATCAGGCAGCCTTCGTAAGTGCCATTTTGTAATGGGTCCTAAAAGTTTTATCTTCTTTCATTACTTTTCTTGGCGATTTCCGCTATTTTTAACAGTCAATTTTTCAATTTGTGACTTCTTTGCAAATTAAACGCTGAACAGAGTGTTACTCTAAACCACTTTATTTATCGATAATTTTAACTGTTACCAAAAGCGTTAAAGTGTTATGTATAGTTTTTAATCTGCAGCGCATGATATCTGTTAGACAGCATGGATCCGAAGCCAATACGTGATTTGCAACCACTTTCTCGCTTATAATTTTAAGAGGTTTGGCCAACTCCAAGAAAACTCATGAACTAAAATATGCTACATGTTGCACTTTTGAAATGGTTTTACTGTTGCATGACCCCACCAATTTTATATAAATTTTAATACGCGTTTTAATGTGGAATTTTATTTATTGCTATAATTAACATACAAGCGCGTATGCCATTTAAAACCGCAGAAATAAACTAAATAGTTTTAATAAAAACTGCGAATAAATTTCATAAACGCGTTAATATTTTAAAATAAAATTAGTAATGCGTTTACGTAGTTGTGCATTTGCCAATGGAAACCACATGAATGTTGCAATCTTTGATTATCATTTTATTAAAAATTAATTTTGTTGCCATTTTTATTATTAACATTGTTGTTGTTGCCCGTATTCCTCTTCTACTGCTCGGTCTAAAAGGCCAAAAATTTAACTTAACATTTTAATTCCCTTTTCCTTTAATCCTTGGGCATGTGAGGTCGTTTTTCCCTTCAAACCTCCTCTTCATTATATTTCAACTTTTTTTGAATCATTTCAATACAGCAAGATTTAAATTCCTTTGCAAACACCTGAAATGAAAGCCAGTGATTCCTCTAGAAAGAGTTCGCAAAACAAAACAAAAAAAAAAAATTTAGATGGAAGAGTCATAAATTTATTGAACGTTAAAATGCTAAAGAACGAGCATCTACTTAAAGAAATATTCTTTTAATTAATGTACTCACAAAGGACGAAAATTCTGGGAAAAAAATTATTTGCTCATGTAAAGCTTCAACTTTTAGGTTGAACGTGTAGGAAGGATGTGGAGACCTGAGACACACACAAATGGCAAGATAAATGACAAGTTAAATGCAGTAACTGGTTTAATTGCTGCAAAGGACATTTCAATTAATTTTCAGGATTTTATAAGGTTGTGTGTGTGCAAGCGCAAAATTTTATTCATTTTCATACTTTTCTTTTTTTTTTTGTTCTTCCATTTTTCTTCTTATTTTGCTCGTTATTAGCAATTTTTTTTTTATTGCTGCTCTTTTAAATATGAAATTATTGCATTTATGCATCACCCAAAAGGAAAGATTATGTTGCTTAGCATTTTCCAGCAAGCAGGACGAAAGGAGAAATGCCTTTCAAATTTTCCAACTGTCCTCTAGTTTTCAAATACACAATCAAACTCTCATTCAATTTTCAATTACATTCGTAAGTTTTAAGGAAAATCTATTAAGATGAGAGACCATCTTGACATGTTCATACGCATTCACTCAACGTTTGACATTTCTCTCTATTGCTAGAAGGTTGTAAAGAGGTCCCTCCTTCTTTGTTTACGACTAGAATGCATATGCCACTCTCTCCCTCTCCCTCTTCGTGTGTGTGTGCGTATGTGTTTCTGGCTTTTTATCTCTTTTCAATGCAACAAGAGTCAATCACACACTCCAACACTTGCCATGCAAGTTGCTCTGTCATTCTAGTTTACTGTTTAAGAAGTAAAATATTGAGATCGCAATGGAAGATAAAAATTGTCGTAGAAGAAAAATGTCACTTGCAGCCAAATATTGTTTGTCACTTGCTTGAAATGTCACTGGATAAATGTGTGAATTGAAGAGGAATTTAACTATTTTATTCATTCGTATTAAACGTATTACAGTTAGGGGAAGTATTCCTCTCACTACAGACACATTAATTACTAAATTATGTTTGAGAGATATTTCAAAAACTTACTCAAATTTATCTAAGCGAAAGCAGAAAGCGTAACATGTTTTTCCGTTAAGCTTTACCGCTGAAGGGGCATACCTAAAGCAAAGCGGCAAGCGTTTTTTACCTGTCAAAAGTTCTCATGCCCATACATTCTATATAGAGCATACCGAAATAACGGGCCGCCAACGCCGTCGCTTTAGTTTTCTCTCTCCAGTAGGAACACTTCGAAAATATAAAAAATAGAATGAGAGAAGACGCAAAGTGTTGTGACAATGACTGCTCGTATTGCTCTCCTCACTAGAATGCTCAAAAGTAGAAAGACAAACTGAAAAAAATTATTATTTAATTTATGTTCGGGCATTAAACGCGACTTTTCCATAAATTCCAAAAAAAATTCTAAAAAAATTTTCAGTAAATTTTAATCAATAAAAAAATTGTGATTTGAAAAATATTTATATATGTATATATAATAATTTAATTATTTTAAAATAATAAAAATTTAATTACATTATATATTTAATAATTAACAAATATCTAATATATATATATATATATGTTCAATTAATTGTTATAAATTTTTTTTCCTATAGATATATAACAAAATAATAATTAATAAGGTATATATGTATATATTAAAATAAATTTATTAATTTATTAATTAAATATTTAATGGGGATAATTTTTATTCAAATTTTTAACATAAATGCCAATAATTTTTATAAAAATATTTATTTTCTAATTAAATATTATTAATTTAAATTTTATTTTCAGTTAAAAATTTGTAAAAAAAAATTTTTGATTCAGTTAAAAATTTAAATTAAATATTATTAATTTAAATTTTATTTTTAGTTAAAAATTCGTAAAAAAAAATTTTTATTCAGTTAAAAATTCAAAAAAAAAATGTTACTGAATTTTTACAATTTTTGCATTATGAATTTTAATATTTTTCTTTGCTGATTTTTCAATATTTTAGTAAAATCGGCAATTAAATTTTAATACAGAATTTATATAAAATTATTTAAAAATTTATTTTTCAATTCCCACTTCTTTTCAATCGATTCCCTCTGTCAAGTTATCCTCAGATTGTGGCATTTTTCCTACTTTGTATTTCATTTTCATTTTTTTTTTTCTTGAAAACTATTTTTATTCAATTCTAAATCAGTTTTGAAAACACTGAATTTTAGCCAACCATGTTACGTCAATAACATAGAAAATCGAGCACGCCACAAAGTAAGAATAATTTATGAATTAAATTATAAATTATCTTCAATTTTGGGCTAATTGGTTGTACACCATTTCCCAAAGCTAGATCTTTTTTGACTGAAATATGTCTCAGTTCTGAGGAACATTCCATAAACCCTTTTTAGGTTTTTTCTTATTTTCCTTAGAATCATGAAATATTTCGTGATATGTATGAAACAATTTTACTTTATCTTATGAACTGATTTGAACATCATGAAGCATACACTTTTATTTTACCATTTTAATTTAATTAATTAATTAACATGTATTAGAAAATAAAATTTTGAGCATTTTTCATAGATTTTATGAAAAATTTCTTTGCAGTAAACAAAATTTTTCTAAGATGAGTGATTAAAAGGCCATAATTTTTACTTACTTCGAGCCATTTTTATTACTTCTAAGTAAAATTGATGACATTTTTTTTAAATTATTTTAAGGTATTTAATTTTAAGGTCATGGGTCATATGTCACGTGCTGACGTTTGTTGGGTTATGCAATTCAATGGTCACTTAGCACTTGATTTAACTATTGAACAATTTATATCAGCAGTAAAACCTGTATACCAATGAGATCATATGGCCTCCTTCGCCAATACCATGTACCAGTGTTTCATTAGGGCAGTGCATAAAGGCGATACCATATTCTTTGCACTCTTTTTGTGTTCCATATGTAAACAATGCCTTGGTGTGGTATGGGTCGTGCCCTGAGTCGTACTGATGGTAATATATAGATGAGCTCATACAGCCTTCTACGCCAATACCCTGTACCAGTGTTTCATTAGGGCAGTGCATAAAGGCGATACCATATTCTTTGCACTCTTTTTGTGTTCCATATGTAAACAATGCCTTGGTGTGGTATGGGTCGTGCCCTGAGTCGTACCGATGGTAATACATGTGCAGATAAGTTCATACTGGCTTCTACGCCAGTACCCTGTACCTGTGTTTCATTAGGGTCGTGCATAAAGGTGATGCCATATTGTTAACACTCTTTTTGCGTTCCATATGTAAGCAAGGCCTTGGTGTGGCACGGGTCATGCCCTGAGTCGTATTTATGATAATATATAGATGAGCTCATACAGCCTTCTACGCCAATACCCTGTACCAGTGTTTCATTAGGGCAGTGCATAAAGGCGATGCCACATTCTTTGCGATTTTTTTGTGTTCTATACGCAAGCAATGCCTGGGCTTGCTAGAGGTTATCCCCTAATTCGTACTTGATTTAGTATCGCATTGCACTTCGGAATCCTTTCGTCTTAATTTGACATTTTTAAGCCTTTCTTCCTCAACTCAAAATGTTAATAATTCCGAATAGGAAATATTTTTATCTTTTATTTTTTCAATGTCCACTAATAAAAATATCTTAAATTTGCTCGCCCAGAAGTAAAGGGCCGTCTGAGTCTCTTTAGCTTTTGCTGAATTTTATAGTTTTCTTGAAAACTATTTAAATTAAAAATTTTCCTAAAAAACACTTCGCATTCCTCTCCCTTTTCGGCCAACCAATGCAATAAAACAGTATAACCGCAACGTATAATCGAAGTCCTGCAGCAAACAACTCAATCGGTTTATGTCATTAACAAATGAAGTAGAAGTTGAAAAAGGAGTGTTAGAAACTCCAAGAAATAGAGTGAATTAAAAATAAAATTTTATTAATTTTATTGGTATTTATTTCGTTTATTTTTCAATTATTTTAATTTCATTTTATATGTTTCACTCATGTATCCACACACATACACACACACACACACAGACAAATCTTTACATGCTTCAACTCACAAAAAGCCATGGTTTTTCTGTACGTTTGGTAAGTTATTATAACGTCCATTGCTGGGCCAGTCATTGTACTATGGGGGTGTACTCATGTATGTAAGTGAATTTCGTTTGAATCGGATGGTGGTTGTCTGGCTGGACCAGCCAGATGTTATTACATCTTTATCTTTAACTCTCTTGTAACAAACAAAACTTTTATTTTATTTTATTTCATTTCATTTTTTTCTGCAGCTAAAGATTTATTGCCCAGTTCTTCCTGTAAATTGTTGTAACAAGGATTAAATAGTTATGAAAAGTTATTGTTGATTCTCATTGCCATTTGTCGCAACATTCTATTTATTGTCTCATATATGTTTGATATTTTAATAGAATTTCCAAAATCTGATGGTAAAACAGCAGTATTGTTGGATTCCCTCTAATTATACAGCATTCAAATGGATTATCAGAAAAATAAACGGAAGCAAAAAGTTTAAAAATTTCATTGATTATGTTGAGAAATGAATTTGTTACATCTTAGTAATTCTCGAACGCTTTAATTTTTTGTAAGAGTTATATGTCTTTGCAACTCGTGTTTTGTAAACTTTAAAATAGAAGGCAAAACGATTTATTAGTCTGGAAACGGTTACAAAATTTTATTATAAAATAAACAATTTCAGGCAAATTGCAAGCATATATCATGAACAGAGCTTTTTTTTGTCATCCTTTAAAATCTGTTTATTGAATGCTCAGAAATTAATATCCAGTAATAACGCAAGCATTAAGAATTATTTCTATATAAAATTACACTGTTTCCACAATCCAAGCAAGAGAAATATTTGTTGCTTTTCATAAACATATTTTACACAAAATGTTTGCTTTGATAGCAGATAGAAATTTTAATACTGAAGGTGTGAAAGCAAGAAACAGCTGGCACGTCAGCTGTTTCTTGCTGACATGCCATGTTTATCAAACAAAAATAAAAAAACAATGAAAATCCATACGAAAGAATATCTACTGCCGCATTCTTAAAATGTATTTTCTTTTATTCAAATATTTATTAAACAGGTTTTACAGTAAATTTTTTTAAAAACAAAATTTTCTTTTATTATTTAACTTAATCCTTTAATCCTGGGGTTCGTACAAGGCGGTCTAAAAATGTATTTATTGTATTTATATGTATTTATTTATTTATTTTTTCCGTATCACAAATACTTGCAAAATTTCCCACACAAAACCTACGTTTGGATTGCATAAACACGGCAAATCAATAATCCATTATTCACTCAATCATTATTTTCACTGGATTCGTGTTTCTGAGTAGTTGTAAAAAACTGCGATGACAACTATAACTGTATAACTGAGGCAATCAGAATCGAGTCTCAGTAACTGGCAGGAGAACAGCCAGGGTCTAGCCGGGAATCGAACCCTTGATCTCCGTTGGCACCCTAACAACCTTCTTGGATATTCGAAGCGGCGTTACGTTCCAGCACAGCTTAACAGTGTTACTAACTTTTCAAGAAACTATTTTATCGATTTTGGCTTTTCACTATTGCATAAAGCGTTTAAGCTTAATGCTTTTGGTTTCTATAACTTCAGACGGAATAACTATTATTGGAAAAAATCTCATCAATGAAACACATGTTCTCTTCATACGGCTAGAAATTCAGCCCATATTTAAATTTAATCATATCCCGAGGCCTCAGCTGGACCTTTCCAAATATTAAAATTGATTTCATAAAATGTTTTCAGTTACAGTACAGTATGATTCTACATCCGATATGAAGGGCGTTATAAATTCTTTATAGTCTCTTCCATATTTTACTATAAACATAAAAATTACTTAAGTGCACATATTCTTACAAAAATTTTTTTCTCTCTCTTTTTTTTTTAAATCTCTGGCCAATGTTTAAATGAATGTCTGTATTTGCTTTTTGATTATAAGAGCCATACAATTTTTTCTTTGCCGCCCCTTCCCTTCATACCAACTACATGCAAAAATGTGAAAAGACCTTTTTTTTTTATGGATTTACATAAATGAAAAGTTATGACTTCCAGAAAGGGCCTTCTTCCACCCGCAAACAGACAGCACTAGAAGGCAATATATTAATGCAAAAAAAAGGGGGAGGGGAAGAGGAAAACAACCCACTTTGTAAAATAAATTTTGCTTAAGTTGGCAATAAAATTTTAAAAATATTCATATTCAGGCTTCGTCCTTTTTTTATTTTAATTGTGTCAGATGTCCTTTTTTCTGCATAGGGAAATATAACATTTATCCTGAAGTTGTTTGTTTGGCGCAAGAATGGTAAAAGTTTAGGCAAAAGGACAGCACAGTTTCTTGCATTTTTTTTTTTTACGAGCAATAATAATTAATTCAATTGCATAAAGTTTTAGTTTGCACATTTCATACATGCATATGTATGTGTGTACGAACACATGCGTTAGCAAATCTATGTCAAAATTACTGAAAAATTGCTGAGTAAAGTTTTAATATATCAAATCTATTTAAAGGAATTTTGAACACCGCAGAAAGCAAAGGATGCTTTTGATTTGATGTCAGTAGTTTACAGTGATTGCAACAGTGATTGACTCCCAACTAATATTTATTGAGTCATTTCGAACCCATGTTACATTTTGAAGATCCTTTCTTTGTTGTTGGTGATTGATAGCCTTGAGCAAAAGCGATATATATTTTAAAGGATAACATATTGCCTCCTCTTGTTAACAATACTGCTTGGCAAGTCCTTGAACTATTTTCAGCATACTATTTTTATCACAAAACATCCTTTTCTAGTTTTTTCTTATTATTTCACAATTTCGCGTCGCTAAGGATTTCCAGATTGCCTGTCAAGTATATTAAGCAGTGGCGTTTATCCGTCACATACAATATCGGCTGAACTTTCGTATCGATTAATGTCGTGTGTGAAAGCATAATTTCCTACTAAATTGTAACAAATTGACGGAGGCAGGTTTCTCAAATGTAAATAAAGGAAAACCAAAACAAGCAAAGTGCTATATTCGTCTGTGCTGTATGTCTATGTATTTCCAGGACTCGATTTTGTACCTATACGAAGCAATTAGTTTTTGAACTCGAAAAAGTTTATTGGCATACATATTTTTTAGAATCGTGTTTCTGTATTTTTTTATTATCCTTAAAGTAAAAGAAAACAGGGAAACTTGATATATTCTTCTATACCGAATCGGTCAATAGGGAATACTATCTTGAAGTTATGCGCAATTCGTCAGAAACGCACAGACTTGTGGAAAAACCGATCAAGCCATTATAACGCACCAGCTCACATATCGATGCTTGTGCGTCAGATTTTTGGCCAAAAACAAAACCGTAATCAGCGGATTCTTCCCAAAATAGAAGACACTCATGAAAGCAAAGCGTTTTGCTACGATTGAAGAGATAAGAGAAAAATCGGAAGAAGAGCTGTCGCGATACCAAAAAGTGTGTTTCCGAGGTTTTTCGAGGATTGAAAAAAATGCTGTGTTATATCCGAGGGTGCAAGACAGTTCCTTAGGAATAAATAAATACTTTTGGAAAAAATCGAAAATAACAGATATTTTTTGATCACACCTCGTATATGTTTTGCTATCGTTCTTTTATTTAAATCCCAAATTTAATAATTTTCGGATGGATTTTTCAATTTTTAATTTTAAGCAACATTTAAGCTCAATTTACAGCGCAACAAAAATACCGAGGACAAAACCCAATAGACTTTTCTTATGGAACCGGAAAATCTATACACTTTATAGGGTCGCAAACTATTACTTTAGTAGTTACCATCCCATATCAAAACTTATTTATATATACTCCCAACCTTTTTTGGTGGAGGAGGGTAAAAAAAACAACTGAATTTGAACATTTACGAGTTCCATATCCAATTCCTGATTTTGTTAATGTTGTTGGAACCAAAGATAATGTTTCACTCAGCCAGCGTGACCTGATAGCGCTCGTCCCTCAATGTAAAAGGCACTTGTTTGTTCTTCAGATATAAATATCGTTAAGGGATGTCATCATAATTCTTTAACGGCTGGAGGACTATCTTCGCTTCAATTTTAACAATTTGGAAAAATTGTTCTGGGGTTTAGCGTTGCAGATGACTCGCCACGCCTTTTCCAACAAAAATGTCATTACAGTTTGACGTAAGCAGCTTTCAAGGTATTGTTTTTGATGTCGGGAGGGGTTATTACGAAGGAAATAAAAACGCAAAGAAATCCCAAACAGGAAAACCGAAAAATAAAAAAAATGTCTGTCCGTTGCACTTAAATTTTCGTGTAGCTCTAATTGAAAATGTTACCGCCAACGCAGATGCAAAACTTTTTTCCTTATCTCTGCCCAATTTTAAACTCACTATTATCCGAGATGCAATTTATAACAAATTGACTTGACGGCCTTACTGTTTCATCACAGGAAATGGAACATTATTTTGGCGTTTCTTTAATTTGTCATCTGGCGCTTTGTGAAGCTGAACCGAAAACAAATGTTGATGAATCGTATGATTGATTTATTGTAGCAAATAAAAAACTGCCAAGGAAACAGACACAAGACAGATTAATACCATTCTTGCCAAGAAGATGATGAGAATGAGCGTTCTGTGAATGATGCGGTGGCGTGTTAGTGTGTCATTACAATGGGGTAGCAATTACTTCAAAAGAGGATATCGCAAGGAGCTCAAGAGAAGAATTAATGTGGCCCACACCATCAAAATAAATGAAGTTTTAACACTCGTGAAATAATTATAAAGATAAATTTTAAATGGTAATCTTTAGATTGTTAGAAGAGCCGGGAAGTATTAACAGTTGCAATTAGAGTGTGGCACTGCAGCAGACAGAGCATGACCAGGAAATTTGATTTATAGTCTTTAATTCTTTCTTTTCTACACAGTGAATATTTTTGTAAATAATTAATGTTTTATGGCCACAATTGAGGCCAACTTTGGCCTGCTTTTTGCCAACATCTGAGAACGAACAGCGTTTGTTAGATTGGCTTCTGTGACACAGGAGAAGGGTCTTAAAGTGCGACGACTGCTCAATGCAACATTTGCACTTTGACACAGTTTTCGTGCATCCATATCTATGCGTTGCACATTCTGTACACGCATACTGCTGGGTCTTTTAGCCAAATAGTCGTTAACGTGGCTATTAGTACCATTACTTATATTCAGGCTTATTAAACGCTCCTGTAATTCGGCTTTCAAGCGTTCATTTTCTTTTTGCAAAGCCTGTTTGCGCTGCGTTAAGCAGACCACGTCAATTTTGACATTATTTACACGTTTCCAGAAATTTTCCATCAAAAACCAGTTGCAAATGTCATCCTATTGGGAAGAGAATTAAAAAAGAGGGGTTCAGTTGTTTTATCGGAATGGTTTGTCAGTTGTTGGCAATCATATGATTCCCAACACTTGTCATGGGGAAGCTTTTAGATATCATGTCTGCGAAATCAATCAGCGAGTTTGAAAAGTTTCATCAAAAGAAAGACGAACAAGGAGGAATAAAAGATCGTATTAACATTAAGCTTTCGGTGGAATTGCTTTCCAAGTTTTTAAAATTATAAAAAAAAATTAGCGTTATTCAGAGTCTGTTGCATTTCCCATTGAATTGTTTTCGTTTGCAACTATTTTTCCGTAGATATTAAATGCACAATTGAAATAAGTTACACATAAAATTACAATAAAATATTGTGGCAAATGTCAGCTGTTCTAATGTCAGACCGGCAAATGCAATACCCCTAAGGGGAATAAGGGGTTTTCGTATTTAGCATTACATAAATGCATTTGCATTTATTTTGGTTTTTCTTTCTGTATTTTTCTGTAAAAAGGTAAACTTATTTTTGAATTGGAATTTTTGCAACAACCTTGCACCAAGTAGTGAATACCGCTATTGAAGTAATCATGTCTTTTGTAAAAGTGACAAAATGTCATGCAATTTATTACATTTTAAATGGTCATACTGCAAGTCACGTTTTAAATACAGGAAAAAAGAATCCAATGAAAACCGGAAAACTGCAGTAACTTGTAAAATCACTGCAATGAAAATAATTAAAAAATGAGGTCTAATTAAGAAAGACTTAAAGAGGATTAATCTGTTGCAAAAATAGCAAAAATTCGCATGAATTTAATTTCGCCTATTACAAGTGAATAAAATATAAAGAACAGAAGAATTCGTATTAATTCTCCCATAAAATTCGTATTCTTTCGGTAAGTTAGATATGACATGTGAACGTTTGAGAGTTGAGTCGTTCCTCTAACCATCCGCTGGTAGACTAACTTTCCCTAACTGTATTAGTTAGACGTGATGAAGATGTGTTTTCATATGTATTATTATCAGTTATATGTACCTTTTCAAGTTCCTTAGAGATCAGCTCCAATTGCTCTTCTTCATTTCCAAACATAATTTGCGTGACTGGCGGCAATCCTAAAGGCAATATCTTTTCCTTTTCTGTCTCAAATTTGCGACAAACTCCAGCCAATTGAAGAATAGTATTCCCTTTGTCAAATAAGCTTTTAAGGAACTACAAACAAGTTGGAATAAATGAATGTTCATAAATTCTAATTTGATTATGATCCAGGGATTTCCCCTCACCTTTACCGCCTTGTAACTCTCTACGCTAATTAGTTTGAACTTTTCGTTATTATCCTGCATTTCTTTATTCACCTGCTGCTTTACCTCATGTAACTTTCTCGTTAAATGTTCTTTCGTCAATTTCAAACTCTTAATTTGAACTTCCCCTTTCTCCTCTACTTCGGCCAAGTTTAACTTTAAAGTAGCGATTTGATTGCTGGCCTTTTCGATTTCATAAGTGTAGTCCCGCATTTGACTCATATACTCCTCATCACGTTCTTTTAGGTCCATGTAGTCGGCATAAAAACCTTCAGTATGCGCAACGTATTCCGCTAAGGCACGTTGATACTCGTGCCAAAGTTTTTCTAGCTCCTTCTCGCCCTTTTCGGTGATTTTTTCTATGCGTATGTGCATCTAAAACGGTACAAAAGATTTAACTTTTCACATAATATTCTGTGAAACAATCCAACGGATTGATCTCTTCATTTTTCCGACAAATGAGCAGTGCGAAAGGATGGGGTAGTTAATCAAGGCCTTTACTACGTAATCTTATCTTACCTCTGCTTTGATATCATCCAAATTATCCAAAAATCGCTCTTCGGCTTTATTCTTTTGGTTCTCATTGTTATCCTCTAATTGAGAATACACATATTCTAAGAACTCTCTGGATTTCGTGGTCAAGTCCTTAAGCCTCTCGAAATCATGCTGAAACTCTTGCAACATGCCTTGCTTTTCCCTTTCATAGTTTTTATAAAAGAACTCGACACGTTGTTGTTGAATATCTGGAATATAAATAACACTATAGAATGCAAGGGGCCTACTGTGCTACAAGCAATTTTATATTAAAAGTACTGGAAAAGTGTTGCAGCATTTCCATATGAGCCTGCGACATGGTGTCGTGCTGGTTGTGGGCTATTTCCAAATCGTTAAACAAACGCTTGATGACATTATCCTTATGATTCATCATGTCTTGGCAATTCTTTTGGATATTGATTATTTCCTTACGCATTTCCTGGCACTTGACTCGACGCAAAATGGAACGCCATTCCTGATTAATTTTAGCCATATTCAATCGGCAAAAGCCATCCTCATGCTTAAGTTTGCTCTACGAGAAAACGAATTAATTATTATTGGACTTCAGCTATTAAGCAAGTATCCTTAAAGTTACCTTCAAGTATATGGAAATGAGCTGCATTTTACGTCTTCTTGCCTCCTCTTCCATTTCGGCCTTCATTTGTAGAAAACGAGCCCGTTCCTCTTCTGACATATTGTTTAAGTTATTGCCTTTGCCCTTTTTACCCATTTTGTTTTAGAAGCTTATAAAAGTAATTTAAAAATCCTAAAGGAAAAAATTAATTTTTTTCTACTGATTGCAAGATGTTGCGCTTAAGGAATGATTTAAATGTAACTTTTCAAAGCCATTTTCACTTACTAATATGGCCCGCCCCATATTGCCTTGGTTCCATAGTTGCGTTGGCAACTTAATATAACGAAATAAACAACGATGTCCTGAGATATACTCCACGTCCTGATTACATTTCATTTCTCCTTTTTCATTTTCCTTCCATAATTTTAAATTGAAATTTCTACTAAAAATTGCCCACGGAGAGAATTTCCATCAAAATGTTAGATTTCCAATTGAAATGATTGTAGTTATCGCACACACGTATCAGTGTCGGTTATGCAAAATATCTCCTGTAGTTTTGAGTGTTACAAACACGATGTTGTCTTTGGTATCCTCATTTAGTTATGCAAACAGTTTTGTTTCAACTCTGCTAGGTGTGTGTATGTGTGTGTGTGTTTGTGTGCCTGATTATGTTGTATCTGGCCAAGAATTTAATGTAGTTTGGCCATAAATAAATATTGATGATTCTGCTTACATGTGGCTTACAACTCTTTCAAGGATTATTTGGCCTTTTTGCAAGCTTTTGCTATGCTGTTTTTCCTCCATTCGTTTATTTATGCCAAAAAAAAAAAAAAAATCGCTGTGCTAACCGGCAACCAAAACTGCTTCCCAGATAAATACTTGAACGAAACAGTTGTGTGAGCGAAGGTTACGTTGCTAAAAAATATCCATTAGAAGTTTCCTTTTTCACAGTTAAACAATATTTTATTTTGATTAAAGAAATTCCATAAATTGTTGAAAAAAAAAAATATTCTTTATAGCAGGTCTCAAAAAGGCAATTTAAAAATTAAAAAAATTTTTTTTCTTGTTAGAAAAAAGCTTGGAAATCAATGAATGCAATCAGATATAAATCAAAATTACGTGCCAGGTGCCCCGCAGGAATTTATTTGTTATGTATTTCATTTATAAAATAGAAGAATATCCTTGCAAAGGCTACATCCTTTCAGATAGAATTTCCTACTTTGTTATCTCGTAACTCCTCCCCAAACTTAAACTTAGTAATCCATTTAACGGATTGTCCATTACGAATACCGCATATTTATTATATGCACTTACTTACCTCTACTCTAGGACTCGCATTCGCCCATTTTAAATTTTTTGCCTCCTGTTTTTATTCTCGAAATTCATATTAAAATGCAGCAAATTGTTAAATTTCAGACTTTTGAAAGCATCATATCTGAAAATGTTATTAAGTTTACATAAAAAAATTTAAAAATTCTAATATTATTAATTTATTTATAATATTTTTTTCTTTTCAATTATTATTTAAAATTTATTTAAAACTGGATTTGAAGTGCATCCTTTAAACGTTAATGGCCTGGCCCGCCTTGTCGATCGGAAATGTAATAATTTTTATTTTAGTAAAAAATATTGCGCTGGCACAAATGTGAGTGTTAGTCGCTTGTGTTGATCGTTAATCGATTGTAAGTTCGTTAAAATATAAATTTAATTGAAAACGTATACCCCTTTCACACGCACCAAGTTTACTTGATTAGGTTTTTTTCAATTTTCTTTTTTGCTTGCATTTATGTTCACATACGAAAATTTTGTTTCATCAAGTTTCGTTTCTTTGCACTCAACTCTATGTGATTTGTGGCAACTTCAGCCAACTTCAAGTATAAAAATAGTTTTGAACCTCCCTATTCTCTTCAAGGCTTTCTCACACAAAGACTTGGGACTGGACGAGTGAAACGAGATACTTTTTTTAAAGCAAATCTAATTATTTTTAATTAATTTTTGAATTTAATTTGGTTTTTTCTCAATAATTCATCCCTGTATGTCGACATTTAGTCGAGCGTTCAAGTGAACGATATTGATCGTTTAAGTGCTGGATCCACTTTGAAAGTTCAATTTTCGTTTTAAATATTTAAGTTAATCAAATTTGTAAATAAATACTATATAAATATTGATGCTTCCCATAGGCTGCTGCCTGTTCCTTTGCTTGACCTTGTGAATACCATTATTTTCACGCCATTCGGTCTTGCAGCCAAGATTGATTCTACTTGCTGTGATGTTTTCTTTTTGAGCCACAAATAAGTAGTGTTTACGATTCTTGACAGTAATGCCTTAGACCTTTTTGGCTTTCCGGATATATATATATATGATGGAAATTTTATTACATTGTATTAAAACGTTATTTAAATTTAAAATCAAATATGTATAGGGGCTGCTCATGACCCAAACCCAATAAAAGTATGGGGACTTGGGATTTCTTATTCGTGCTTGATGATTCGTTCGCCAACGACAGTAGGCAGTCAAAACTGGAAGAGAGAGATCGAATGGCAGCATGCATTGAATGACACTGTCAATCATCTGTCATAGGTTCATTACTGAGCTATAGTTGAATATATAGTTGGTATTAACCTGCAATCAAATGGGGTACCACATATATATATCGCAATATATCAAAACTTAACTTAAACTTAATTTTAACTTTAACTTACTTTTTTTTTAAAATTTTTTTAAGCTTTATTTATTTATTTAAGACCACTTAATAGCTTTTTCCTATGAGTTTTCCGACTCAAAAGTAAAAAAAATGTCTTTATATATCATTGCTTAAGAGTACCTTAGAAGGGGGTTCTATTACCTGGGATCCGGAAATCGAATTGAGCTCGCAGGACGGGCTCTGTCGAAACGCAAGGCCGGCTCTGAAATGAAAATTTTAAAAATCCCTTTTCCATTCACAGAAGCGGTAATTATAGGTTCAGGATATCAAATACCAGATATGATACAAACCTCCGATACGCAGTCTCAGTTTTTCGAAAAATGAACAATTTTTTCCATAAACTTTATACAGTCTGCGGCAGGTAATACGGCACACGTAGTGGCACATGATGTCGGAAAAAAATTATGAAAACATTTTTGCAATAATTATTGAACACTTGTGTCAATATTTGTTTTCCGTATGCCAGTGCGCATGTGTTAATATGTGCACACATGCAAATAAAAATTTATTACACGCTTTTACAAGCGCTGAAAATAATCCGCGTACCACTTTATGTGAGCTGCTCCTGCAGGTACAGCTTAGAAGTTATTAAACTGGTATACGTAGTTATAGATTTTTTATATAGTGAACACATTAAAACAGATATATATATATATATAATATACATATATGTGCATATCAGGTAATAAAAAGTGCAGAACGCAGGATGTACTCCATTATATTTAATCGCAAAATTTATTTAATGGCAAATTTGTTTTTATTGTCTGACACTTGTGTTGCGTCAATTTTTCAAATTGATAGACTATATAAAATTAGCATAAAAATAATTTTAAAAAAATTTCAAGTACCTCCTTTTGTGGAATAAAAAGTTCCTGCTCTCTCATTGTTACAGTTCCAGATCTATTCCATACAATTTTGCGAAATGGTAAAGTAATAAAGGATGTCCTTAAAAAGTAATTTAAAAAAAAAACATTTAAATCAAAATTTTTATACCAAATTCTTGTAGGTTTATGAACTTATTTACAATCAATGCACCATCTGCTTATATATTGTTATATCGCCTGATTTGAATGGTATGTAGCGATTTTTATTCATACTACACGGCTCATTTAAAAGCGACCCTGATAACTTTCGCCTGTCACAATACTAACACAGAGATGCATTTGTGAGTAAAAATGATTATACGTAAATTTGATTGCTACCCTCGTATGCCGCCACTAACTATATAACATACTAAGTACCTTTTATTTGTATTGGTATGGAATACTTATTATCTTCAGCCCTGCAGTAAATGTTTGTTCGTGCAGAAGAGGATTAAGATTTATTTGTTGCCAAGAAATATGGCCGGCCATTCCCTTGACTGCGTACACATTGTCTTAAGGAGAGCACAATGTCTTTTTAACGTTGAATTTTCTACGTAATATGATTGCTTTGTATCTACGTAGACTCCTCCTGAAATAAATTCTGTATGTAAAAGCTGAGGCCGCTTTACATTATAACAAAAGTTGCTCGTTAATTGAGAAAAGCGTATTCGTAATCAAATTGTTCATTGAACAATTTCAAGAAACAATACCAATACATTAGTATAATTATTCAACCTACACATGCATACACCATAATACATACATATATAAATATGCAGATGTATATGACGGATTTTGGTCTTTCATTCTTTTGTAAAGAAACTAAATAAAAATATACATAGTGAAGGCAAAGCTCTTAAAGCAAAGCAATGCATTCCTTATCATTCCATATCCTATTCAGTCACCATATTTGAGAAATCCTACGACTGTTTAGGATACTACAACAAGGCCTAAATACATATACTTATCGTAACGGTGCCTGCAAAGGTAAGAAGCGCTGCGCTTTGACTGCTGCAGCCAAGCTAAGCTGTTTAAAGCTCTAAACATATGCAATTATCAAATTGTGTCGAGCAGATGGTGTGGTATAATTTTAGACATAAATAGGCGTTTTTCACACGCTGTTTAGGTGTAAATCTTTGAATGTCTAGCCCACACTCCGGTGAAGCCCCGTGCGACATCTTATATTTTCTAAGGCGGTAATAACCGCTACACCGGAAATGTTGTATGCTGGAATGGTTAATACTAGAAATAATGGAGTGTGAAGAAATGTATAGATGGAGCAGGGGCTACAGCTGGAGCGGTTAAGTTGTTTTTTGGTTGTCACCTTTAATATCCCCGGATGTATGTTTTTATGGCCGTAAATTATTTTCTGGTAGCTGTTATGTAATCATCGAGCATTCCAAGAGATATTCAAGTACAACAACTACCACAAAAAAAAAGTATTTTATGACTGCCGAAAATAGGCAACGAACCATTACCTCTGTGGCTTATGAACTCAGTAGTTCAGCCGACGACTCTCTTCATGTGCTTGCAATAATTATTTATTTTATTTTACTTCACTTTAACACTCTGCCTCCGATGAAATATTTAACATGATCACTAATTGACACTTCCAAGTAAAATAATTCAAAATATTTTTCATGTTTCTGCAATTTACGGGGTCGACTGTAAAAAAAAATATATTTAAGTTTTATATGCATTTATTTGCTAATATTTAAATCACGTTTGCTCTTGTCTTAAAGCTTTTTAGTTTTTGTAGTTTTTCCACAGTTTCAATTATTTTATTTTTACTTTTTATAAGTGGAATGGATATTGGCCCCAAGTACCTGTCAATCAACAGATATGGTTGAAAAGCTTTTGTAGGCTGAATGCCGAAAAAAATATAATAATAATTGATACGGCTGCATATTTTATGCGAATACTCTATAATGGGCATATCGAAGCAATCTATCTATTTAAAGCAAGCCACTATATTAGGTCTTTGCAAATGCAAATTTATGTATTCAAAAGGTCGAGCCACGTTGAAAGCTGTCATATGTAAAGTTTGTTCAGAATAAACTAAGTTAGAGCTTAAGTACGTTATGTGCTTTGACAGATGTCAGTTGGTTTTTTTGATACAATTTTATTAACCATTTTGCGATTTTTTCTTCGACATGTCAACATCTGGGCTAACATACGAAATTTGCATTTAGATCCATTAAGTCAGCGTTAGTTAAAAGTAGGACCTGCTCGGCTAAGTATATATTTTTCATTATTACAACTTAACTTTTTGTTTTCACTGTAATTTCATTCAACTTTTGTTGAGCGATCTTTTCCATTTGATTTTTACTGGAAATTATAATAATAAATAAAATGCGTTGGCCCGCAGATGGAAAACAAAAAAATTAGTAAAAATTAACAAAGTGTTCGAATCACAATGTATGGCACTGTACTTTTAAGGAATTTTGTTGACAATTTAAAAATAGTCGCTGTGTGCTCTATCAGTAATACGCCAAAGTATTTAGTTATTTATTTATAAGAACAACGGCTCACCTCGCTGACCTTTCTGCCGTATTACAAGCGGTTCTACTGGCCTCTATACTAGCGAGGACCTCTTGGCAAACATAATTTTTTATTTAGAGAGCATTTTAATTGATTAAAAATAGCTTTAAGTGAGCGTTTGCAACTTTGCTGACCCCAAAAATTATTCTTCGATAAGAAAAAGTATAAACTATATTATTTAGATGGATAATACCGATTACCCTGCAGTATTAAATATCGTCCAATTTGTAGTAAATCTAAAATGTTGTTTATGAATATCTTGTAGGGCATCTAGCACGTTCGAAGTATGCCTCTCTAAACCTATCAAGGTTTTATATTCAGACTTGTACAAAAACTGCCTGCGATACTTTGAAAAACTTGAGGTCTGTAAAAAGTTGACCTAAAAATTTGTATACGTTGCTTGCAGCTTAGCAGCAACAAAATTAAAATTACCTTTCACACTTTAATAGAAATACATGTAAAGTACTCCAGTTAGTACAAGTACTTCTACTGCCAGCTTTACTACAAAAGCTGATAATGGCATCCAACTGTTTGCATGCTATTTTACGTGCTCTGATTTCTATTATTATTGGTAGGAGGGTGGTGTGTCTATAGACACACTGGCGTAACGATACTGCTAAAAATGGAATTTTGTTTGCTGACGTCTAAACGGTAAGGGAGTACAGCCAAGAAAAATGAAAATGGTTCTTTTATTTTATTGATTCCTTGATGCTTTAAATAATACAACAATAATTATGTGTTATTTTTAGCAGTGGGTCTTTTAAATATCAATTTTAAACGGATTTTTCTTCTTTTGAAGTTGATCTTATTTCATTATGGGTTGCGTGTTTAGTGTTGCTAAAGACTCAGGAGCGCGTGCAGTTCTTTTTTTTTTTTTTTTTTTTTTGGTGGTACTTAAGCCATCGTGGCAGAGATTAATTTTGGCAATACAACTTTACATACATTTTAGTAGGCGGTTCACAGGCTACAAAAATTTCAACATTTTCAAAGCGATAACAAAACGGACTCTGCTGCTTTAACGCCCGCATCGCGTTCCTAGAAAGCAGACTATGAAAAACACTAACAAATTTAAAAGACAAGCCTCCATTAAGAAAGAATATATATCCAACTGATTTTCCCATTTGAAGTGGACGCCAACCACAAATAAAAATGATACAAACGAAAGACATTTGCAAGGGGGTTTTAAGCGAAAACGTACATTAAGTGGTCAGCACGAAAGTGCTTAAATGCTACAATTAACAAGTGGGTGGCAACAACAAACTACCAAAAACACAACAAACGCAGCGGGCATCAACTGCGCTCGTGAAAAGCCGCCAATTAATGTTCAATGCTGCAACCGAGAAATATCCGTAAATTTTTTACGTCATACTACAATATAAGCAAAAGCTTATACAGGGTGTTTTTTTCAGAGCGCCAAGATGGCTTTGAGAAATTTACATAAATTTTGGTTATTCAAAACCCGCGAAAAAATGGAGAAAATCAAGAGGAATTATAAGAAAAAAAATAAAAATTTTAATTTCAGTAAATATTGAAAAAAAATGCAAAAATTACTAAAAATTAAATAAATATGGTATACATATTATTATAGTGAATATTAAATTGCAACGCCGATCGAATTTTGTACCCATCGCACCACTATTTTGAAAATGCCAACGCTAATTAGATATGCAATAATGGCTATAGATGGATAGAAACCATTACCAGGTCAGATATGTTTATAATTGTCGCCCTTTATAATCCCACATAAAAACAACATTACAGCTTACAATATAGAATTACACGATGAATATCAATGAATTCCACGCCCGTATTAATACGTTAAAGGGTTAATGTAGCTCCTTTAACCACAAATGAGCTTTACCACTAAGAATTCCTTCCTAAGAAAAGTTCTTTATAACATCGGAAACAGATTTATTTATTTTCTAATTAAATTTCTACAAATTTCTATACATTATGAAATTAGACTTCTTAAGGAACCCCATGAGCAGTTTTTTATAAATAACGTACGACATTTTGTTGGCAAAATCTATTTTTTTCCAAGATGTCCAAAAAACCGTTTCTGAGCTAATCTGTTCCCGAAATCTCGTTTTCTTTCCCCTTTTCCCTAAGGAAACCCATGAGCCTTTAATAGTAAATATCATACAATCCTTTGCTGAGGAAATCCATTTTCTCCTAGATGTCCAAAAAGCCGTTTCTGAGCTAATCTGTTCCCGAAAAGCTCGTTTTCTTTCTATATTTTCCTAAGAAAACTCATGAGCCAGTTACAGTAAATATCATATGAGCCTTTGTTGAGGAAATCCATTTTCTCCACGATGTCCGAAAATCCCGTTTCTGAGCTAGGCTGTTTCCGAAAAGCTCGTTTTCTTGCCCCTTTTTAAAAGCCAATCTAAATTTGGCTTATTTGATTGACTTAATTATAACTTATTCCAACTTTTCCCACTTCGCCGGTTTGGTTTGACAAAAACGACACTCCCTTAGCGCATGAGATCTATAGATATCGATAACTATTTCTATTCAATCAATCTTGGCAAGTTATTAAAAATCCTTTAATTCCAGAATATGGTGACAAGTGAATAACTTTTGAAGCATTATTCTAGCATTATAAGTGGCCAGGTTCACTGGTTGCCTCCAATGTGCTTAACTCGAAAAATAGTGACATGGCGGACATATATTGGAATTTATATATAATAGATAAAAGTCATGAGAAGTCATCTGTCAGATTAGGAATATAATAAAAAGCTTTCATTGCGTTAATTATATTTACATTTTAATTTCTTCTGCAGCTTAAAAAATAACACCCATTAGCAAAATGTCGTAATCCAGATTTTACTTATGTCTGATGTGGAACATCTACTACTTGTGGATGTTGTAACTTTCCGAATCGAACTTCTAATTGTTTTAAAAATTTCAATTAAAAAATAAACTAATTTTTAGTTGTTTCACAAAACGATGAAACGTTGTGTTTGTACTGCAGAGCCACAGTAACGTCTCTTAGTTGTAAAACAAATGCAGGTTGTGGCTGGAAGCAAGAAAGTACTAAGTAATTTTATTGAAAAACTTACCAACCATGTAATATTATTCACTGACATAAGAAATGCAAATATGTGGACTTGTCTAAAACAGAGTCAAAATATTAGGTAAAAATTGGAAAGAAAATTGAACAAATTTTTCTGTACTAAGCAAACAAAAATGTAACTAATCAGCTGATTTATGTTTATTTTTACTAATTTCTTGAAAGTGGTTTACAATTTTTTCAATTAATAAATTTAATTTTTTTTTTTTGTTTAATATTGTTTGCTTTGTTTTTAACATTGTGGCTCTGTTACAGAATTGCATATACTCTATAAGTGATGAACTTTTGTACTACGAGTATTTGAGATCAGCTGTTTGAAGACAATTTTCTTTAAAAAGATACGATATGTCTCTCTCTCTCTCTCTTCGCGATGCATAATTTTTAAAATACTCTTATATTCGCGATTGAACCTATTTTCGTCATATACGAGCTAATAGGAGAATTTCGGCGCTACAGTGGGTATCAAACTCATTAGTCATATAATTTTTCGACATTATTTAGTATGTCCAGCCTATGCAGACTAGAAATTTTGTCTTCTTTCGAATAAAAATATATGCAAAAAGAATCAATTATTTTTCTATTGAATTTGAGTGTATCAGTTGTCTCTTACGGGGCTTCACTGTATTCTAAAAGGCTTTTTTTGGAAAAATTACTGCTTTTAAATAATTATAAATATTGTTAATCTCCACAAATAAAGAAAAATAAGAGAAAATCAATTAAATTGAAATCAATTCGTATAAACATGCATGTGCATGCTCGCTAAATAAAATAATTTCTATGAAGGCTTATGAGTTATAGTTATTGCGTGCCTTTCAAGTCTGCAAATCAATATTAGAATTGTGTCCCTTTTTCTGTAGGTGTTTGGCCGTCTATCTGTGCGACTGCTTTGCTATCCGGCTGATTCTTTGCTTGTTACGGATGTTGCAACATTGCAATTCGGTCTAGCAGGCAAGCCTTCAAGTTACTTGTAAGACTTGCCGCCTATTTACAATTTTATTAGCGCCTCTGATTTGTTTAACGAGGCACAACAGGAAAAGGCAGAAGGTAGAAAAGGCAACCAAATCTAACATTCAGACACATAAAGTCAGACGTGCAACACAAAGAAATCAAAGACATGCAGCAACTCAATGTTGCTGGGCAAGTGAAATAAAATTTTTGGCGTTACTCTTTTGTTTCGTTTTTTTTTTTCAGGGTTGTTAAATTGTTGCCATAATAGACAGGGCACGATCAGCAGTTTAGCCTTTTGAATTAAGTACCAGATTATTTAAATATGCTACAGATTCCATCACCGTCAGCCAGCAAGGCAACAGCAATCTTGTATCCACATAAATGTATTAAATGCTAACAGAGATTTTTTTTTAAGTTTTTTTGTAGTTGCTGGTCGTTGCTGGTGCTTTGCCAACGTTGAAAGCTTTAGCTGTCTAATGTTGTTGTTCATGGGTCTTTTCATATCAATTTTTTGTCGCACAGTGTAGGTGTTGCTGGTGGTTTTTTGTCTGTTGTTTAATGTAAATTGCGCAAGAGTAGCCCATTGTAAACATTTTTCTTTCTATTCGTTTCAAGAGAAGCATAGAAAAATTAAAAATTATTTACTTAATCCAATTAATGAGCCCTCCTTTTGAGTAAATGCCCATGCCAAATCTGTCATAGTTTTTCTTCATTAGAAAAGTTTTTGAAATATTTATATGATGCGCTCTGATAGCCAGACATTAAACTTTCGTCAATGAAAAAAAATTATAAAACCAATTCAATTTTATTTATTTTTTATTTGGTTTGTATTTAAAAATTCAAGATGAAATGAACTACAGAGTTTGAAATTGTTTGCTGGGTTTAGATACAGTGGCTACTAATAGCCTGGTCAGACACAAATTTAAAGTCAATTTATTCTAGACAATTGAAAGATCAGTAATAACTTTCTTAATTTAATTTTAGAGAATTTTTGTAAACAAATCGCGAGAGCAATATTTTTTTCTATTTTTGACATTTTAATTTGCATGTCATCCAGTACTGTCAATTATCAATATTTTTTACCTTTTAAAGAAAGTTTCAGAATGGTTGCGTAGAATCTTTTACTCTATGGGTTAAAAAAATTTAATAAAAATCTTAAATTTATAAGTAGAGTTCATAGTTTAATTGAGAATTATTGAATTGAGAAGTTGATTAGTTCTATATAAATATGTGGCCCCCTGTCATATGCAAAGAAGAAATAAATGACCATTTGGAAAAATCGCAATATTTTCATTTGAGCGTTTTTAATTTTTGTACGATATAAGTACTTTTTTTCTTGTCAGCATTCAGGCCGGTTTCATTTTGAATTGGTGTTGTCATTTTTGCGTTAGTTCATTGCTTCAGTGATTGAAATAAGAAAGTATTAAATATAGTGTTTCATTGAGGACAGTGTTTTGTAGCTGCTTAAATGAGAGCGCTAACAGCGGTGATAGTTGGCCACTCGTAAAAATCGCAATGTTTTCGTTTTAGCGTTTTTAAGGGTCTTTTTGTCTAAAGTGTTTTGCTTTTTGTATTCTTATTAGCACACTCATTACCGTATCATTTCGAATTAGTGTTGTCATTTTTGCGTTTTTTCATTGCTTCAGAGATTGAAATAAGAAAATATTAAAATGTTTCTTCCGGGGCAGTGTTTTGTAGCAGCTTAAATGAGAGCGCTAACAGCGGTGATAGTTGGCCACTCGTAAAAATCGCAATGTTTTCGTTTTAGCGTTTTTAAGGGTCTTTTTGTCTAAAGTGTTTTGCTTTTTGTATTCTTATTAGCACACTCATTACTGTATCATTTCGAATTAGTGTTGTCATTTTTGCGTTTTTTCATTGCTTCAGAGATTGAAATAAGAAAGTATTAAATATAGTGTTTCATTGAGGACAGTGTTTTGTAGCTGCTTAAATGAGAGCGCTAACAGCGGTGATAGTTGGCCACTCGTAAAAATCGCAATGTTTTCGTTTTAGCGTTTTTAAGGGTCTTTTTGTATAAAGTGTTTTGCTTTTTGTATTCTTATTAGCACTCTCATTACTGTATCATTTCGAATTAGTGTTGTCATTTTTGCGTTATTTCATTGCTTCAGTGATTGAAATAAGAAAATATTAAAATGTTTCTTCTGGACTGTGTTTTGTAAGGGTTTAAGTGAGAACGCCGGTAGATGCAACCCATAAGTTAGCAGAACGCATTAGCAATTGAGTTTGACATGTGCAGAAACCATAAGGACCGAACGTTTTGCTCATGTGGTTGTGTTCGTAAGGGGAGAGGAAAATAATAATATTTTCTTCTTTTTTTCTTTTTTTTGCAATGTAATCTTTTTTTGAGAACTTTAGAAAATTTAAATACGAAACATTAAGAAGAAAAATGCCAACCACTTTTCCTTTTTTGTTTCTTGTTTCACGTGCAATATATGTGTTTTTCATACAGCTGGCGAAGTTTGTTCCACAATGTCTCGTGAACAAGTGTTACACCTTGATGTATTTCAATGCTGTTTTTCATTTGTCGTCTTGTAGCGATGATTTCTGCATATTATTACGCTTGACGTATTTCTTGTACATGAAAAAATTGCTACAAATTTGCAAAATGTTGGCATATTTTGAAAGGAATGGGAAGAAAGCTAATATTTATATATAAAGCTTGGTTGCCTTGGCTTCTAGAGAGAAGAATTCCTATTTATTTATTTGCAGTGGGGTATATACCTCAATGTTGTTTTTCGAAATATTATTGTAATAAATAATATTATATATAAAGAATTTTTGAATAAGTTGAATAAATTTGATGGCAGTTTTTACGAGCATTTTTACTAATTAATCGCTACGAAATACAATAGGGAAAAAATCTTTGAAGTACCCCATATCTATAAGCAACATAACTTTTCTCGTATAAAGTTATCTTTCTGAGTAAGAATCTGCAATAAAATTTCGAAATTTTAATAGCGGAAAATTCTTTGTCGCCAATGGGTTAACTCAATTCGAACCTTCTTCTCAAACATTTTCTTTTCATTTCTGCTACTCCATTAATTCTTCTTAACTGTTTTCCTTCAACATTTTACTTTCCTTTGTCCTTCGTATCTTATATGAAAGTCTTATATGTTCTATAAAAAGTATTTAAAACTTGTGCACAATGGGGCTAATTAAGCAAATTCTCACTTTAGTAATAAGGCGAAAAAGCTTACTTTTTGTTGTCCTTGGGATACCTTCCGCTTTTGTCTATGCAAGTCGCTTATCATTTTACATTCTACACATCATTTACAGCAAACTCAAGCAAAATACCGTAAAAACAATCATCTACAAGCTGAGACGCGTGGGTTCTAGCAAATCACATCTCAAGACTTACTATACGCAATTTTTCTATGTTGCAATCACACACGAAAAAAAAAAATAAAAAATGTGGAAAAGGAACAAGCAACTGGTACCTCAACACCTTGCCAGAAAAATTTTTAAAATATATATAAAATGAATATAATGGCAAGAAAGCCATTATGAAGCAATTTGCTTTGCAATTGAACATTTTGTGTATTTTGTAGCGTATAAATGGGCTTGACTGCTGCAGCACATATGCGGCATCCAGAGGGCCAATAACTATGTAGCCACGCATCCATGTGAAACACTTTAAGTGGGTGTTCGTTCATCTTTTACTGCTTCCTATCACGTCTCCTTTGGCTGGCTGCTGTTAGGAAGAGCTTTACAGCTGTTAGGCATTCGCTAACATACATAATTTATGGTCATATGTCACAACAATTACAATAACAACAACAACAACAACGCCAACAGCTGAGAAAAAAGAGACATACTTCAGTTTAAACATTATTCATGTTGCAAGCAATTTTTTCCCCCCCTTTTGAAATTTCTTTCAACTGCAACACTTTGAATTTAAGACTTGCAGTCGTTTGCAGTAGTTTATTAAGCATTTAAAATCATATTTTTTATTCCGCGTTGAAATATTCAATTATATTAAATTTGAAACGGGTCAGGAGTTTTGGAAACTGTTTGTGTTTTCGTTTAACCTCTCACCGCAGAACACATCATGAAAGAGGCATGTTGAAATAGAATTTGGGATTGTCCGATCCACAGGCAATTCAGTAATAAATAGCTAGTGTGCTTACTTATGGTTTTAACTCTAATCCAAAAATTATTCATTTTAAATTTCTCAGCGGCTTTATTTGCCACTTTTACTACATACATATCGCAGTTCCCAAGGCTTTCGATAATACTTGCCACCACTGCAAAGAGAAAGCTTAAAACGTGCCAACTGTTAATTTTACAAAAATTTTCATCGGCTTAACAAATGTTGCCTACTGGTGAAACACCTGATGGATGAAAAAGCAAAACGCATGCAAACCTCTAATTGCCGGCATTTTGCCTCTCAAAATATTAACAATTCAAATTCAATCGACTTGAGTGTTTAGCGTTCTCGGGCAAAGTGATTTATTGATAAGTATATAGAGGATATACAAACAGAAAATTACCAAAAACATTTAATTAAATCAACAATCCCATACAAACATCGTCGGTGTGGTAACGTGTATACGAGGATGATTGTTTTTTTTTCTGCCTTGTGTTAAATATGCTACATATGTTACATAAAAACTGAATTTTTTTTTACTTTTAAGCAGTACGAATTACTTTTACAGCG
The DNA here is from genome assembly GCA_963402855.1 of Ormia ochracea. Taxonomy (NCBI): domain Eukaryota; kingdom Metazoa; phylum Arthropoda; class Insecta; order Diptera; family Tachinidae; genus Ormia; species Ormia ochracea. The sequence goes on from OY727109.1 coordinate 37,397,515, forward strand.
ACAGCTGAATTTCGGATTCAGCAAGCACAGTAATTTTACATTTAAAAACATTTTAAAAATCACGCAGTTACAGTTAATTTAAAAAAAAAAAAATTAATCATTCGGGTAAATATTCGTTGACGGAAAAGGCAGCTAAAAATATAAAGAAATGCAAATAATTTTCCCGTTACCAAGTTATCGAAAAATGATATAGTGGCTTATGCCTTAAGCTTCGAAAATTTAAGAGCTCTATTCAGAGCTCATTTCAATTTTCCCTTGCTCTCATGGTTATATTCAGTATTAGATGGAATTTACATTATAAACCAACTCGACTCTTTGGAAATACCATTTAATAATCATTAACGTTGTACGGTCCATGCTCACTCTATGGGTAAATGACCTCATTTAAAAAGGACTTAAGTCGTTAATTTCTCATAATAGAAATTTTTCATTCCTTCTTCTTTTTAATTAATGTTATTCAGCGGCCTTCGCTCTTAGGAGAGCTATTTCTTATTGCAGATGTAAATAAAGGCAAGATTGAAGTATTCCCTTCCTTCCATGGGGCCGTAGCGTTAGCGCACATAATTTGTGATTACGGATTGATTATTGATAAAATTATGCTGGTTTAGTTTCACCCAAAATTTGCTTCAACTTTATTAATACACTTAAAAAAATATACTGAATTTTAACGACAATATAAAATCAGTACCGATATATATAATTCTATATATTTTAAAAAAAGAAGTAAAGGTAAAACGAGTTGATATATTTTCGATCTAAACTAGTAAATTTAAATAAATTTGTTATTATTAATAAGGGGAAATTTTGGCCTCTAATGTTAAGGATCGGCGATTTAGTTATAAACATTTTTAATAAGATCGCATTTTCTTAAGATCTAAATTTTACTTAGTTCCTTGTTATTCGAATTTCAAAAATTCCTTCAGATTAAATAGTTGTAAAGCTGTCTGAAATATTTAAAAATTCGCAAATTTCGGAATTAATTTTATATACTTATTAGAGTATAATAAAATGGGATACTAGAAATAGTATCGTTTCATGCGTTTGTACGAAAAAGACTAATTTCAGGTTAGGAGACCATATGCAACATACGAGTGCCACCACTGTAGCTGTGGCAGTATGTGCGACAACAAACGGAAATATTGCAGTGTAAAATTTATTTAACAGCTAGAAAAAAAAATGTTTTAAATGAATTAACAATCTTAAAACACATTTTTTTATATTTTAAATAAATTTTATGTAAATATTTCAAATGCGCAATTTTTTCCAGTTGGCATCATTGAACTATGCAATCTTAACCTTTTATGCTGCTGCTGCAGAGCTACAAAGTAGTTATGCAGCAGTCATGTAGCCGGTGGTGGCCCTTATATCTAACACTTGACCAAATAATTCAGCTTAAGTTTGTCAAGTCTAAGAAAATAAAAATTGATTTACGATTATTGAGCTCCTTTTTCCATCTCGATATTATTTAAACTTCTCATTCGTTCCACGAAAAGTTTGTCACTGAAATATTTAATGGTTCTAAGAAGTCCTCCAGTAAAGTAAATTGAGTGTAGTTTTATTCATGCATAAATTGATACTGTGAAATCAGTTGTCGCTAAGAAATAAATCTGAAATTATATAGTTCTTCACATTTGCTACATTTCTCATGAATAATTGCGCTTCAATAATTATTGCAATAAATTGCCAACACTGGCGATTATTTAAACGCCGACAACAAGGAATGGATGAATTTGTAAACACAACCGCGTAAAATGTTTAATTTTAATTTCAATTTTGATTTTTTTTTGTGATTTTCGTTGCATGATCGAAATAACAGCAAATCAACACATCTTAAAGGCTGCCTTTAAGCCAAATTTGCAGTTGGATGCAGTTGGATGCAGTTAAGTGCAGCTTGTGGTGGGGTTTTCTTTTGTTAATGTAATTTTTATTCAAAAATAAAAACAAAAATCAAATGAGTATCTGTACAAGCTGTAAATATTTATGCAACATTCAGATGTACTTGCAAACGTTTCCAAGATAATTTTTACAACATGCCCACACATGCTAAGATAATTCCATATTCTTTAAAATTGTTTAATCTAAAAAACTGAACCGACTTTAATTGTTAAGAAAAAAAATATTTAAAAAAAAAGATAAATAAACATTTGAAAAGTTAATTTTGTATTAGAAAAACAAACAGGTATTGGCGCCATGAAATTTGTGGTCCGAAACCAAAAAAAAAAAATTGTGTGTCTTAAGAAAATATTAATTAAATTTTCTGGGTTTTTATTTGTCTTGAAAAATAAATAAATCGTGTAATAAATTCATTGCATGATTGGTGGCTGCAAACTGATATTTATGATTATTACGAGGTGTTGCCGTTTTGCTTTAAAATATTAAACGTTTTCATTTAATATTCATTTAATTACAATTTTAGTAAATCGTTCTCAAAATCGGAATAAAATTTTTCTCTTTAGTCAGTCAACGATCAGCGATCAGAAAGTGACGCAACTGAAGTACATCAAATTCGACTTTATACGACCCCTAAGTTACTTTACTAAGAACGGAATGGCGTTGAGGGAATTTTTGTTCCCAAAATTTTAGATGAATTTTTATGTAATTTCGATACATGAAACTTGAATGTCACAAAATCGATAGAGAGAAGAGCCCCAGTATTTATATCTACATATATCTTAAGCTCTCTTCACTGGAGCAACTAATAACTACTCGATTCACATGAAACTTGAATGTCACAAAATCGATAGAGAGAAGAGCCCCAGTATTTATATCTACACATATCATAAGCTCTCTTCACTGGAGAAAGTAATAACTACTCGATTCACATGAAACTTGAATGTCACAAAATCGATAGACCCTCCCATTTTTTTATCTCTTCACATATCTTAAGCACGGTTCACTACTCAATTCATAGAGTAAAGATTGCTTGACAATCTGCCTTATGATCGAATGTAACGCTTTCCGGTAGGTGTGTAATGATAAGGCAACATTTCTTGTGGCTTCTTCCTGGAGAATTCGGTATGATTATTAATTCTTACACTTCAACGAGACTCGCAAATCTGTTTGTGTTGAAGGCTTCACAATGTTCTTGACACCTTTCGAGCATTGACGCCTTAATAAAGGCTAATCCAGCAGGCAGTTTAATATACTTTACATCGACAACATCACAATACATTCAAAGCTGTTCTGGTTTTAAATATAAATTTTTTTTTTCGTCCTTTTTTCCTTTTTTTCGGGGCCGAGAGCCAAAGTCATAATGTGTTCCAACTCCACAATGCTTATCGGAGGATTCTCGCCAAAATAATGATCTTATTAAACTAGTTTGCCAAGGACTGTGTAGTTTCTTCCCTGGCAATTTACTTAGCGTTTGTGCTTTATACCATTTCCCCAAGATAAGTCAGACATATGCTTTTTAGATGGCATAGTTTCTTATGGTGGAAGATGGGTGTGTTTCAGAATTTTCTATTGGTTTTTAAACATTCTTCGGAGTGGCTTTTTTCTGCGCTATTTATGGTTGTCTGGCGTTGACAGGGAAATCGTTAAGAGGTCGTTAACGGTGCCCGTTAATTGTAGAAGGCTTTGTGGTGTTATATCGGTCAGGTAACGCTCGCTTTACTTCTCTACCTTTCTGGTTGCTGTTTTGTAGTTTATTTAGTGGCTGTGCTTGCTATCGGAATGGTTAAAGCGGCTGCTAGTGTTCTGCTAACATGACTGACTGTCCACACATGGCAAATTGTATATTTCTCGAACTGCTGCTGTCTTAAAATAATTATTGTGTTTTGCAGTAGGAGCAGAAGTATGTCTTTAAGATATCCTGGCGAATAGCTTATTTCTCTTCAGTACACCATTTCCGTAAAATTTTCTTAGTGTTACAATAGTCGAATGTTTGGTGTAACTACGAGCGTGCTTGATCACTTCAACCGCCTACCTCTCTTACATTCTCTCTCATCGTACACTATCCGCCTCTTCGTTTGAATTTCTTTCTTCCGTTCAGTCTAATACAAACCTCCAATACCACAAATGCTTGTTTTACAATCCTACGAACCTTTTTTTTCCCAAAAATTATTGGCTACTTTCATATCTTAGACATGAGTAGTAATAACACTGTATGGTAGACGAAATTGTTTATTTGCAAATCAAATATACTGGCTTTAGCCGGAACACAAGCCCACAAACATACAGACCGGTACGTATGCATTCATACGAGTTTCATGACTTAATAATGCCATGTTTTAACATACATAAACACATATTTGCATAAATGCCATTTAATAAATTCTTCATTCTTGCTGCTTTATTTAGTATAGAATACCAACATCGGGGCACAGACATTAAAATACAAATTATTGAGGGGAAATAGGCGAACAAAAATGCTCGTCGTAGTACACTTATTAAAAATCAACTCTTTCACTTTGAACATGCAGATGATGAAAATATGCAAAATAAAGCAGAACACAAAGAACACATTATGACGCCTGCAGCACAAAAAGGCAACCGAACAAAAATAGTGTACGAGAATACGGGCTCAGTCCAAATGCGATGGCAAAATTTATACGAGTATATTTGAAAGTTTTACAGCAGCGATGGAATTTTTCATTCTTTGAATTTTGAGAAGTATTTGCATGTGTTTGGGCACAGTTAGAATGGGGGGAATTTTGCATAAAACTGCAATCGTCATATTAAATTGTCACATAAATTTGGCTTAACAAAATGCACTTATGAGAGTGTGTATTTAGCAACTTATAGTTTTATTTAATGTTTATTTAAAATTGTCCGAATTATACACGATTCCTAAAGCACATGCGGCTGCATACAGAAGAAAACGAGTATAAAATTCTATTTTTGCTGTTATTAGTTATGAAAAAAGGGATGCGCCATTTGCTATTCAAATCAGTTTTAGTTAAGGAAATACATTTGCCGGTTCCTATTGGTAGGGGCAACAGCTCGAGCAAGTCACAGACTTTACACTTCCTAAGTAGTGCCTTTAAAAAGTCTAGACAAGAACTGTTCATTAAGTGATATTCTCAGTAGGAGGCGCATAAAAACGAGAATTTAGTAGCCATTTTTCCCAAGAAAGCGGCAACGCTTATTATTATTGCTGAACAGGGAGCAAGGAACTGGAAAATGTCTAACCTGGCCACTGCAGGGAAAAATCAAATAAATACTTTTAGTTCCCTACACGATTTATCATGTATGAAAAGAAAAACCCTGAAAAAGTTCATTTGGATTGGGACTGGTTAACACAAGTAAACCCCAGTAACAACTGCAAGCCCTTGCCTTTGTTTTCCTATAACATCCGCTCTCTTGCTATTCTCTATGCTATTCTCTTTATCTCTTTCTTATGTAGGCATTACAATGGTACCACAATTGTTAGACTCTTTCCTGCTCTCTTAAGCTAGCCTTACCGTAGAACAGCAGTCGGAAGAACACCATCTCCTGCAGAGTAATGTGTTTTTGTACCAGCTCTGAAGTCTAAAGAGGGCATTTTAAGCAGTTATTTGGTAATATTTTATTACGTGTTTTTACTTCGTCTATAACCTATTGCTGCAGAAGCAGAGGGGAAATAAATTGTTTGCTGGTGATATTAAGTCCCCAGTAGCAGCTCTGAAAGCGAAATAGCCTAACTTAAGCAGTTATTTGGTAAAATTTTATTATGTGGTTTTAATTCATCTAAAACCTATTGCTGCAGAAGCAGAGGGGTAATAAATTGTTTGCTGGTGATGTTAAGTCCCCAGTAGCAGCTCTGAAAGCGAAATAGCCTAATTTAAGCAGTTATTTGGTAAAATTTTATTACTTGGTTTTACTTCGTATATTACGGGAGCAGAGGGGGAATTTTTTGCATAAATATTCCAACAAGAATTAACATATGAGATTTAATAGCACAGTTCACTAGAATTTTTTATTTTATGCCTATACCGATATACGGATCGAACCAATGAACTATGTGTTTTGTATTTGGTAGACTGGATAAATAGCTTGACACTGTATTAATGTCTGGTACTAAATAATCATAACAAAGTCTTTTTTGACAAATTAGAAAAGGAATCAATGAATATGTATATGAAATTTCGTAGCTCTTAATTAAGCCATTTTTGGACTGAACAACAAGCTCAGCTCAGTTTTACTTTTTACAGCTTTCATATACCAATAAGTAAGTTTCTTCTGTATTGACCTTTTTAAAGAACCGTATGCAGTTCCCTAGAAAAATTTCAATATCAACTGATTTTCTTTACATGGATTAGATGTAAAATTTCTCTTTGGAAAAATTTACTCACAAAAACCAGGGCCACCTTAACAAAACTACTTGTACAGTGACAATTTGAAATAATAAAGCCTTTTCAAATTTTATTAGCCGACTCGCACATACCCACTTTGCCAACAGCTATTCAACACCAACTGTTGGTAAACACTTCACATGCACATAAAATTGCCGTTTTCCACTTCTAATCCGCTTGCATGGGAGTTGCAAGAGATGCGTTTGCATGAATTTCACTTCTTAATACTTTTTAAATTATTTCACAGTTTTCATTGAGGCAATTTTATCACAAAATAGTTTTTTTACATTTTTCTTCCGAAGCATTTGTTTGCCTAAATCCCTTAAAACTTAAGAACTTTCCTATTTTATTTAGTACATATTATATATATATTTATAGGCACTTATAAAATGCAACCATGGTTACTAATACTATTGGCGATATTTTAAGTGCACTGCAGCTCAACTGCGCACAGCCTCTCGAAGAGGGCACTAAAATATGCAACTGTGTATAATTTACAACGATTTTTGCACATTCTTTTCATTGCAAAATTCTTCTTATTATTCAGAGGCCGTCATCGGCTAACAGTGCTTTGGAATTTAAAAGTGTTCCCCAGTGATGACTACGATACATTTCCCTATGTGTCTTAAAAGCTTTTTGTACAATTAAATAATATTAATTAATATCTTTAAATTTCCAATTTTCTTCTTTAATTGCAGGTACCTCATTAGCCACATGGATTCGCAATTCTACCCCCATTAACCCCGAATAATAAACGGTGAGTGATCTGCTTTATGTTTATCAGTTAAAGTTATTGGAAATTCTACTCGCTAAAACGAAACGCATAAACTGTTGAAACTCCTGAATCGTAATAAGACTGCGTTTACATTGTGAAATAATAATTGCCCGTCATTTTTGCTCAAATCACTTTTAAAGTTTCTTTGTATTTTATTTCCTATTTATAAATTTCCAAAGTACTCGTGGTTATCAAAAAAAATATAAAATTTAGTCGTGAGAATGCTCTTCACATATTAACATACATATGTACGAGTGTGTACGAGTATGTAACTCCGAAGAAGTGGATGAGTCACACCACAAAATAAAAAAAATCCAGTTTATATGATATAATTTCCTATGAAACTAATTTCATGCCACTTTGTTTTCTTGGCAAGATATATACAAAGAGGAAGAGGCGTAGCAAAATTGGCATGACAACTTCTTTCACTTTAAACTCTTTCCCCACCCATTTTGATTTCTAACAACTATATTTTGTATTTAGATTTATGGTTTCACTTAAAAAGATTTCATCACATAAACAAACTTATCTGAAATAGTAAAGGACTCAGCTACTAACGGCTAAAGGTTTGGGTTCAATCCCCAATTATCATGGTTTCTGCTAATGCGTTTTAATGTTTCTTCCGCTAATTGGTTTTGGAACGATAAATGATGAAATTATAGTCAGTAAACAGTTGCCAGCAAATGCCAGCCAACATTGATTAAAATGTATATGTATATCTGAGATCTTTCCCCGCTCTTCTGTGACTGACATTCTTACTAGTCTTACCAGCTAATAAGGCATGGATGTGTGGAAAGTTACTTCAAGGAAATCCAATAATTGAATCGATTACCTGAATTTTCAAAACAAATTTTAAAAGAACTGGTAACGAAAAATTTTTGATAAAGGTACCACCGGTGGAACTTTTGCCGCCAAAGAACACTAATGATTGTTTAGTGGCGACCAAATTTCCAGTCCTTCCTCTTATGGGTTGAATGATTCCAAAGTAACTCCTGCTTCCTATAGATATTTTTTATAAAATTAATTTTAGCTAAATATTCCCAATACTATTGAAAGGATGTATTCTTTCACTTACCTTCTTCTCGTCTGTCAACACACCGAATCGATTGGAAGTTTCGAATCTAGAGAGTTTGAAGTTTCTGTTGTTGATTTCGAAAATATTACAAAAAATTTAAAAATCTTCTAGTTTTATTCTTTTGTTTTAAGCTAAAAAATTTTAATTAAAAATTATAATTAAAAAGTTAATAGCAGAGTTGCCAAAGTAGTTTAATATGTACATATGTGTTTAAAATTTTAAATATAAAATTGATCATACACTGTTGCCATATTATGCCATCAATGTGACCATTGACGACGCTTATAATCGTCAAGAGGTTTTAGTTCTCAATTACACCTTGTACGCGTGTGAATGCCAATATAAGCATAATGTTCATCAACGACGAGTGTGAGAGGTGCTATTGTTGGGCACGATGATGAATTGGTGGGGAAGGCTCTTCAGCCAGACTCTCGCGAACAGCAGTAATATTTTTTGCACTACGACCTGTACGAGCATGAGCACCTGGTTTTACATTTCCACTATAAACGGTTTGCTCAAATTTTTGACGATTTCTCCATTTGTACGCCCATTTAGACGATTAAATGGACCGCAAGGATCACGAAGAGCATGATATGCATTTTCATAATAAGCCTGAATAACTTCAACATATTCCTCGATTGCATATCTTTCCATACTTCAAAATGAATTAGTCTTAAATTGCGAAATGTCAAACGACATTTGGGCGCGGTTCACATTCAACATCCCATCAGACCTGAAAATTTAACCAGCCTTTATGAAAATGTATAAAAATTGCAACACCAAAAATTCCAAGTCCGGCAACTGAGGTTTCTGAAAATTTTCAGAAGTCCTTATCACGGTTCTTAATATGTTTAGTACAATAATGAGTCAAATTTACATGGTATAAACGCTGAACACAAAAGCTATTCCGCCATGCCCCACTTAATGAAGAATTTACCTCTTCACCTTCTTCTCGTAAATTAAAATTTCAATAATATAATTTATTTGTTATTTTTACTAAAAATAGATTTTAAAAACATTTTCTTGTATTCAAGAAACTGTATTCCCAAACTGTGTTTTCTTTGAACTGTTAAATTTAAACAAAAAATTAAAAAATATTGAAAATACTAAAAGCTGCTTAGCACAAAAAGAGCAAAAACAAAAAGAAAAAAAGAACTTAACAAAGTTTTCTTCGAAGCAAAAACCACACTGCATAGTTTCTAAAGCTTTTAAGTAAATATTGGCTCGAAAATGATTGTAGGAAAGAAGCAAAAGGCAAAGCTGCTCTTGAATACGACTAGAGTAAAATAAATAATGAAAATTTTTATTATAATTTTTAAGTTTCCTCTCTTATCCTTTCGTTAAATCTGTTGTTTTTGTTTGTGTTAAAAGTATTTTGCCTAAAAGCCAAACCATAAGATTATTAATAATTTTCTTAAGCCAATTTTTGTGGCCAGAGAATGTATTTCTTTTCTTCTCTAAAAGTTACAAACACAATTTAAATATTTCAAATTAAAAGATTTTGTTCGTGATAAACGAAACTTAATTAGGAAATTTATTACAAAGTTTGATAATCTCTTAGTACTTACGGATGATGACATGTGGGGAATTTTCCAGGCGGGATTTGTGAAAGTGAAATGTAAGTGCGTGTGGTTTCTAAACTTTTTTCATAAAACAAAAATCTCTTTTTCTGCTTAAAAGAAAAATTTAATTAAATATTCGTTGCTAATAATTTCTAGCCAAGGAGGAGAAAAGTTAAAAAAAGTAAAATATAAATTTGGCAGGATTTAGTAGGGATGGTGAAAGGAAGTATTTGGAAAAAATTTCCTATCGCTGGCTAAAGTTTCCAATTGATAGTAGGGGCTCTCCGACTTGCATATATATTGTACTATTTTTTGAAATTCCTACGAACACGTATAATCATTTCCAAATGTGATTAGGTACCAATCTTCGCCACTTAAAGCAAAGCTTCCACACTCCGCCCCCTTAGAAGATGAGATAAATGTGTACCTCCTTAGGCGAATAAATAATGCGCAGCCTACTGAAGCAGATGTCATGGATTCTATTCCTGCCTAGACCCTGGCTGCTTTCTTTCGGTCAAGTCGAAAGCTTTGCAGGTTAAATTAATTTAAAAAAAAATAATAAAAAATTTTAGAAAAATTTCATAAGAATTTTTAACTCTTTATAACTGCCAGAAAAGGCTACACGGCTCTAACTATTTCTAGTTGGCTATAGAGTTCACCGAAAACTGGATTTTTATTCCAATAAAGCACCTAATGCAGTCATCATTCTAAAAAACACCAATCTTTCTCAGCTGGTATCCGAATTTTCCATAATCACTTGTTAACATTGCGACTTAGCTTAAGATACTTCACTATACCCATGGTACTCTCGGAATCGAAATATTTTTGTATCTTGAGCTGCATCAATCGCTTTCCCAGCGCAGATCTAGTTTTCTGTTCCCAGAAACATGAAGTAGCTACATATGAGATGAACGTCCATCGCTTGACTATGTAGATATAGACCTCATCCACTTCTACCGAGGAGTAAGGCTTTGCAGCATGGTGCATTAATTGCGCCTTTAATGATAGAAATGCTTTCCTACTAAGTGTAAGTTCCTTGCAACTCATTGGGTAGTTAACTTGCCCCATATTCCATTACGTGCCAGAATACAAACCTCTGTCCTTCTGTCTTGTGGAACAATGCTGCTCTTCTTCCATACTAATGGCATTCTACTCTATAACTGATAGTAAACAAAACTAATTATGCTAACAATATTTCAAAGCACCTGCAGGCTCTGCAACTTACCTGTCAGCGATTTCTTTCCGTAACTCTTGGACTATTTAATGGTCATTGTAGGAGCAAAAATATTTATTATTCACCATCCAAAGTATTCTAATGACGTTTAGCCTTAATATTGCTGTTGCATTTGATTTGAAAGGATTTGCCAGGGCTTGAGTTAATATACATACTCATATGAAACATACATGTGCATTACAGTACAATAACAATTGCCAAGAAGGACTTCTAACTCAGTAGGAGGTCCAGGATTATTATAAAGCACATTCAGTTTTTGCTTAAGAGACCTCATTGTAGCGCATTTATTTATCTAAACACTCTCATTATCTAAACACCTCATAAATGATGATACTTCAAATAATGATAATAATACTGTGAAAGTTAAGGATGTTATTTTACATTTAGGATTACATTCGTTTGTCTCCTCCTCGACTTGCATAGTTAAGCTTGACGCAGCAGATACTTGTGTCTGTTGGAATACAGTGTATAACAGAGGAACATTTTTCTTTGTCTTATACATCTTTGGTTGTTGTTCTGTGCCACTCATTAAGTTGTTTGCTTATCATTAACGTCTTTCAAAAATAATATCTCACAAGTATAACAAACAAAATTGAGATACAGCCGAATAAAAATAGCCCAGATTACGAAAGTGACAGAAAAAGTTTTGACAGAAGGATTTAAAGATTTGCGAAGCAAATGGAGATGAATGCGCAAGATAATTATGAAATTAACATATTAAGAAGGTAATAAATAGTAAAGAATTATTTTATTTATACGCTGGTTGGGAGGTAAAGCACAGGAACGCAATTTTTTATGCTGTTGGAATCAGAAAAGACCATCCCCAAATTGATGACAGGCAAAGCTATTCAGTTGTTGTTGTTTGGAAATGAGCTTAAAGCTAATACATTGAAATTGCTTGGAGCATGTGCGAAAATTTTGAGCTTGTCAATCCTAAAGAAGAAAATCATTTTTGCTAAACTTTTTTAAACATGTTTTATGATATGGGAAAATATAAGAAGAAGCAGGTAACCCATTTCATGGACGTAAGGAAAATACAAGTTTGACGATCGGAAGGAGCTCTTAGAGTTAAAGGACACTAAGTACTTTGTTTCTACACCATCTCCCTTCAAGTAATAAAAAAAATATGAGTGAGTTAGAAAAGATGAAGGAGGTCTCAGTTCAGAAATTGGAAAAAAATTGAAATTTCTAGCCGTATCATTTAACATTTTCATAATAGAGGTCGTGCCCAAAGACGCATCTCCTTGCTCTCCAAGTGGGGAGGAGAATTTATTTCGAAATGATAACCCACGTGTTCACACTCTCATTTAGTGGCAATGGGAGATTTCTAATGATTGCTGGGAATGTCGACCCCTTCAAAATTGCAACTTCGTAACGAATATTATCTTTCAAAAGCTAATGGATTCAGTTAACTTTTTTTAAACAAAATTATTTTACTGATAATTAACCATACATATTAGAATTTTAATGGCAGCTAAGAATTTATGAAAAGTTATAAAAAGGGGCTTATTCACTGTAGGGGCAGATGTTCAATGTAAGCCACGCCTAAATGTCAAGTTTTTATCTGCATTTCCTTTTGACATTAGAAAGATACACAATAGCACACGATATATTGTGTACAACACGTAATAATACGTACATACATATATTCCTCCCATGGCCACGCCTTTATTATGCATACCTCCAACCTGTGAAGAATCTTTAGCCTTAAAACACAGAAATACAATTTATTTAGCGTATTGAAAGCTTTTTTTTTTCTATTGAAGTAAAACTTTCATTAGCACTACACTTGTATTTCGTTAAGAAGAAAAACAATGATTAAACAATAAAGAAAAGCTGATTCGATGACATTTTACAATTAAAATAAAAAACGAAAAGTTTAACAGCAACACTTGCAACTGTGTACTGCAAGGGAGACAGTGGGCTAAAAGCTTGAAAAATATATATTCTTCATTTATTTTTTCGAGTTTGGGATTTCTTTTTATTTACAAGAAAAACTTGTTTGTTTGTCATATTTCGTTACCGCCTTGGGTGACTTCTGTAAAAAATTTTGTTTTTCAAATAGAATAATTAATTTTTCTAAAGCATTTCAAAAGTATTTTAAACTTTTCTTGTTACAAAGTTGATTTACTAAACTTTCTGAATAATTGTAATCAGAAGTTGCTTTAATCTCTAGTTGTTCTAAGAAAATATTTGGTTAAAAGGTCCCGGAAGATCTGCATTACCATGCCGTGAAATGCGCCAGGTAGCTGATAAGCCCGACAAAAACCATTTTCATTGTGTTTTTAAGTCAAATTTAATTTCCGTCAAGGAAAAAAATATTATTTGAAAATACATAACTGATTTTCTTAAATTAAAAAATTTTTAAATATATATTATCTCTTGACTAGATGTCTATAACATTCAGAAGCTCGTAATGGATCTGTTTGAGTTGAAGGTTCTTTTGTAATATGTAACATTTCCAGTATTCCACCACAACTTTTCATACCCTTTACGTCGCTGTAAACTTTACATATTCTGGATTTATATACTCGTAAGAAGCCAAGTATATTGTGCTTTGTCCGTCTGTCCTCGATTATATTTGGTGTTTTTGTTACGCTGTAAATTCAGTTTAAATTTTCCTTAAAATCAAAAAATATTTATTAATCCATCTAAAAATTATCGAAATCGGGCTATATTTTATAGAAATAAAGGCAGAAAAATTATTTCTCACATTTTTAGGTGAAAATTCGAAAACAAGCCATGAATATCAACAAGTATGAAACCAGGAATGCTGGGATTGCCAGCCACAGCACTTGCCTCGCAGCTATAGTCGCAGCTGAGTTTCTATAGTAGAAGTTGGGAGGATTTTATTTATTTATATGTATTATTAAAATTTTTTATACTTCTTAGTAATGAGTAATATATTGCAAAACTTTTTGATAGCCAAGTCGGCTACTTCAATGCAACATTATTGGGGTGTAAAAAAAATCGCTACAGAACATATTCTCGGAGAAGGGTACGGCGGAGTAAAGCAAAACTTCAAAAGGATATCTTGATATCCATAAATCAGTATAAATTTTTTTAAATACATCCTTTGCCACCGAACTGTTGTCTACCATTGAAATTTTACTTATTGAAATAAAATCATTGATTCTACTCTACTTTCTTCCACGTGTACCACTGTAAAGATGCAAGTTGGCGCATAAAAATATGCCAAGTTTTTCAGAACAATTTCAGCACTAAGTTTTTAACATGCAACATTTTTCTGTTGCTGTTGGTGTTGCTGTTGCTGTTCCATGCAGACGTTTACACGGTTCATTTACTTTTATTACAAACACTTAACAAGACAAAAGTGTGTATTTCTTAAATTAAGTTTCTAAAATATTTATAAAGTGAATATATAGAAAATAAAGATGACAAAAATCTTGTAAAGAGGCGTATACGAAAACCAAATTCGGAAGTGCGTTTGGCTCAGCCGGCATTAAAATAATAAATCGTTTTTTTTTTTTGGCTCTTTTTAGTTTTCTTCTAAAAGATGAAGATGTTATATGTTCGCTTAAACTCGTAACTTCACTCGTATTGCTACTGAAATATCTTTTTCTTGGGGCCATAAAAAACCAATAGTTATAGAAAGAAAAATAATATCCAGAAATAAAGAATAGTTGCGAATCCTAATAATTCTTCAGCAGTTCTTCAAAAGTCTTTGACGGAAAGTGCTTAAAGAAATTTTTGGGGGGCAACAAGTTATGAAACACAAGAAATAACCGAATCCACTTTCGACATAAGATTTCAGATTAATTATTGGCTAAATATTCAATGGCTGCAATTTCATTATTTTTAATCGAAACATAAGTCGAAGAACATTTTCTCTGGGGTTTCTGTAGGGTTTGGGGAAAAAGTTCGGTGCGTTTTTGGCGAAGAGTTTTATTGAAACAAAATACAACAGTAAATCAATTATAAATTCAGCGTTGATATTTGCAAGCTCCTTCCACCAATCGACCAATTTTTAATGCCGTTCCGCCAAAAATACCCTGATCTTAGGTCAAAAAGTTTTTAAGAACTTCTTTGTTATCGAAACCAATGCTTTTCATGTGGTTTGATAAAGAGCTCTCCTGATGGAGTATGGTTTGACCATGCCGATCAAGTATTTCCTGTCATATGGACTTCTTCACTTATCCCAAAAAGACCTTTCGTAATTAATGTAATTTTGTAGAGCGGAAAGACTTCTAGAATAAATAAATCGTTTTGAAATCATAGGAACAATTTAGCAGTAAACAAGATTCCTATCTTATCCGATAGATTTGCGGTGTTTGAAAAATTCATTCCCAAAAAATAATTTCAGGAAATTTCATAGTAATGAAATTCGTTCGCAAAAAACGATTTCCGCTAATTTTGTTCTTAAAATATGTTGTATGGAAGTGTGACTGTACGGCAGTCTTATAGTGTTTTCACACCTAAAGTTAAAACCTGGTTTTAACTTAAAACCTACAAACAGCTGATTTTGTGTTCACATACAATTTTGATAAAATCAGGTTTTATAATACAGTTTGTCAAATAAATTTATTAATGATAAAATAAATTTTTGGTAGAAACAGGTGTGTTTGTTGTAATTCTTCCCACATTTCTTTGACAAACTGTACGACAGCTGTTATTGTTTATATGTGTTAAAAATGTGATCTAAAATTGAAATGGTTTTACATTTTGTGAATGAATATTTGTGAATGTGAATGAATTATCAGCTGTTTTCAATCTTTCTAACTTGATAGCACTGAATATGTACTGTATAAAACAAGGTTGTATTTCATAAAATCCACTTCAAACCAATTCAGAAAAGGTTTTAAAATGGTTTTAAGAGAATTATTTTGTATGGTAAAACCAGGTTTTAAGGATTGATTTTAAAGTTAGAACCAAATTTTGTTTTAAAACGAGGTTTTATCCGCAGTGTGACAACACTTTAGACCCACTTTCTTCAAAGGCACGTATGGGAGAATTGGTTAGTTATGTAAGGAAATCGAAAATCGAAAACGCTGAATGTGAAGGTAGTTCGGCTAGTCGCTCATAGTCTGTGAACCCCAAATGTAGTACTTTCACGGGGATTCCCATTGAAAGCAATCGCTTAAATGTACTAGTTAAAGATGTGGGGAATTAAATAAATTGCATTTCTCAGATGGTTTGTGCATGTGACTCTGGAATCTGCCATGCGAATTAGCCGTCAACTAACTTTGAAAAACTAGTTATTCAGAGTTGATTTTGAGGAAATGATTATTGAAAGATATTTTTAAAAATCTATTGTTTATAAGTACTTTTGAGAAGATCTTTTTTATAGTGATTTATTAAATGCACTTTATTAAGGTTCTTTTTAAAAGGGACTTTTTTCAAAACAATTACGAAAAGTACTTTTTAAAAAGAAAGTCCTTAACAAAATTGGTGAAAGTTCATTTCAAAAGTTGTTTAAAAAGAAAGATTTTTTTAATTTCTTTCCTTCGAATCTGCACCGTTCCCAAAAGGCAGGTTCCAGCAGCCGTATTCACAAGCAACATTTTAAGAAAATATTTATCAATGGCTAAGAGAAATGTACCATTGTTTCGCACAATAAAAAGCACAATTTGAAGCAGAAAACAATATTTACAATTGAAATATGGGTGCTGGACTTATTATTGCTGTTAGATGGAATTTCCATTGTGACCGCATAGCACAAGATTCTCTCCACTTTTTTCCATTTTATACCATTTTATATGAAATAAAATGTACGCCGTATCAACTGATCTAAAAGCGTTTTACAACCAAACTTTATGGACAATAATGAAATGGGAAGTACCTTATCCTGAGGCTTAATCGTTGTGGTTAATGTTCATGTGCCATGTACGAGCTTATTTCATTTTCAGCGAGCGGTTTCCAAAACTATTTAAAGAGCAAAGTGAATTCCTGTTTTTTGCTTCGCTTTTCTTAACAGCATTGTATGGAAAATAGTTGCCTCAAATGAATAACTTCCTTAGCAGTCGAATAGATACTGCGAGAGTCATAGAAAGGCGGCAAACAAGTGCTATTTGGAATTTATTGTAACCGCGTTTCTACTATTTTAACCATTTCAGAAATAATAAAACGTGAGACACGAATTGAAGCAATTGTTCCTCCTAAGTTTTTCTTCGGTTTCTTTCTTTGTTGTTGCTTTTGTTTGTATTAATTTTTTTCCATAAGAAATTCATAGAACCAAATTAGTTTCGGGTATGCAAAAGTGCAGTGATACCAAAGACTGCAACAAAGTAGAAAAATAAATAGTGAATGATGATGATGGTAGTGATGTGTAGTGTGTTGTTTATGGGTGGGGAGGTTGTATTTAGTTCCAATTTGAGGATAATAACACATTCCCAGTTGGTTGTAGTCCTTCTTTGGTATTGTAATTTGTGTTCCTTAAAAGATATAAAAAGCTGCAGAATAAAATTCTAACTCTGCTGCAAGAAAATTAGATTAATCGCGGAATGGTAATTAATTGTGCTTGCAATTTCAGTTCTGATTTTAGATTAATAATAATTGCACATTTTACACAATACGAAGGAAATCCAGCTCTGGCTTCTTTCTACGAGAATTCCCATTCAACCCAGTGGCTTAAAGGTACTAAAGATAAATTAGCTTAATTGTATTTCTCAGATGGCTTCATACGAAAGATAAGTTTGTGCATTTGACACTTTTTTTGCGGTTAAGGTGGGGGAATGGATTCGGAGAATCAGAGTCCATCGCGTTTATGTTGTGCTCTCCACAAGTGGCATATTGACTAAACACCGCTTTCTTTCTCTCTTCGTAATGTATATCCATGTTGGAACGGCTTTTCCATTATTCCAATTTGGATCCCTCTGTGCTCAAGATTTACGAGCTCTACTATTCCCCTATGTCCAAGCTACTGCTGTGTCTAACTCAAATTAGAATTGTTTTGGATCAAGTCTAGATGTTTTTCCTCATTCGGAGCACGTACTCACTGCCCTTTACAATTGCATCCCATATTTCTTCATTTTGCATCATTTTGTCCTGAATAATTTCCAGTGGGATTGTGCTGAATTGTATTGGCAGTTAGACCAGTCTTTCAGACCATCGCATGTACGAGAAAAATGTATGTTCTGCATCATCAACTACTTCTGTGTCTTCATAAATGCAAAATGGTGCGCCACACTTCTTTATTTTGTGAAGATATTTCGTTAAGTAGATATAAGCAAGTGTCAGGAATCAAGCGTGAAAGTGTACCAGGGATACAAAAAGTATGCTATTTTAAAGCACTTCCAATATAAGATTTTTCAAATGGATTTGCTGGCCGATTAATTGGACGATTAAGTGAGATTTCTCTGTCATGAAAAGTTTCTTTGAGTAAAGCAATTGTACCGAGCGCTATGTGAAGTACATTCAAAATTCTTAGCATATCCCCACTACCATTGACAGCAATATACTGACCATCATCGTTTTTGAAGATGTATGAACCAATTACTCTGCCAGCGCACAAACTGGACCAAACAATTATGTGAGGTTGTTCTCCTTATTTACAATATCATTCAGCCAAAAATGGGAATGCTACAGCTCCTTCGTAAGAGTTGCTCCGAACTAACCCCATCTTTAATAAACTGTAAATACCCCAACTAAATAGACTTGCCAAATAAAGCAATTCAAAATTGCCAAAATCTCATAGCTTTTATTAAAGGAAGTTTTAGCAATGGACCCAAATCTATTTTTATTTTTAATACATAATCCTTATTATAAATTTATTGCCAATCCAGAAACTTATTTCAAAATTGCTGTAAAAAAAAGTTTTATTTTCTCAATTGTGAAGAGTATTAGTGGGGCATTAATGATGTCTTCGCTTTATGCTGCAAAATATGAAAAGACAGTGAATTTATTGTCCTGTATTCAGCTGTACTGGATGTGTCTAATGTAGTAGGCGTCACTGTTGATTACGGTAACTTTTTATTTATATATTTTTTTTATAATTCAATAAATTTAAAGCCTATTTTAGGGAGTTCTCAAAAACATTAAATACAAACGATGCGTAAACCCCCAAATATTTTATTATAACAATTTCCAAGAAATCTTTAGCTCAGAAGAGGGAGGCAGTTAATAAACAAACAATTTTTATTCTTTATCTCAACATTCATATCTGTGTGTGCGTGTGTGTGTGTGGCTGTGTGTGTATAATTTCTGTAACAACTTGGCCAAAAGCACCGTTTGTGTTCTATCAGTCCAATCAGGGGAGAAAAGAATGATGCCTGAACAAATGTCAGTTTTATACGGTCATAATTCATTGATAAAATCGTTTCATCTTGATTTTGTTCTTCTTCTTTTCGGCTTTCTTGATTTCCTTCACTTTTCATTTCCAGTTTTATTTTTGTTTTTCCGCTACAAAGGAGGAAACCAAATAACTGTATCATAAATAGGAATGCAAGACGCAAATGAAAAATGAGGGCATTACTTTTGTGTAGAAATAAATTTGTGAGGAGAATTGAAAATGCTGGAAAGCAAAATCCAATAATACATGTAATCATTATGATGGATTTTAGCTTATTATCCGTTTCAAATGTACATTATCGGTTTCACTTTCTATTTCCGCTGAAGCTTTTCCTTATTGTTAATGATTACACGGTCCATATTTAATTTTCTCAATTCCCATCTACATGAGACAATTGAAGAAAAAGTATGTTAAATTTAAATACGTTTCAAGTTTTACAGGACCCTTTTCTAAATTCTAGCAATTGCTTTAATTTCTCAAAAATAACATGATTAAAAGTTGTACCAGTAATTAAATATTGAACTCTCTTTATGTTATCCCAGCACTGTGATAAAGAGTTCGGGGAACAACTTTGAAATATTTCAATTTATTTCGGAGCTTGTGGTTTAACCATTTTCTCTTTTCCCATTTTCTCCGTTAAACAATTTATTTCTTTCTGTTATACTTTCTAATTTTTTTTCTTCTCCAAGGACCCTATTCCTCTCTCAGGATCGCATTCATGCAATGTAGTGTCAGAAAAACATGATATTATGGAGCTATTATAGGGCAGTAGTAACTGAAGGTGAGGGAGATACTGCAGCAGGAACATTACACAAACGTATTGTTCGGCCATAGAGTGAATTATTACTCTAATGCAATTCATCGATAATATGTGCACTGATTTCATTCCATCATTTGAAGGATGCAAGAAGATTTATGTATACCACTGCTAGCGATGTGCTTCTTGTATACGTTCGTTTAACTGTGAATTATTCTTTAAAGTAGTGCATTAATCCATTTTTAATCTTATGTAGGAGGTCTAAACATAGCAAAGATCGGCTAAAGTAAAGTATCTCCCTCAGCAGCTTAAGAAAAGTAGGTACTGTAATGCATCTTTGGTGTTGCATTCCATCCTACATTACATTAAATTCTCGTAACAAAAAAAAACTATTCAGAAGTTCTGATGCCACAAATATGTATAGGAGTAGCATTCGCAGTAGCTTCATGAAACTGACTTTAAGTGTGTCATCCATATTACGTGGGATGTCCTCATTCTCCGGTATGGTTTACTTTCATCTGCATAGTAATGGATTCTATGGGAAGTTTCGCATAGCAATTTATTAATCCTATAAGAAATAGGCTAGGAGCAAGAACGGAACTTGTTTCATCAGACCATATCAGTAGCAACTTGTTTATAGCGATCTCGATATAAAACGAGAGATCCGATAACCAACATCAAGTAGAGTTTTGCATTTCATTTTATATTTGTTTTATAAAACAAAAATTATTTGCGAATTTAAAAAAAAAAAAAAAAATTATAAAGCGATTCAAATGAACTTTAAAGCATGTAAAGGATACTGAAGTTCTAAAGCACTGATATTTTCGCTGAGCTAAGGCTGCGAAACGTTTAAAAGATACTGGCAATCCGTGCTGCAATATAAAGCTGGCCCCAGCCAGCTTTCTGCTTGGCTGGAACCCAAACACTAAAACCTGCCAGGTCGTCGTAAATCTAACCATTATTCCCCCGCAACTGCGGCTCAGTATTACTTCGAGAGGTGGGGTTCAGCGGATGCCGCTTTCTAGGATTACATTTCTCTTTTTGCTACTCTTGGTAGCACTATGACTTCTTTTGCGAAGCCAACTAGCAAATTCCAGATCTTCATTTCCAATGTTAGCTGGAATTGGATTTCAAATATGTATGGCCATACATATATGTGTGCCAGCAGAGGTTGAATATATCGGAATCGTTCTAAATCTGACTTTAAGATTTTAGGAAATTTTTTTAATACTGAAACCAATTAAATCTGCTTCCGAATACTCCAATAAAATTGAATAAATTTAGTTCTCTCATCTTGTTCAAGGTTAGATAATACTTTGAAGGTTTGCTCATTTGTCTTCCTTCCTAGAGGTTTTCTGTTCCTCATCAGTGCAAAGTACTCAACTTTCCTTCGCTTCCTTAAAAGTTTTTAAGTATAATATTTCAGCGGATAAAAAATATTAATTTTCAAAAATTGTGCATAATAAAAGCAGCCGCTTCAAAAACACCAGGACATTTAGAAAGATGTTTTTTTTTTATTTTGCTTTCAGAAAAAGGAAGTGTGTTTGTGTAAAGCGTGGCTAATCCAAGATTTCCCCTTTTATTTTAAAATGTTGTTTACTTAAATTTATTATTTTTCTGTTGATAGTAATGTAAACTTTGTTTAATTTAATTAAAGATCATGTTAAACTCATTCCAATCGTCGCAATTGCCTTTGGCATATTCGGTCATACATGTTATGAGATCGCGTGAAAATTGGCATTTGTTGCGTCTGAGCTGGTTTTCCAAGTAGCGAAAACACTCTTGTATGGCGTCGGTGTAAAAATTGCGCAGCTCACGGTCTCTTATATCTTTCGTTAAACTATGTGAAATCTTATGGCGATCGGGATAATCATCATGATTTAGCTGGAAAGGAAATAAAAATATTGAAATCAATAATGAGAACGCAACGTTTTGCCAGCTACCCACCATGTGCATTTCGGCAAAGAAGCAGTGGACAATGCAGGCTGCATCTGGAAACGAATTATTTTGGTTGCTGTTGTTGCTGTTGTAATTGTTATTATTATTTTTATTCCTATTATTGCCACTTCCTCGGTTGTTAGCCAATGAATTCCTCTGATTTAAATAATTCCAATTGTTGTTATTATTTCCATTGGACACTGTTCTATTGTTAGTATTATAACGATTATTATGTTGGCGTTCGTCGTTATGACCCCCACCGTTGTTACCACCATGGTCATTTCTTTCGTTGTTATTGCTATTGTGGCCATACTGTTGACGATTATAGTTTCTATTATTATTATTGTTATTATAATACTGATCATCATAGAAGTCACTATTGTCGCTCTCCTCACTATCTTCTCGATTTTCTCTATTCATTATTATTTGCCTGTATCGTCCTTGAATCGGCTGCTGATGATGCTGATATGGTGTCTGTGGTTGCTGCTGGGAATTTTGGTTGAAAGCAAGATCCCCAAATTTACGCATACAAGAACGGGCCACACGTTTTAGTTCGCCATTTGAAGGACCATCTTCTGTACGACATTTCAAAGTGTAACCAGTTTCTATGACAACCAGCACCAGTACGATTTCCAATAATATTAACCGCAAAATTAGCATTTCGTAATTCTTGGCGCACCTCCTTTCATGCACTGCATGGAATATTTATTAATAAATGCTTTTATTATAAGATATCACGTTTTATACCATTTTTCTCTGTCACTTACACTAATAATAAATAGCATGTCTTATATGACACATGTCATCTTTTTTTTTTTTTTTTTTAATTTTAAAGTTTTGACGCATTACATTCATGTCTATTTATCTGAAAAAATTTGCAACAGAAAAGCAATTTTAATGATTTTAATAAATGCTGTGGAAATGTCTGTCTTAAAGTTAAAACCGGTTAGCTAAATGGTTAACCGATTAATTCACTCGATTAACTAGCTTGGTTTAAAGAAGTAACGGCTCAAATATGAGTAATGGTGCATTTACACATGGCACTCACGGCAAAGCATTGAGTGAATTAATATAGTTAAGTTAGACCAGTTGCCAGCATTACGTTGGTCCAAAAATCATACTTGTCAATAGACCGCCAACTAAAGAGTATTGAAAAAAATTCTATATTCTCAACAATCAATTGAGAATTACAAAAGCAGCTTCATAGAAAGCCTTAAAAAATTGTTTGAAATCTACACAACAAACCAATGGTAATCAATAGGAATCTAATTTGATTTTTCTATAGTCAGACGTAACAAAATCCGGGCACAGCAGTGACTACAAATACATATATGCCATTATATATTTCTTTCTAACAAATATATCATTTGAAATTTTATTAAATTTCAAAATCATCTTTGAACAGATTGAATAAACGCTTGCCTGTATCGCACCTGTTTTGAGCTCCTTTTTAGCCAAAAAAAATATTTGAACAACGATTTAACTATATTGATGAAAATTTTGTTTGCTAATACAACTAAAATTTAATTAAATTTAGTTATTATTTAAATTGCATTGAATTGCCAGAAGATAATATTCGGCAGAATATAAAAAATATATTGAAATTGATTATTTCGAGTTATCAGCTGATTGTCATGCGAATTTGACATTTTATTTCACGTCTGGAAATCATTTTTTTTTTTTTATTAAATTTTTTAATTTAATCACTGTCTTACTGATGTCTTTTCAACCAACTTGTTACAAAATTTGCGTAAATTTGAATTTACGAATTTCATTATGCGACGTAAATTTAATGCAGATATAAAAGTAATTTTTTTCAGTGTGCCTTTAAAGATGAGATGCTTATCCAGAGGTGTGAATTTAAATAAAAATTGTAATAGATATTGCAGCTCTTAACAAATTAGTCTGAATATGAAATTTATTAACAACAATAACTGATCCTGTAACCAGTTTGAGAAATCCTTGCTTGGACTATTTCTCTCATCAATTTTTCAAACGGCACGAAACTTTCCCGTTCATGGAAATCAACGACATTACTCTTTTATGAAATTGAAAATATATAAAAAAATATGTTTATATACATTTACCATATCAAGTGAAATACTGCGTTACCAAATTTCAGTCCCTAACTTTTATCTCAATAATAAATATTGAGAGAAGTCGTCTTTAAATTTAAAAATTTAAACCTGTCATTTGTGTTCAGATTTATTCCTTAAAGATATTATCAGGTTTCCTAATGAATTTAGAGGTTCTTTTTTTGAAGTATAAGTTTCAGGGCCATTTATTATACACATATTAGCGTAAACGTTGGAACTATAGAAATATTGTAAATAAAACAACAAGGGAGAGAGAGAGCCAGAAGCACCAATAATTTATTAGTCGTTGGTCAAAATGATTAATAGTTCTTGTTTCATAACTTTTTCCTAAAACTAGCGAAAAATGAAATACCCGGTAGGAAATGTTATAGTGACAGCTGGCCCTGTCACTGTGGCCACTTTGTTAATCACTGGCAACCAAGTACTAAAGTTAAAATTGTGGTCTAGATGCTTGTTGTGAAGATACATATAGATAACGGTCTGTATCTATATGTATTGGTTTGTATCTAGTCTGTATTTTTAACGGATTTCTCTACCAATAATAATAATGCTGGAAGAAACGTAAAATTTCACTTTTACACCTTTTCTACTGCATTAATTTTCATTTTGCATCAGAGGAATGGAATTGGAATGTGAAAACTCTCTTAGTAGAATATACGAATTGCTACAACAAAAATTCCAAAGTGTGAACGGTGACATATAAGCACTTTCATTTGTTTTCTTTTATTTTACATGATTTCAATTATTTTACGATAAATTGTTGAATCCTGTGGCTTACTTCTATCCTTTTATACATAGCGATATAAGTGCACACATACACAGGTGTTTTGATCTTGCCTTTTAAAATTTCTTTTGCTCCCATATATATATTTTTCAAATTAATTTGTCCGCTCATCCTTCGAATTCGCTTTTCTTTCATTTAATCCTTTTTTTAATATAAAATTTTAATTTTGCTTACAGCAACAAATATTTTCAATAAATTAATTGAAACAATGAAAGAGCAAGTAGCATTTCTTGTAGATGTCTAAAAATGTTTCTACCCATGAAAGGAAGGGTACTGTTGACAGTGTCACCAAAAATTACTAACAAAAGGAGTGACTCACTGGCTCTTGACATCAGCCTTTCTACATGGCACAAAGGGAAGCACAGCAAATATGTATATGTATTAAATTTAAAAGTAATACTAATTTCCAGGTATGGAACGAAAAAGGCCAGTATATATCAGTCCTTACCAAATCAAAAATTTTTTCATACGATTCCATTTTTATTCTAGAACAATTTCCAAAATCTGACTAAACTAAAATTTTGGAGAGAATTTCTTCATATTCAGGAATCCTGCTCCAAGCCCTCTGGGCTGGTCTTCAACACCTTGAAATGCTGTTTGTATAGAATTGAAATTTATACTTCTCGTATGGGCTTTTTTAAATAGACTTTCCACAACTGGTTTGTACACATATAGGTCCATGTAAACGAGAGTGTGTTTTATAGATCTGTAAAAGTTTAAGACAATTGTTATTAACAGATGTAGGATTAGGTCCGCCTAGCAAATAATACAACAGAGATAAATTTAGTCGAAGAAGACTCATGTGCGTACATTTGCTGTTATTTTCATGCAAATACGGAAGTTGATTTTGGGCGAAAAGTTTCACTTTTCAATGCATCTGCCAATTCTCGTTTATTTACATAGATTGATGGTTATTGGCGAAATTTCGGTATATTCTGAAAAATGGCTATTTGGTGTGCTTAATCGCATGGTGGAATCATAATGCCCTTTCCCATAAAATGCAGCAGCTAAAGAGAAACCTCTACAGGATAAATATTGAAATTTGTTTTTACTCCAATAAAGAGTTGTGTTGCGAAGAAAACGTGTGCCGAAAAGGATATCAAGATCATATTAAAGGCTTATTTTAAATATGGATCTCGACAAACCTCTTAAACTGTAGATAATGATAAGGGGAAGTTATTCACTCTTATCGTGAATAACAAATTGAATTTTTATTTCGATGAAATTTTCAGTTCCGTGGAAGGAAAGATTCTATCACAAATTTCTCGTGATTTTTTTTCTCGCTATCGGTTCCCAACAAGGGGCCTGAAAGGAAGAAAGAGGTTTTGTAAATCTTCATATTTTACAAATCTTCTTATGCTTTGAATTATTCTAAGCGCAGTGGTAAAAAACTTTAGGAGTGGCAACGTCGTAAAATTTACAGCATTTGAACCAAAAGCATTCAAAAACGAGGGGAAAGTGGCAAAGTTAGGAGGGTAAAAATTACATACGATGCGAGGAATCTTTTGAGGCGAAAACTGCTTTTAAATCAATTGTTCTCGTCTGAATTACCTTAACAGTTGGTGTTATGACTAGGCCTGGAATTGCACTTGTGTACCTCAAGAAAAAGACCCTCTACAATGCACTCGTGATGCCCATAAATGTATGAAGAAGAGTCACTGGCATTTGTCATGTGTAGTGCAATTTATTTGTAGGACATGTTATCTCCTTTATTTGTGTTAGTGTGTAACTTGTTCTCATGTTGTTGAATTTTTGTTTAAAATTGAAATTTGTCGTTCACAAAAATTTGTTTGTGTCCTGCTGCTGCAGTTGTTGTTGTTGTATGTTGTTTTTGTTCAATAATAGTTTTAACATGCAAATAAAAGCAATAAAAGTCAACAAATCACATAAAGAATAAAACAATAGAAATTGACATGGCAACCAACGTGCACACACATACAAACGCTTATGCACATGTTAGGCTGCATGAGTATGCACACATGTGTCCATGTCCTTTCCATGCAGCATTTTACACACACATATACACACATATTTTTAAAATCAACGAGAATTGTGTTTTCCTTTTTAAGCAAATATTACAAATTAAGGATTGGAGAATTAAAATAAATATAGTATGTTGCCGATATATACAAATTTATATACACACACTCCTACATGTATATATTCATGTAGCAATGTGTTCACAAATACATCCACACATACGTACGTACATACATATAATGTTATTTTTTCAATTACGATTATGAACAAATAAATTTTAAAGTCAACTGCTGCTTGATGCAACCGAAAAAATATTTATTTGAATTGGTTTTTATTAAATAAATTCAATTAACAGACAGGAGGCGTTTTCATTTTATATGTAGGTGTAATTAACGGCCTAATACGTATACCGAATTTCGTAGGTGTCAGTTAGATAATTTATAAAATATTATTATTAATAGTAAGTGTGGGTACCGTCCTGCCCTACTCTATAATCTAAAGAGTATTTCTCTTTGGTTT
This sequence comes from Ormia ochracea, assembly GCA_963402855.1. Lineage (NCBI taxonomy): Eukaryota > Metazoa > Arthropoda > Insecta > Diptera > Tachinidae > Ormia > Ormia ochracea. The sequence goes on from OY727109.1 coordinate 37,424,755, forward strand.
ATCCTTTTCGGAAATGCACCATTTTTGTACTAGTAGCCACAGATATACTACCCCAGAGATAACAGCCGATAACTCATTGCATTTATCGCATTTAAATTCGTCATTTTTAAATCTGTTTGTATTCCTTAAACTTTTACTAGAGGATAACGAAGAAAACATGCTGACCTACAAACTTTCGTATATCCTTACTAAAATTTTTTTTGAGTGTGGGCTATTCAATAACCGTTTAACAAAAATATTCTTATCTAAAATTATCGATAGATATATTAAATTATCGATATATATTAAAATCAATTAAAATTTTGTTCGATATCGAATGCAATAAATTTTTCTTAAATATTTTTTTTATAAACTTTTAAAAACTAACTTTTAGGCATTGTGGAGACAACATATAAATGTATAAAATTAAAATAAAAATTAAATCAAAATGGCGAATACGTTGAATAATTGGTCGTAAATATGGGAAGAGAATAAAAAATTTCATATCTTATAACTGCACAACTAATAACGAAGGCCTCTAACAAAAATATTTAAATAAAAAAATGCATAGAAGTAAATGTATATATAAATATAAAAATGAATGTAAATGTAAATATAAAAATAAATATGAAATAAATGGCAATATAATTATAAATGTAAATGTAAATATAAATATAAAAATTAATGTAATTGTAAATATAAATATGAAGGTAAATACTTATATAAACTATAAATATAAATATAAAAATGAATATAAATATAAATGTAAAAAAAAATATATAAATATAAACTATAAATATATATAAATATAAAAATAAATATAAATGTAAAAATTAATATAAATACAAATATAAATATAAAAGTAAAAATAAATATAAATATAAACTATAAATATATATAAATATAAAATTAAATATAAATTATAAATGTAAATATAAATATAAATATAAAAATAAATACAAATGTAAGAATAAATATAAATATAAATATAAATATAAATATAAATATAAATATAAATATAAATATAAATATAAATATAAATATAAATATAAATATAAATATAAATATAAATATAAATATAAATATAAATATAAATATAAATATAAATATAAATATAAATATAAATATAAATATAAATATAAATATAAATATAAATATAAATATAAATATAAATATAAATATAAATATAAATATAAATATAAATATAAATATAAATATAAATATAAATATAAATATAAATATAAATATAAATATAAATATAAATATAAATATAAATATAAATATAAATATAAATATAAATATAAATATAAATATAAATATAAATATAAATATAAATATAAATATAAATATAAATATAAATATAAATATAAATATAAATATAAATATAAATATAAATATAAATATAAATATAAATATAAATATAAATATAAATATAAATATAAATATAAATATAAATATAAATATAAATATAAATATAAATATAAATATAAATATAAATATAAATATAAATATAAATATAAATATAAATATAAATATAAATATAAATATAAATATAAATATAAATATAAATATAAATATAAATATAAATATAAATATAAATATAAATATAAATATAAATATAAATATAAATATAAATATAAATATAAATATAAATATAAATATAAATATAAATATAAATATAAATATAAATATAAATATAAATATAAATATAAATATAAATATAAATATAAATATAAATATAAATATAAATATAAATATAAATATAAATATAAATATAAAAGTAAAAATAAATATAAAAATAAATATAAATGTAAAAATAAATATACAAAAATATAAAAATAAATAAAAATATAAATATAAAAGTAAATATAAATATAAATGTAAAAATAAATATAAATATTAATAAAAATATAAATATAAAAGTAAATATAAATATAAATGTAAAAATAAATATAAATATTAATAAAAATATAAATATAAAAGTAAATATAAATATAAATGTAAATATAAATACATAAATAAATAAAAATATTAAAATAAATAAAAATGTAAATATAAAAATAAAAATAAATACAAATGTAAGAATAAATATAAATATAAATATAAAAGTAAAAATAAATATAAAAATAAATATAAATATTAATAAAAATATAAATATATAAGTAAATATAAATATAAATGTAAAAATAAATATAAATGTATACTATAAATATATAGAAATATAAAAATAAATATAAATGTAGAAATAAATATAAATATAATCGATAAATATAAATACATAAATAAATATAAATATTAAAACAAATAAAAATGTAAATATAAAAATAAATGTAAATATAATCTATAAATATAAATGTAAATATAAATACAAATATAAATATAAAAGTAAAAATAATATAAGTATAAACTATAAATATAAAAGTAAATATAAATGTAAAAATAAATATACATAAATATAAAAATAAATATAAATATAAATAAAAATATAAAAGTAAATATAAATATAAATGTAAAAATAAATATAAATATAATCTGTAAATATAAATGTAAATATAAATACATAAATTAATATAAATATAAAAATATAAATGTAAAAATAAATATAAATGTAAATATATATAAATATATAATATATATATAAATATTAACATAAATATAAAAATAAATATTAATATAAATATAAAACTAAATATAAATACAAATATAAATATAAAAGTAAAAATAAATATAAATATAAATTATAAATATAAAAAGAAATAAAAATATAAATGTAAAAATAAATATAAATATAAATGTAAAAATATATATAAATACAAATATAAATATAAAAGAAAAAATAAATATAAATGTAAACTATAAATATATATAAATATAAAAATAAATATAAATATATATATATAAATATAATCTATAAATATAAATGTAAATATAAATACATAAATAAATATAAATATTAAAATAAATAAAAATATAAATATAATAATAAATATAAATATAAATATAAAAATAAATCAAAATATAAATGTAAAAATAAATATAAATATAATCTATAAATATAAATGTAAATATAAATACATAAATAAATATAAATATTAAAATAAATAAAAATATAAAAATAAATATAAATATAAATGTAAAAATAAATATAAATATAAAAATAAATCAAAATATAAATGTAAAAATAAATATAAATATAAAAATGAATATAAATATGAAAGTAAATATAAATATATATATAAACACAATTGTAAATACTTAAATAAAATTAACAAATATTTTACATAGATGTCAATTTACATCTAAATACACAATTGAAAAGAAAAAATTATGTAAATTTATTTCATTTGACGCAGCCTTAATTTGGTTGCAATTATTTTGTGACAGTAATTTAAATTATTGCTGTTGCAAGCCAAAATGTTGTTAACAATTTGATTACAATTTAAAATAATTTTACTGAAGTCCAAATCATTTGATTTAGTTGTGACTGAAGGCATTTTCCGATACATAAATTAATTACACAAATGAAATTTTACAATTAGAAAATCTACGTACATAAATTTACAAATAAATCCCGGCAAAAGATTTACATGTTTAAATTTATTCTGAAATATTTTTCTGTAATACTCGTATATCATGAGTCGGTCTACGCTTAAAGCAAAAACTGTCACAATAAATATTCATAACGTCTATATTCGCTCATACATGCTCGTAGTTGCAGGCATGCATGTCGGTGCATGTAAATGCCAGCTTCCGAATAAATATTAATTGCACGACTGCAGCTAATCATGAAATTATTTTCGTATTGTTGTCGCAATCATAAATAGAATAAAATTGCAACCACATTGAAGAGAAAAGAGAAAAAAAGCCGCAAATTAGTTTAAATTAAACTAAACTATAAAATGTAAAATGTAAAATTATTTCACTCGTTTCAAAATCACATGCACACAGACACACCCTCATACACACACACAGCTTGAGTTCGAGGATAAAACTTTACTACGTTATCAGGACATAAAATAAAAGCAACAAGGATCAGCACAATAACTACTACTGTGCGGCGTTAAAAACAAAAATACAACCAATTCAATTTTATTTATTACACTAATTCCATTTTCGCAATGATGATAAAAAATGTATCTCTTGGCGAGAGGAAACAACAGTTCTAGCGACGACATGATAGTAAAGTTCTCTTAATAGTAGTTTCAAGTGGCAGAGACAGAGCGGTTTAGGAATTAAAGTTTATGTATGAAACAGATTCACCACAGCTGGCTACTGGCTGGGAAATGTAGACAATAAAATCCTCATGCACATGAGAAAATAATTATTTTCTCGCCATCGTAACTACGCAAGCCTTGATGCACTTGTCGCCAATTGAAATCTTTCACCATTTAAAATTGTTCCATTTCAGTCAGCAATAATGAAGAGCAATAGTTCTATCGGTACAATACAAAAAAAAAAGAGAAACAAGCCATTTTAAAATCACATTTGGACCCCTTTTAGATGTGCAAAATTTTGAACTTTTTTGCAAGACTTATTTGTTGTATCTTTGAAACATTGAATTGACAGCAACTGTTCAAGTCTTAAATTTAAAAAGAATTATATATATGTTATGTTCCGCTACTGGTGGACAAAATGTGATGTGCTTTATTAGATTGGTTAGTCCTTTAGTCCGTGGAAAGTTTAAAATAAAAAATTCCCCCCAATTTTCCTTTAAAGTTTTCTTTAGACACAAAAATTTTTATTTTATAAATTTTTTTTGAAAACTACCAATTTCGCTGTTCGATATCAATCGCGATTTCTTTTTAAAATCTAATAAATTTTTTTGCATGTCTAATGCTGTCATTTTCTAATGGAGCCAACATTTTGCAAAACAAATTTGTGGTGTAAAAGGGGTCTTACATTGTTAAGAAGGAAATAACAATCAAGAAACGTCTTGCACATATATTTTAAATAAATTATTTTAATTTATTAAATGGGGAAGTTTGGAGACTGGCCTCTTTGAGGCCATCCTTCCTGAAGTATTCAGTTTTGCTTTCTAAAGCTGAAAAACAGTATATGTGTAGTAGAGATTTCGGGGAATGCAGGCAATTTCGTTAAATATGTCCAGCCTCTTTCTTTTCAGATTTCTAATTTCGTCGTATATTTTCCAATACAGTGCTTGAAATAAATCATTAAGAAATTAAAAATTATATTCCAAAAAATTTTTTTTTCCAATTTTCCAAAAGAAAAAAAAATAAAAAATTATTCACGCGTAAATTTTTATTTACATTTAAATTTCTATTTACATGTAAATTTCTGTTTACACAAAAATGTATTAAAAATTGCTATTCTGTGTCTTTACTTTTTCGCATTACTGTACTTCAAAATCCGGCAAAATGTTTTTGGCCATCATTATAATTCTTTCGGAATAAATCTAATTTTGCTTTCCTTCAAACTTCTGATTTCAATCACACGCACTAAATGGCATTTTCATTCATTTCTGCGCCATTCCCGGAGTACAATTTAAATAATGCCAATAAACTTGGCAACATTTGACAATCACGTTCCACTGTTTCACCAAAGCAGTGCTATAAGTTACAAGAACACGCAGGCACACACACGCACACGCACACACACACACACAAGTGCATATTTATTGCAGCATACCAATATTGGCATGAGTGCGTGCTTGTGTGTGCGAGTGTGTATGTAAATCTCCTTATATCGCTCCGTCTTAATGAAAAAGAGTGAAAAATCTAAACAAAGCCATCTGCCTTCATGATGAATATCCTCAAATGGTTTTGCTTTTCTATTTCGCTTGAACGAATCCGTAGAGCCACAAAACTGACAGACGTGTTCTAGATTTCGTTAGACAAACACTCACATAAATTTCCAATTGTGATGGCTGTTGCCTGTTGCTGCCAAGATTTGCCAAGTCCTTGCTATTAAGATGCGTATGGCGTAATTTGAAAATGTTTCTGCCATATTTCTTCTTCCTTTTTTTTTTGCGTTTTTATCCAACCAGTTTATTTGATTATCAATTATCCTGTGAAGTGATAGAAAACTATTTGTTTACAAAAAGCACTTTCTAGGAGAGATTCACAAGATGTTGCCAGTGCTGAACGAGTATTTGTAAATGTCATTACAAATTTATTGACAAGTTTATACATTTTAGAACACAACTTGAGCGTAAATAAAACACACACCCACACAGGCACGCACGCACACGCGCACACGCATACTACAGATGACATGCATATATATTTAAGTACGTTCCGCAAGTGGAATTAGTACGAGTATGTGTGTAAAAATGTGCATGCATTTACTTGCATTAAATTGCTAGTAAATCCTTGGAACTCATTTTATGACTCCTTGCAAACTTATGCCTCAGCGAAATGCCCCAAAATATTATAATCACTTATAATTTATGACAGCAATTTAAATACTAAAAAAAAAAAAATAATAATAATTTTTTTCTGAAACTAATCTCTTGAAAATTATTCGAAACACATGCATACGAGGGAAATCTTCGGAATCCTGTAAGCTTTAGCCATCCTTCATACACAATACTTGTTATAATTTATTATTAGTTTTTAAGGTTTAGTTTTAACTTTTGTTCCTTGCAATTCCTTTCACAAGGTTGCTCACACTCGTACCACTCGTATGCAGCAACTCCCACATGCAATGAGCTTTTAATTGGTCCCTTTGGTGTAATGGGAAAGTATTTTTGAATTATACGAATTACATTTGCTCAATTGTTAGAAAGAGAGTTTGGTTTTTCGTTAAAAAGTTTTTTGTTTTTCGGTTTGTATTGCAAACTTTGCTTGTTCGCTTGATAGGTGTAGTGGCGCAGCCTGGCGAAAAGTTTCTTAAAGTGCTGTTGTTCTCTTTGATTACGAAATTGCACACAAAAGGATTCCTGTATAAATATGTAATTTAAAAGGATTGATATTAATTTAGCTAAGCACCAGCTGATATTGTTTATAACTTTATTGAAAACCAAACTGTACATTTCCCTCTAGGCGAATTCAGACGGTTAAAACTCATTGCTCAGCTGATAACACTTTTCATGTTTTATTATGCTACGATGTCCTAAATCCTTTATATGATTTTCATTCCCCATGAAGTAAATTTTTGTAACAGAAAACGAGTGCTTTGGCAGGAGTAGGAATGTACTAACAGCTGAGCTTCAGGCGAATTCATTGAATATTTGAGCAACTTTTAATTATTGAAGCTGTAAGTTAACTGCTGGAAATGTTGAAGAGGTCTTTGATAGTGGTCAGTATACCAACATGTCACGCATAGGGGAGTTTAGCCAATGGCCTCAGCAGCCAGTGCTTCTAATCACATTATAATTACATTCAGCATTTACTAAATAAAAAAATAAAAAGGCAAAAAGTTGTAAAAATCAGTAACTTTGCAGCGAGCAACTGCAAAGTAAAAATAATATAAATTTTTGTCTGAAAATATAAAATTTTATTTCTAATAATACTTTTATTAACTGAATTTGCCAGCCTTTCTAAGGGCGAATTCGTTTGTTTTCATCTAATAGTGTAGCAAGTTTACCACTTTCAATTCGCCTTAATTTTTTTCAAAACAAATTCGTTAAAGAAAATTTTTTCACTTTTTCTAATTTTATTTTCTGTAACTTTAGAATTAAAAAAAAATTATTGCAATAAATAATGTATGATGATTTCAAAGTGTAACAAGCCGGAGCACAAGGATCTCACCTGTCTAAATACAACGTTGTATGGAATTAAGATTTCGTTGGCAGTTTAAGTGTGTGGGAAAACGCGACTTTAGAAATAGTTGAAAAGGAAAATTTTGTAAAATGTTTTCTTTATTGGTAGAAGAATGAAACTATTTTTGAACTTTTAGGAAATTGTTAGCTTTAATTTAATACGAAAACACTTAGAAAAGGCTTGTACACTGGAAAAAATTGTGTGGATTGCAGTTGCTTGAGAACTGTCATCGTGCTTTTACTATTACTTTAACAATCAACTAACAATCTGTAGACGAGTGAATAATGCTCAGCCTAATGAATCGGAGGTAGCGGGTTCGATTCCTGCCTAGAACCTGGTAGGCATTTCCGGCGGACAAGCCACAATCTTTGCAAGTAGAGTTGGTTAAAAAAAAATATTGCTAAAAGTTTAGGACAACGTTTTGTTTTTTTTTGTAAATAGGAAGGGAAAAATAAAACCAGGAACGTGCAACGAGATGAAACAGTAGCAGCGCAAACACTTTTTTCTCTTTACTCACTTTTGGAAATTTTTAAAAAAGGATCTCCTCCCCACCTCTGATTTCTCTTATTTGTATAAAATATATGGCAATTCACAAGCAATTCTGCCAGTGTTTATTTGCGGCCGATAAAATCTAAACCATTGTGTTAAAGTTCCAGACACCAGCACTTACCACACCTCTACAGGAGCTTAAGGATATTCGTACACTGCGCATATTAATTCACACACATTTGCCGTGAAACACAATGATTATCATCAACAAAGACGACCCCAAACAAACACAGAAACACCAGAAGAAACGAGAACAAACGTTTGTCGTGGCCATTACCAAACAGAAGCACATTAACAACTCCAGCTATCGTATATATTTCTTGTCTACGCAAAAGGACCTTAAAAAATGTTTTTGTGTATGTGTTTGGCTTACAAAACAATAGAATTTCGTAAGGATTTGAATCGTTTTCAACAACTTCACGATTAATAAAACAGCATCAGCTTTTGCAAAAACCTACACTGAGATATCCTTATAAATTGGCCTGGAGCTGTTGTTATTAATGTTGTCTAAGTCTACAAGAAAATTGTACTCGTGCAGGAAATGAAAATTAAGAAGGAGACATTCATTTGGTTTCTTCTTTTTATGGATTAAAAGTTGGAAAATATTTTAAACGTTGTTATTTTTCACATTTTAATGGCTTTTATAGTTCTAGCTGCTGCTTAAAATGTGAACTTATTCACATTTACCTCTGCAGGATCCAAATACTTATAGGAGTGTGTATGTAGTTTAAGGTAAAAATTCACGTCTGGAAGAAAAATTGCTGGAAATTTGGTTTGCTACACTTTTTTTTCTATTTCTGCGGCATTCTGCCACTCAATATAAAAAGTCGAGCGATTTAAGATTATAAAAATGAATTAAATTTTTCAACTTTTTAAATACCAGGCTGGAATAGAAGTAGGCTAAGTAGACCTCTACATCTGCTGAATTTTAAAATTAATATATTCAAGGCTTTTTTGGATTATAATTTTTGTATTAATATTTTTATTTAAATGAAAAAGAAAAAAAATATTAAAAAATCTATATTAAAAAATTAAAATTTATTTTTATAGATCCTGCTCAAGGCCATATATTTTTTTTTATTAACTAATTTAACCTGTAAGGCTTTCGGCTTGGAAAGAAAAGAATACAGGGTCTTGACAGGAATCGAACCCCCGACCACCGCTTTAGTAGGCTGCGCATTATTCATTCGCCTACGGAGTTATCCGTAAGGATTCCACATAAGAGTGCAAGAATACTTTGGCAGGAAAATCGAAAGAAAATACTTTATACTCTCAGCTATATCTTAAGCGATTTTAAAGCTTGTTCCCGGAAACATAACGCAGTATAAGGTCATGAGTGTAACTTAACTGATTCGACACCATACAGAATTACCAAATAAATTTTGATACAAGTGGCCTCATATTGTACCCCCTCAATTGACATCTCGTATGTTTAGTTATTGCATATCCTATTACATATTTAATTTAAACCGCATATTGATTCTTCTTTTATTTAATTTATAAATCCGATATTTCGCCAATCTTTGGTGAGCTTCTTCAGGGAATTTTTATTCTTAAATTATTTCATTGACTAAAAGTCACAATTTTCAATATTTTTATATAATCAAAAATTAAAAAGTCGCTGTTAACGCGTCTTCAAAAATCTGGCAACCCTACAAATTATTAGTTATCGATTATTTTTGGTGGTCAATTTATTGTAGTTTTTTAACGAAACATTATAATTGTCAAGTAGCGTCTCTTCAACTGCGCCATTTTTTCTTAAATAAACTAGATAGAACAAGTTGATTTATAGGCGGTGGCTTCTATACTAAAAACAATTTTAATAAAAACATTATTAGTTGCATTAATACAATATTACAAAATGTTATTTGACATTAATTTTAAAATAATTTAATATAAAATTAAATCTTTTTTTATATAATGAGTTTATATAACTGTCATTTTTAGTTGACATGTTACTTTTTCAATACGACTACTCAGTACTGAAGGAGAAATTTAAATACATTTTTTTACAACTGTGCAACATCTGACGTATTTGAAGCCATACTGGCTTTGCTGCTAATAAGATCTTACCTTAAAAATGCTGTCAAAGGGCAAGCTTCACTATTCTACATAGTCGTACTATTTACTCGCATGAAAATCTGAAGTGATTTTTTCCTATTTTAAAAAATCGCACGAAAATGGTTGTGTCACACTATCATAGAAATATAATGCAAAGAAATGTTTCCTTTGCTGATTGGAGTAAAAGCAACTCTGATCGTATGGAAATTCTCATTTTTGGAATATTTCATTAACTATGACAATTAGTATGACTTGTCAAAAACATCTGTCACACAGATATATTTTTAGGTCACACATGGTATATTTCACAGATCGCACGTTTGTGTAGGATATAGATAGTAATGGCCTTAGGCGTGGTTATACGGTTTTTTCAGTCAAAGTACATATATCAATTACAAAGTAAATGCAACACTGCAAAAGCGCTAAAGTAAATATATGTGAAAAATAAAAACAATAGCCTACAAAAATTTAAAAGCAGTTTTAGACGAATGATGAAATAATGAAAGAAAAATCAGCTGGTTGCTTGCATTTACCTTATATTAATGGAATTTGACTACGCGCATGAAACGCTGCTACATAATACTGACGAAGTTGGATGTAGAGGTTCAGATGAATATTATTAGCGATTTCTTCAGTATTTAAACATTCCAATACGATTAACAGGACCGATATGAAAGCAGATGAGGAAAATGCGTTACGGATATCTGAGAGGAGTTACAAACACATGACGTAGCGTGAATACAGCTAATGTTTTCTGCTTCTTGGCTCCTACAGAAGATAAAGAAAATCTATAAATTTCGAAATATTTTATTCGAATAACGAGTTTTCGATTAGTAAACTGACACTGTATATTGCTGATGGTTATTCGATTACAATTTGAAAATTTTGGATAAACTTTTTATTTTTTTAATTAATTTTCCTTTAAATTATGTACATACACATATATACACTGTAAGAAAATTATATTTTATTTGTAATGTGTTATTAGAATTGTAATGTGTTATAAGAATTGTATATATATATATATACAAATTATTCGTTGTAAAGAATATTTATTGTTAATGATTTTTTCATAAAATCTTATTCGTGCACGTTGGCTGAACGTGAGACAGCCAATTCGTTTTGAGTTCAATAAACACTTTGCCTTGCCAGTCAGAAATTATACGATTATCAATGCGATAATTTCATTAAAATTAGGAGAATTTCCTTGTCTTAATCAGATTTGCTGTCTTTATTTGTGTTATTTAATTCAATCTAATTAATTTAATAACAATCATATAATTTAAATGACGTCCTTATTTTTGGTAGCGAGAAAGGAACAGCATAATTAAAAGCATTTAGTGTTGACGTCTTTATGGGTTCGTTAATAATTCACAGGAGAAAATATTGCTCGCAAGTGAATGTGCAATAAAATTCCAAAGCAAAGTAAAATTAAAGAGGAAAAAAAATGTTAGATTAAATTAGGAAAATGGCGAGAAAGCGATTTTAAGTTTTGGTTGAATTGTTTTAATTATTTCTATGTACAGTGGGCTCGCGATAATGTGAACTAATAAAAACGAAAGCTGTTAATTTTTTGAAAGTGGTTGCAAACTGTAAATGTCATGAGAACATATATTTTTTAATATCATATTTGTAGTATTTGACTTTCAGCTTACTTTTGTAGGCCAGTGTTGGCTATAGTATTACATAGAAAGAGCTACCGTATCAAACCGATAAGATATGTTACTGAATACTTCAATGATGCCACTCTCGAAAATCTTGGCATTGAGAAAATAAAATTACATACCTGAAATATATTTAATTGAAATTAAAAGCATATTAAACATAAATACAGTACGAGCTCGATATAGGCAACCGTTGTTGTTGCTTTTACAAGTCTTATTAAATCCCACTATATCTTATTTTTTTTAATATAAAAAATCATTTACAAGGCAAAATGTTAAAATTTACATTTTATGCATAAAATAAAGTAAACAAAGAAGTAATTTTCGTAGGTATTTTACACGTATAAAATATTTTTTACTTGCCCATATATGACTTCTATTTATGAAAATTTGTTCAGGTTAAAGTATATAGAAATTTCTGTTTTTGTAAATTTAGTTTTAGAGTTTTTAGTTTTTTAGATAAATCGGATGTTCCATTTTTTCTTGAAGAGCGAGAGATGTTTCATAAGAAATTCCTCCATAGAAATGTCAAAAAACCAGATGACAGCATCTACTTTAACTTTTTATATATATTCAATTTGTATAATTCGTACAGCTTCTTCCTCTGAGTAGTCTGTGATCCACTCTACAATTTCGGCATCTGTTAAGCATATATCCAATAAAACATGCTACAACGAGTAATTGAACAATATTCTTCTTGCTATCGCATCGTCTTGTCAAACTTGTCAACACTTCTTAATGGCGGCGGCGGAAGCTTTGTGTCATCCTGAAACTTTAAGTACTTATAAGAATTACGTTTCTGAAGAAATAAATTCAAAGAGAAAATTCCTTTAAATTTTATAAAACACAAAAAGGGTTCAATTATTGGCACGGGATTTTGGAAAAATTTACACTTATAAAGACTCTAAAAATTGCATGTTTTGCTGAACGGCGTATTGCAGTTATCGGTGGTTGCGCAAATCGAAGTCGTACTGTATTAAAAAAAAATAATGGAAATTTTATACCGGAAACACTATTTTTCTTTACTGTCGAAAGTAAAAATAGAAGTTATCTCAAGCCTGTCCCAGCTAGATTTAGGCCACGTGTGATAAAAATCATTTGCTATAAAGGCAAGTATTCTCTTTAGTGATATTTAACCCTCGCGAAATAGATCTAAGCCAGTACCAGTATGCCTGGTTTCGTCTTTTTTCGGCAAAATAATTCTATTCCGCAAAATACAAGGTCATTCCGCTGAACCGTTTATTTTTTTTCAAGGTCTCTGCGCATACATATTTCTCGAGGGACCGATGAGTATTAAATTACAGTAATAATCGCAAATATATATATTTAGCGTATTATCAGCTGTTTCCTATCCTGCTTTCGCTGCATGCTAAAGCATATATTCAGTGTTGAAAAGGTCCCCCGCAGATACCTCGTAATGCTTTGGTTTGGCGCTCGTAATAAAGTAAACCGATTACATGTGTTCCATTTCTGACACGTAGCCTGCTGTGGCGAATATATTTTGTGATTACAGCGAGCTTTTTTGTCTACAACTGAAACGTCGTAATCAGAATAAAATACAAAACAGATTTGACGTAACTTTTCAATGTAATACAGTCTGCACCCCTCTCCTTACCACCAAGAAAAACTAGAGTGTGCAATACATAACTTGCACAAATTACTTTTTGACAACATGTGCGTTTATATTTGTTAAATACTGTATGCTATTTTGTTGCATTCATTTGCCAATGCCAATCATAATAAGTTTTTATTTAATTTTATTTAATTTCAGTTTTGGTCAATTTAATGTGACTAATTGACGAAAATTAAGCTGTCAAAATGTCATTAAATGAGTATTTTGAATTACGGATTCAGTAATCAAAATAAAATTGAGCATGTTATCATAATAAAAATGCCCGATTGCTTAGCAAACATTATGCAACGCAAAACTAGAAGTGATTCTTTTCGTAGCAATCAAAGTCTCATCTGTTTGGCGATTTAAATATGCAATAAATTTCCCAAGTTGGTACACATGAAGCGATTTAATAAAAAAGTATATGTTATTTTATTAAATTCCTTTCCTTATAGGCCAGTTTTTTTTCATATATGTATATTTTTTTACAAGCTAAAGACATGTGTAAGTAGCACATATAAAAAAATATACATATATAAAAAAGTATATGTGCATTTAACAAGATTATATTCTTGAGGACTACATAAAAACCGAGAGTACTCTTATATTTATGTAAGCGTTTCTCTACAACGCATGCGATATTCGTCATCATGTCAATAACAGACGCTACCTCGTTAAGGAAGAAAAAAATTTTAAAAAATAAAAAATAATAAATATTTTAATAAATAAAAATCTTTAATTAGATTTCTGCAATTTAATATCACATTTAAAAAAAAAAGTTTTTTTAGTTTTATAGTCTTTTTGGCGCAACCAAAATATGCAAGGAAAATTTTACTCGTGTAAACAAGGCCAGCATTTCGAATATTTAAAATTCGTTTCAAGTTATTCTGTTAGCAGTGGCATCACGACAAAGCGAACATATAAAGAAGCGTTAGGAAAAGTTAATTGCATTTAATTCTGAATTTCATTAGGAATCGTGTGAAATTCTTACTAACGGTATCATTACTTTTTCCAACTTGGTGGTGGCAAGGGAGGCAAAAGAGAGCCTTGAACTGAACTTTAGCAAAGCTTCATTATTTGCCAAGATGGCAAATAACAAATTTTAGCTGAACTAGAACTTTAACCGATTGCTTCCTAACAAAGATATTTATTATTGGCGCCAATCAGCTGTTTTTAGATTGCTCTTCTTTATCGAAAACGCTATGACAATCATTTTTGCGTTACTAATTTTATTGATGTAAAATTCCAATAACCTATAGCGATGGCTTTTGAGTATAAATGAGTTCCTCAATTAATAAAGTTTAGCGAATTAGTAAGTCGTGCAAAAGAATTGAAAAAGTCTATCAGCTGATCTATAATTTTTAGTTGGTAGAACTTCCCTTGAAATTTATTAACATTTATGTTGTTTCACTGTAATATTTGAAAAGTAAAAAAAAAATATATATATATATGTATATTGTAATACAATATTAAAATGGAATCCGTCAAGAAATATATAATTTTAAATGCTGCTCTGGAAGACTATGAAAACATTTCCAAACTGTTCTATTCCGTGAAAACGCATTATTTCGGACGGCATCGCAAAAAGGATACCCTACAGGAAGTCTTTTTTGGTGAATATTCAACATATCGTTTACTGATACCGCTAACTATTGCCAAATACATTATTATCGGCTATGCGGAGGTATCAAATTCTCCAAACTTGCCCGCATTAAGCGGCGATTTGTGGCAGCAATTTATTACATACCATTTTTATTGCGACTTGCCATTGAGCGCAACCAATACGTGTTTCTTAAATAAATTTGTTTATCACGTGGACCACACGCCGGAAATGCTTAAACAGCTTTTAGAAGAAATTTTTCACAGGCAAAACCAACTGCAATATATCTTAGTGTTGGAGTGTCCTGACTATAGGCGTTATACGGGAAAAGGTGGGAAATGCTAAGACGAATTTAGTGTTTGGCTCTAACCTTGTAATATTTTAGATGTTAGAAATTATTCTTGCCTGATGGGTATTTCTGCGATATTTTATCCCAAATGCTTTAGTGCAATAACGTGCTCCAGTACACCTAAATTGCATGTGATTACGCGGCATAGTATTTTGCCTCCTATACGCTTTAGGAGAGCTCTGTAAGTTAAAAACCATAGTTCAGGGCTGTTACTCCTTACCTGCAATTGAATGCGACATAAAGTATTTTGCTCGCCTTCCCTGGCAAAAGCTTTTAAAATTGTAGAAAAGTACTTTTGGAATAAATTCGTTAAAAAATAATTTTTATCGTTGCTAGACCAGGAGATAATGACGACATTGTGGCCATTGTTAATCAAGATAACCCTTTGATACAAGCGAAATTGGGAGAATACTATGTAGCCGAGCACCTTTTATCGGATTCCACAAGTTCGTTTATTGTCACAGAGGTAATTGCCTTCCGCAACTCCACAACAAATAATCATCTTTCCTCAAACACATACGTAGATAAATAACATCACTGCGGGCTTTATGTGGCTTAACGACACTACAGATCTAGTATATTTATTGGAAAATTATTATCTTCAGTGCTTCGGTAATTTACTAAAGTTTGATCCTCGTGAGAGATTTAAAGAAATCGCCATAAATGTCAAGTAAGTTAAAGGAAAATCAGTTTTTAATTAAACCTCTTTTATTCAATAAACATATACATACTTTGGTGCAAAGCGCTGCCCAGAGACGTTCTTTCGACAATCTTTTCACCACAGAAGCGGTCAATGGAATGTGCATTTGTTCACATGAAACCACAAGTTCAAAAGATGTCAGTGTCTTAAGGTTAGTTCAGGAACTCTTGCCCACAATTTCGTTTCATTCAGAGAATAATATTTCCAGTCTGTGCTCGTTCGAAATGGCTAGCGCTGAAAGCGGCACCATTGAAAATGAAAAGAAAATAGGTCGCCGGTCGATTCAGACACGTTGGCAAGAATTGAATGAAAGTAAGTTTAAAGAAGATAAATTTTCGGAATAAGTAGCTTGGTTTCGACACGAGCACCTGAAATTCAAATGCCTATGCGTCAAACGTCTTTAAGTTTGAAAGTCTCAATCGGCACTATTAGCCCAAACCGGGTATGCGATTTTTGTTCTTATGATATATAAAACAGTTTGCATTCGGCCGATGTCATGGCTTAAGATGGCTTTGAGCACCTCTCTTACTTTTTTCAGCTCTTGGTGGAAATCCAACGTGGCATGATGTATTCGTATGTGATGCTTAGTTCCATCCTATTGAGATCATATAATTCAGGCCAAACGAAATGGATAAACATAGTTCCATGGCACCTGCCATAGAGAGATGCTTTTGGTTTGGCCAAAGTTTCTCGCGTAGAAATATACACAAATTACATGGCCGAAATCCATACAAAACTCTGACTTTACGATGCATCTGGCGATCATGGTTTTTACGATCCCTTTGTAAAATTGGGTCTTAATGTTGAAAGTTGTATTTCTACGAAAATGAGGTCCAGTTTCGAACTGTCATTTTGCTCAAAGAATTTTTTTTTATTTTCAAGTATTGCAGAATGCTACGGCCATCTATAACTAACTGAGTAATTAAACGCCATTGCGTTAGATATAATGTATATCAAAGTAATTTCTCAAGTAATTCTCATTTAATTTTGGGAATGGGTAATACAAGTACTAGTTTTTATAATTATATTTCTAAACTGTTTGCTTTTAAAGACTGGCTTAAATTGAAAGAATATGGCAAACAGTATTAAATTTCATTGAATTATATAGATATATAAAATTTATCGCCGGCTGAATTTGGAAAAGACACATCAATTATTTCTTAATTTATGGGTGAAGTAAATTAATAAAACACATAAAACTTTATACGTAATTTTGAATAAAGGAAATCAGTCGAAAACGATATTACAATAGTCAGGAAAAGCCGGAAATTTGATAGTGATTGTTGCACAAGCTCCTTAAGAACTTATTATACTGATTTACGAGGTGTGATCGGAAAATGACAGTTATTTTCATCAATAAATATCTTGCCTTCTTCAAAGTAATCCACCTCAGATATAATACACTTATGCCATCCTGTTGTCCCATCCTCGAAACACTTCTGAAACGGGCTTTTTGGTATCGCCAACAACTCCTGTTTCTATTTTCCTTTTATCTCCTGAATCGTGCAAAACGATGTTTCTATTTTCCTTTCATCGGTGTCTTCAGTTTTGTGAAGAGGAATAATTGGATAAGTGGATCAGGTCCGGTAAATACGGTTGTGGAGGCATGATTACGGTTTGGCTTTTGGCTAAAAACTGACGCCCAAGCATCTCACATATCGCTGGATCGTTATCATGGTGCAAATCCATGATCGCGTTTCTGACAAATTGCTTCGCGCAAATGGCTCATAACTAAAAAAAAAAAAATAACGTTAATTTTTTGATCACACCTCGTATATTGACTTCTAATTAATTAATGCTTATTTTTTATATCAGTCTTCAAATCAAGCCATTATTATGTGCAGATACGCGAAGAGCCTTTACGTTTGTTCTACAATACGCCAGATGATGAGAACAATACGCCTTGGGAGGTTCCGTCCAATGCTTTTGTTCTGGAACTTTTTGGCTTATTGGATTCATTTGATTGTCGGCGAGTATTTGAATTCCTTTTGGCTGCCTTTGCAGCTTATCCAGACAAAGACTATTGTTTGTTGGCAATTGGGGTGGTTCAACAAACGATTCCGGTGCTTGTGGAAATATTAAAGTATTTTGTCGTAAGCAAACGTTGTACGAATTGGCAAGCATTGCATGTCCTTATTAATTATTATACTCTTTCATGCCTTAAAGCCGGTTGCATTCCGTCCTAAGTGTGCTGTGGAAGAACATTTATTTGTTAGCTATCGCGGCGCTGTGTTTGGAGATTTAAGTTTATTTGCAGCCACGCTCGATGATGCAGATGATATTATAAATATATTTAAGAATGATGTGGGAGGCGATGACTCGTTCGGTAATACGACGGATACAAAAACATTCCCCTTTGAAAATGTTTTCGATGAGGAGTTTGCGACAAGAGAATGTGATTTCGCCCCATTTATAAATACCTTGAAAAACGTCTTTAACGATCCGTTCAGTGTTTACAAATGCTTCACTATACGGTGTGGCGACTCCACTCGTCCAATGGCTGATAACACTATTGTAGGATTTGTTGTAATTCGGTAAAAAAAAAATAATGTATTTTAAATGAAAAGTAATTCACTTAAAAGTTTTTCAGTCCGGTTACTTTAAAAAATTTTCTGCAGAAAAATTTTCATGTGGCCAAAATGAATGAATTGCAGAGTTTCTTTAACGCCGAAATTGTAGCTCTGAAATTACACAATTTCTTTCATTTTCAAGCCGAATTCATATTCCGCGAATTGTCCAGGCAAACGAATTATTTAAATTTTTACTATTTTCGAGCAACGGTGGGTATTTTTGAAATATCTCTGATGAAAGATATTGAACTAGATAATTATTTGCAAAGAATGAAAAGGATTTCAATAAACCGAACGATCTTGTTACCAACATGCAGCCATTAGAACCACGAAGCGTTAAAAAATTATGGTTCAATTGTTTCGCAGAGCCGCCCAGGTGCGATAGTGACAGCGACAGCGATAAAGATAAATTAATTAATACTTTGGATTTCCTAAAAGATCACTTTGCGGCATTTCAAACTAATTTGCGACCCCCGGCTTATTTTGGCAGCACTAAGAATATTGTTATTGTGGGCTTTAACGATATTTGTAAAGCTTTTTTAAGGCTAATGATTTTCAGCTGGCACAATTTAAGGTGAAGTACGCCATACCTATTAATTTTGTCTTTTATAGAAAAGAGGTTTTTCTCTAGCAATGATACCCAAGCAGCCATTAACTGCCTACCTCAAATTAATATAACCGTGATTTGTGGTCCCGGTGTAATGGAGGCCGATCATGATTATGCCTTTAAATGTAAAAGTTGCTTAAACAAAGTAGGGAAAATTTGCTGGATTGATTTCAAAAATAGTGATGCTTTTATAAGGGATGTATGCGATCGCTTGGATGTGAGAATGTGGGTAAAATTCGTAAGCGGCAAAATTAAATCTATCGATGGGTAAATATTTACATTGAATTTTTTTTGCGAGTTGTTACCTTTGTCAGCCTTTGTAAACGGATTTGTATGATGTGTACCCCGCTCTTAACACATCATGGAAATTTGATATGTTTAAAGTAAATGAGAACTACAACAGTATATTTTATTGTCTAATAAAATGTTTCTAAACATTTTAAACCTGCGTGGAAATAACTCATAGATTAAATTTATTTCAAATTGGTATGCTTGAAGCATTTGGAAAATACAGTGATGTCAAGTAATCGTTTTAAAAGGAAGAAGTAAATTTACAAGAATATAAAATTAATAAAAAAGCCATCACTGATTTTTTGTGAAATTTGAAGCCTTTACATATCCAGCTTTAACCCCTATTATCTTTCTACTAAATATGAACTCACGGCCAATTTTTTAAAATAGTCGGAATAGTCTTATATTCTTACCTTTTGGAAATATTTGAATGCTTTCTGGCGTGTATTTAAACAAGCAAAATACTTTTTTCCTTTACACTCCTAATTAATTCGCTTTAATAAGATATATCAGCTGTGCTTTTTAATCAGCTGATGATAGATTTGCCTTATCACATAGTTATCTTATTAAATATTCCACTTAAATGTTTGTTTTGACCTTATTTGTAACCGAATCCACTAGATGTAACAATAATCCTTTTTGGTCCTTGTAATTGAATTTATTTGATAGTGACAAACATTTGATTACAATGCAAAGCGAATGCGAAATTTATTATGAAATACTTTTGCTGATGTGTGGCACAGATTTCGGTATACCGCACGGAATATTCAAAGACACAGATCGGCCCCCAAATTATTGCCATTTTAACAGCCGTTTCGATAAAATCTTATTCTATCACAAGCTGGAGTTATTACAAAATAATCTGCCAGGAGATATAAAAAGATCTATAGTTGTTTATGGTGGTCACTTGAGGACATTTGAATTTGTGAATTTTCTTTTGCAACATGGCATTAAAGGCTCTGAAATAAACCTGATTTTACCCCACTTCGAGCATACGAGCATTCCAGCAATGGATTTTATGTTAAATATTTCCTCACAGGATGCACGTGTGGTGAAAATTTTAAGCGAAATGGCACTTGATTTAGGTGTACAGATATATGAGGGGATGAACTTCAGTGAATATAAAATGTGCGAAAATGAGCTGAATCTCCAGAAAGTCACTTTCAAGAATCATTTAAGTAATGAGGAAATGACAGTGGAATGCGATTTGTTTATTAGTTTCTATGAAGTGTCCTTATCAGAGTCTTTGTTGGAAGGTGAGTGATATTGTTTGTTTTACAGAAGCTGTTCCAAATTTTATTACAAGAAGTAATATTTAAAGGATATACGATTAAACATGTTAAAAATATTCCACTTCAGTCGGCTCTTAAAGTCAATTTTACTTTTAAGAATAAACAAAAATCCTTATTGAAAAAAAATTATTGTCCTTGGGAAAGTCCTTGCAACACAATTTTACTTTGCAGATTGCTGGCCTAAGTTCATTATTTTGGATCCATTTAACACTTTTCAGAAACCTATTAAGTATTGATGTTTAAGGTTTTAAGCAGGGCTGGGACTTACATGACATACAAAATATGGGAAAATTCATTTAAAAAGTCTTCTAAACCTAGAAAATATTTTTTGGAGTTACAAAATATTAGTAACCGTAACTATTCCGAGTTCACATGACTGTATGATGAAAATAGTGAGAAAATTATATTAAAATTCGTTAAAAAAGTATAAGAATTCAAAAAAAGTCTTTAATTAGTTAAGGCGACTTGAAATTTGAATCCATCGCAATTTAAAAAAAAAAGGAAGGTCTTTTAAAAAAAAAATTTTTAAAAAACTTTTCATTCGTGGAAAGAAAATCGCTCGTACAAAATTTCTCACATTAAAGAAACAACAACAGAAAAAAAATAGATTATCACTGTAATCCCATCTCTGGTTCTGAGGTTCACAGTGAGAGAATACTAGTTATTTATATGTATGTCAAATATCGGTAATACTCAACAGATTTGTGGCAAGTTTTTCCATATTTTCCGATCATTCGTGTAAATCGGAATCGCGTCATTCACCTCTTTCACTAATTATTAAAGTGAATGAGCGAAAGCAATTTACGTTGACGTGAGTTTGTGACTGAAAACAAACTTTTAGCGTTTAAAATGTGAAAGTCAGTCATGGCTCACCGGCCAGGCAGCTTTTTTTTATTAAAATTAAATAAATTTCAATTAAAATGTTTAATTTTCTCATTATGTTTTTATCAGAAATAGAATGGCCAGCACCCCATATCCACCTCAATAGCACGGCTGGTCTTATTAAAGCATGACTTGTTCATAGAGACTCCGCCTTCATCGCTGGCAATTTTTAGATTTTTTGTTTGCATTTAATTAGTCACACTGACAAAATAAGAAGAAAACATAAAATTTAGATGCCAACATGGAACTAGAATCAGATTAGTAATTACGAATACGATGGCGAAAAGGGTTTCAGTTTAAAGACCATCTCTTCTTTAATTTGAAATGGTGTTAAGCTTTTCAAATAGAAGTATTTAATGAGTGCGTGCCTGTCTGATTTTTCCATTTTCGTGTAAGCCATTTAAGCTTCGCCTTGAATCAGCTGTCAAAGATATACTAATTAAACAATGGATTAGAAAATGTTGACTTAACCTATCGAAATGTGCTACTAAAAAATTAAAAAAATTTACCTATAAGCTTTATCTTTAGATAAGGTCGGAGCCTTTTCACCCCACCCTCGTAAATCCTATTTAAAATTATTTTCACGTACCTCTAAAATTTCCCCACTCGTTGGAGTACAATTAAAATCCCGCATGACTTTTGGAACAACTTTTAACATACAAAATAATAAAATATTATTTAAACTGTCAAAGTATTTTTGTTTTGTCAAAGTTTTTAAAACAGCTGATATACAAACGGCTCAGAATTTCGTATTAGTGAATGAGAACTACGAAACTTCTGTTAGTAAAATTTATGCGATGGGAAATTTCATCAAGCACAAAGTGGAGCCTAATCATCAATATCGTTTTGTGAATCAACAAGAAGCAGCTGAGAAGGTTATAAATTTTACAATAATTTATTTTATTAATTATTTTATTAAAATTATCGCCCAGTAATTTTTGAGGGGAAAGAATTAAAGCAAATATTCTGGATATTTAAATTATATAATCATGATTTTGATTAATATAAATTTATTTGGTGTGAAACCAGTATGTGAAAGAATTAAACATTGACGACACTGGTTTACAACTACAGTGTTGTATTTTTTTTTATTCTCTACAGGTGTGAGTGCCAATATCGTAATGCCTTTAAATGGATTATTAAGGGTGCATGGTGGACTGTCCTGATTATCTGATGCTTTCAGAGATTAAATTTCTCATCAAAAAGTTTTTGTTAAATTTAAAAAAAAAAAACATAAGCGCTGTCATTTCTAAAAGCTTTTGGTTTTCCTAATGGCTGTTCGTATTATTGAGGTTAGACTGTAAAATTTCAAACTTTTGTAAAATATTTTAAAATTACGAAATTAATATTTTCCACGGTTACGGTTACGGTTACGGTTCACATTTCTTCAAGTTATGTTGCTGTAAGTCTGACTTCGCTTGGCAGACGAATGAAATAGAATTATAAAGCATTGGCTTTTACTCCCTAATTCTGTCTCTCTTTTCCTTTAGTAGAAAATTTGAATATTTGCAACAAATGTTGCCAAGTATAAACGAGGACCACTGCTCAATATTTCTTCTTTTTTTAATAAAAATTTCGAGAAAAGTAAGCCAAAATTGGTCTTATATATATTTGTATATTAATTATTTCAAGGTCATTGAAGCATTGGGATTATTCGACTCTCAAACGACAACTGAGAGGAAATTCTCTAAACCGTCTTACTTTCAAGCTCAAGTGGGCTTGGAATATTTGCTGGTTAAAATTACAATACCCAAACGTTATTTAGCCAATCATTCGGAAAATGATTACAAATTGCCGTTGGCCACATACAGAGAAGGAGAGTTTGCTCGTGTGCGCTTGAATGAATGGGACATTGTGGAGGAAATAGTCATTGTAACACGAAAGGTAAGTAAAACTAATTGCTTTTAAAATAAGAACCGTTTCGGAATTGAAAAGAAATTTTCCTTTCTTTGGAGATATGACCCCATTACACATTTTTCACCTCCTACCCCTGCTTAGTTTGTCCTGCTCTAATCGCCGCTTGGTTAAGTAGTCATAAGAGAAAAAGTATTCCTTTACTAATTGCCTTTCGTTCCCTGAATACTGGATTGAGCAATGCTAACAGCTAACATATATTTTTACAGATGACGAAAAGTCCCTCTCGATGATTGTTCGCATATTATTTTTTTTTTTTATATCTCTTTAGAAAACTTGTGTTTCAAAACTTTACCGTGCTTAAGTCTTCTAAATGTTGTGCTTGAAAATCTATTAACTGGAATTTTTTCACACACCTCTTTATTTATTCACCAAACGGGCCATGACAACACTATAGTCTATCACATTTACTAGTTTTCTCTGCGTGACTGTACTTAATACTTGAGACTTATTGTTTGGAATATGTGCTCAAAGTATAGTGAAATTGGATTTATTCGGCACAATTGGCACACGCAATTTTGTACTGGTACTTCTCTGTATTCATGGCTTGCTTCTGTTGGTATGAACCGAAGTTTTTTCCACTTTTCGATCTGCGTAGTTGTTAACTAACAAAATATCTCTCTTCGTAGTAGAATTTAAATAATTAAAAATTCAATTAAATAAACTTGAATACTGTATTTAAATTAAGTCTGTCATCACTTGCAGCTAAAAAATTATGATTTTCTGAAATTCTTTTGCGGTCGCCACGAATTGTTGCTCAATAACTTGAAAGCTCGTTGGCAAATCGGAGAAATTGCGAGTCTTACTGATTTCTTTCAAGAGTCCTGGACAGAATTATTAATGCATGATGACTTCGAAAGTCTAAGAATAATTAATAAAAGTTTTATTGCACCAGCAGCTCTGGAAGTTGCGGAAAAGGTACGTTAGCAAAACAAGGGCAAGAATTTAAAAGTACTTCTTATTTAATAAATCATTCCGCAGGATGTGAGCCGAAATGAGAAGCGTAAAATTCTCAATGATCTCTGCCATAAGATGGGTATCAGCTCTGACATTGAATATACTTTCCTCGAATTTTTACGCCAACACCGAGAAGACTTTTGCACAGATATTGCCTTGCCCGAAGATTTCATTCAAAGTAATGCCGAAGGAGATGAATTCTGAATACCATTTTTTATTTAAAATCTTCCTTTCATTAATGACATGAATAATAATTTTATATTTAATAATACTGGTGAATATAAAAAGGATTAAGAAATTCTTTAAGGTTTTGTTTCAAGCCCCCAAAGAACACTGGGTGACAAATTCCTTGGCTAAGTTGCACTCGGCACTTGTGGTCCAACGGTGAGCTGGACAATTTTTAAAATATTCCATATACGTGCAACCGAGCACCATACCAGCGAAAGGACTGCAAGCCTTTTGTAGAGTCTCATTACCCAAAGGCATTTGTTTAAAAGCTTCCATTTTCTTTTGAGCATTCGGTTCACATTTTTTGAAAGCTTCAGCCAGGACATCAGCATAGATTGTGTCATTAGCAAACTTGCTATACAAATCCGATTTAATAACACTGAAATCGAGAATCTCAGCCTTTGACATGTATTTCGATTCAATCAAAATGCACTCAGCGAAGCACTAGAATTTTAACGATATAAAAAGTGTTAAATTAAGTTGTATTTTAAAGACACTCACTGTAGCGGTCTCTACGGTAGGCTGAACATCAGCCGGTTGGCCAAATATACCCACACGTTGCGCACAAGCATCAGTTACCTCATCCCTGCCGCCGTCTAAACAACAGCTACCGGGATCCTAAAATTAATAAAGTGAGCAAAAAAAGTATTCGTCAGTAAAAATTCTTAAGCAAACTGAAGCATATGAAATTGCCTCTTTAAATTTATAAAATTTTTCTAAAACTTAAAAACGGTTTTTTAAAATAGAATCCAGACGAGTTAATACCGCTTAAATGCAATTGAGAGAAGGCATCTTCCCACGCGAACCGGTAACTAAATTCGCTTTAGATGTCCACCTACTGCCCCGCTTAAGTTTTCTTTTGTAAGGAAACATTCATATATAAAAAATAATTTTTGTCGATATTATCGATTAATCTGCCGAAAATCGGGTGCTGCCAAAAAACAAATAAAGTTCAGGATCCTGAGTGACTTCCCCTGCAAAGTCACAAAGCTTTTGGCCTGTATAGAACACCTGAAAGTGGCTTTACCTTTTAGGCAGCCACTGTTAATATGTAAGCCGTTTGCATGGTTGATAATTTTTAAAATGTTAATATGGGAAACCTTTGGCCCTTGTGCAGGTACTTTTTTCCATAAACTTTCTATAAATTTCGGGGGAAGCGGTAAACCGATTAGGATATAAAATTTTTCTAAAAAATGGAAAAAAGAAAGCCTTGAACGCGGCCTTTCACGAAAAAAATAAAATCAAATAGAATGTCAATTTGATATAAAAATAAATTTAGATAATTTATTTTTTTTCATTTATAGATTTTCCATTGCTATATAAAATGGATAGAAGGCTATATCGTTAATCTCAAGTGGGAGAGGTTGAGATTGAGTGGGATGGTTTTTCTTCGCCTCAATGCATTTTTTAGCCATTTCAATGTGCGAGCATATCCAGTTCATATCACTAAAAAATCTACTACAAAAAAAAAAAATATATATATGCGACTTGGGGCCTTTATGCTTACGATTAGCGATATATATGTTTGATATAACAAGAGTAATTTCTATGCTAGTACTTTCCGACTCCATAAAGTATATAAATTCTGGATTCATATAAGAAGAGACGTTAATCATGCTTTTTCCGTTCGTCTGTCTATCCGTTCGCCTGTCTGTCCGTCAGTCCTGCGTATTTTTATTGCCCTGCAGGTGGAGCTTAAATGTTCCATACAATCAAAAAACTAACAAGCAATCTGCTCAGACTTTTTTTAAAATTCTTCATTATGAAAATCTCAAAATCGGCTAATAAACAAAAGACATGATTATATATTATATAATATACGGCACAGTGGAATAAATCACTTTTTGTTGTTTTTTAATATAATTTAAATGCCTTTACAGGTAAAATAACATTATTTTTTATTAATAAAATATTAATTAAAAATTGTTAAATTCAATTTAATAATAATTTCTAACGCAAGAAATGCAATTTTGTTTATTGTTGTATAACGTAGAAAATTCACTCACTTTAACTACGTGTGTACGTCAAAAAGCAATTAATTTATAAAAGACTTTTAAAAAGTTGTTTATTATAATATTGAAATTTAAAAAAAATAAATTAATATTGAAATAAAACTGAAAGGCATTTGAATGTAATAAAAAGCATTAAATTTCTGTACTTTTAGTTTTCCTTTTTCTCCTTCTTAGAAGGAAGCATATGGAGGTGTGTGCTAGCAAATTGGATAACAAAATCCTTCTGGTTTTATACTTAAGAGAGGCAATTGCCATGCAGACGGACAGAATATATCTTTTGTACTCCAGATCGATTACTTTTGCCTTTGCAAAGAAGACAAAATAATTTATTTACATATTGACTGGTTGCCTTACTTGAGTTTTCTTTTGGGAATGGGATTTAAGAACGATCGATTTGTGTGGTCTTCATATCATATCTCCGGATTAAGTTTAAGATATAAAATAAAACTTATAAAAAATGTATAGTAAAAAATTTTATTATTAATTTTATTTTTTGAAATTTTAATCCTGCGCAAAATCATTTTTCTTTGCACAGCAGAATAACAAAAAATTTGTGTATAGTTTCTAAATTTTGTTAAATATTTTATTTATGGTATTTTTTTTATCTCTAAAATAATTTTTTAAAAATTGCTCTTTTTAAACTCACCACTAGTTGAGGCGGTCTTTGGCAATCAATAGTGGTTGCCAAGAGGGGCTAAAAAATTTAATTTATTTTATTAATTAGATAATTTTCCTTATTCCTTATCCACTTTAAATTATTTAACCCACTTGCCAGTTTACACTCAGTAACATTAAGGATATTACAAGCTTGAGCATTTTTTATTTATTTTTTTTTTGTTTTATTAATTTAAAAAAATATTTTTTTAGTTCAAGGAAAGAAAAACGCACTACCGCTTTGGTACAAGTTCACCAGCTAAATAGCTTTCCACGATGAAATTTGTTAATTTATAGACAACACAAACTCGAAAAACATTTTATTTTCTTAAATTATTATTATACCCTTGACTTAACATGTTGATGGTTGTACTTGTATATAAAAATTAATATAATATGAATGTAATTTGAAATAAATGTCACAAGAGGAAAACTCGCTACCATTAAAAGAAAATCGGCAGTTACAAAAAGTTACTCATCTGACATTTGATAGATTTGGCTCTTTCGTAACGCATCAATCGGCATCCGTAACCACTCATAATAACCACAAAAGTTTATCTGTTCATCCTCCATACCAAAATGTGTGTTGTTGAGTAGTTATTTAAAAAAGTTTTTGTTTAGATTCCAATCGAAACCTCACATTGACTACGTTTTTTATGTTTTTTTTTAATTTTTTTTTTTTTGCATCCGAAATTCGCTTTCTCTTTTTTTTGCGTAAAGAAAATCGTACACATCAATGAATTTGTTTTTTTTTTCGATTAGAAAATTGGTAAACCATTGCATAAATTAAATAATTGTAAGCTTAAATATTGTCTTAAATTATTACAATAATAAATAATTTTAGTACATGTAGGTCATGGTCTGTAGAATCCCAAATGAAATTTTATAAAAATTTAATTCAATGTTACTACAATGGTACAGTATGTCAAACATTGTATTTTTGATATACAAACTTTGTATATCAAAATTTGTAATTGTATGTAATTTTTAATTATTTTATAAAACTTTTAATGAACATCAGCAGCCTCTGAAAAAGTTTAATTAAGGTTAAATTGATACATAAAATCACAAATAAAAAATTGCAATAAAAATTAACAATAATAATAACAATAATACCATATTGCTAACTAAAACTAAAAGAAATAAAATAAAAACAAGATGAAAAAAAGTTGCTGCAAAGTAAAAGATTTTTAAAACTCGATTTAAAAGTTCAATATCAGCGGCTTTTCTATGGTTATTGTAAATTCAAGCTGTTTGGCAGCCCAGACACACACCGTTCAATCACAATGGCCGTCTGTTTACTATTTGCCAAATACCACATTTTCTTCTGCATATTAAACACATCTATTTGCACATCTCTGTCTTTGTTTCTACCACCTTGTTTATTTTTCACAGCTGCTTGAACACTTGGCTTTTGTTTTTATTTTGTTATATGCTTTCTTGACGTTTCAGTATGAATTTTTGTTAATGTGTTATTTGTGTTGTTTATTTGTTAAACCGAAAGTATAGAAATTTTTTATTGCAAAAAAAATATAGAAAAATAAATATAATTATAAGTTATTGTGACGAAATTGTTAAAAACGCGATTAATGTAGTGAAAATAAATTTATGTGATTTTCTTTTGATATACTCGTACAACATAAAATGAAATGGTAAGTTTATTGCCTCGTGTAATATTTTTAAAGTGAGCCAGGCTCCCTGGCCAATTTTAAGAAGCCTTCAAAGGAAACACAAAACGCTATTTGATGTTATCCGAGCGTCACCCACATCCAACTCTGGCGGTTAGCACTTTTATTGAATTTATTTTCAAAGCGTCACCAATAAGTCTTTTTTCGGAACCACATGTTGTAGCATCCAACATGTTCTTGTGTATTAATAATTAATGCTGGTTGATAAGCATAATGTCGCAGTACACAAATTCAATAAAATGCTACTAAAATTCTAAGCAAGTAATGAAATAATAATCTTATATTTTAAGCCACAGAAATATTAAAAAAATATTGGAATAATGAAAAATAATGGGCCTTTTCATCCATTTTTTAAATT
Source organism: Ormia ochracea (assembly GCA_963402855.1). Classification (NCBI taxonomy): domain Eukaryota; kingdom Metazoa; phylum Arthropoda; class Insecta; order Diptera; family Tachinidae; genus Ormia; species Ormia ochracea. The sequence continues at coordinate 37,454,443 of OY727109.1, forward strand.
CGAATAATTCATGTCTAACTGGCAATTTCCTAGCTGGTCTATATAAATTTATTGATTTAAAATCTTTTCCCCCCAAAACTCGAGTCAAGGTTTACGTACATACATACATGCCTCTAAATCTTTCACTTGTCTGGTGCGTTGAAGTTTTGCTCACTAAGTGAGTATCAGAACAGAAATCAAATGGTTACTTATTCGTTCTTGTGTGTGCCATAAACCTAATGGATTTGCATTTTAAAGAATAACAAGTGATTTTTATTGCAAAGCAGTTGGACGTGTTTTTGAGTGCTGGCCAGTTAAAAATGTTTTACCCAACAAAAGCATTTTCATTCAACGCATTACAAAGCCATCTAGAAAAGCACGTGGTGTACTTGAAAGATTTCGCCGATCAACAATTTATAATAAATATTTCTTTTTCTTGCCTACTGTTACAATTAAATAAACTAAAGATGATCGCCATGTTACCAATTTGCTAATATCAATATTATTGCCTCTGCCCATTCCGAAGTCCTTTGTCCATGTTAATTTTTTTCCTTAGACCTGAAGTAAATGGAAATAAATTGAGGAAAATTTTAAATAGTAATATTTTCCAGAAACTGTTTTGTTTGGTAACAATCTTTATAAATATATATCGTTTATAATATATGTATATCTTTTTTCATGCTTCTCAGTTAGAAATGTTTTTATTTTTTGGCCAAGTATTGAGTCATCATTGGTAGCCTGCATTTAACCTATAGCATATCTGTACTGAGCGCCCTATGAGGGCTTTAAACCAATTCACTAATTTGTGTAATAAATGATACATCCTAAATATGTATATTAAACGCTGAATGTTTTATTAAGCGGTACAGTATTTCCAATTATACCGTTTCTTACTTTTTTTTACATGTGTTTTTTCTATATGGTTTTTCAATGTCTATCAGAGTTCAATGCTGATGTTGACCTGACGGCGTTGTTTTGGTGGCAGCTTATGCAGGTCGCCACAGGCTTCTTTTTATTTTCTGTCTTACTCTAATTTAATTATATTTCAAATGTTTTTATTTTAATTTAAATGTTAATAAATTTTGGTAGTTTGATCTTTAATTTCTGTTGAAGCGATTTCTTACATAAATTATAGTTACGACATTTCTACTTTATATAAATCGTTCACTATTTTTATATATAACAAACTTCCGTGAATTCTTTTTTTTTTTTGCATTGGATTTGGAATAGTTATACTTTTTATTTTTACTCTCTCAAGTTGCAACAGCTGATCTTTAATTTGATTTTTAATTTCTGTTGAAGCGATTTCTTACATAAATTATAGTTACGACATTTCTACTTTATATAAATCGTTCACTATTTTTATATATAACAAACTTCCGTGAATTCTTTTTTTTTTTGCATTGGATTTGGAATAGTTATACTTTTTATTTTTACTCTCTCAAGTTGCAACAGCTGATCTTTAATTTGATTTTTAATTTCTGTTGAAGCGATTTCTTACATAAATTATAGTTACGACATTTCTACTTTATATAAATCGTTCACTATTTTTATATATAACAAACTTCCGTGAATTCTTTTTTTTTGTATTGGATTTGTAATAGTTATACTTTTTATTTTTACTCTCTCAAGTTGCAACAGCTGATCTTTAATTTGATCTTTAATTTTTGTTGAAGCGTTTTCTTACATACTTTTTTTATATATATTTTTTTACTTCTTTCTCTCATAGTTACGACATTTCTACTTTCTTTAAATGGGGCACTATTTTTATATATTGCAATTTTCCGTTAATTCTTTTTTTTGTTGGCATTGAATTTGGAATTGTTATATTTTTATTTTTACTCTCTCAAAGTGCAACAGCTGGTGTTTGTTTTGGTAGTTTTGACACTTAGTGTCAAAACGTAGTATTTTGATTTTATTGCTATAAAACTTATTTATTGGTTTTGAAAATTATTAAAAATGATTTGGAATGACCAAAGTTCTAAAGAGAGGAAAAATTTGTTGTTTTATTAGAAATTAGAGGAAATTAATTAATGCAAGATGATGATTTTTGTCATAGTTGTGCTACGATATCATGGTATTCTGGAGCTAATGCGACGACATGCCATAGTTCTCGTGTAATAAGATAAAATTAATATTTCGTGTAATATAATATTATTTGTGTAATAGCAAGTTTGTCAAACATGCTGCAAATTTCTTTCCTGTTTTTCAAAAGTAAAGATGACGAATTTTTAAGATTTTATTGAAATGTATGAAAGTCACCATATATTCACCCTTATTGTCTTTGGCGTTTTCGCGGCGAAAGTTTGGCGTTTTTTTAAAATGCTACCGTGGTTGGCGAAAAACGCCAATAAATACGACAATTTTAAAATCTATTACAAAAACCATACCGTGTTTGGCGTATTCGCCTGTCAAATACACAAAATTTTGTCGTTAAGAAAATTGATCACGACGTTATCAAATTTAATTTAAATAAAGTCAAGCAAAATGTAAGTATGCAAAAAATTAAAATTATTGGCATGTAAATTTCTTTTTTCATACATATGTGGCTAATGCTGGTGTATATTTTAGAATAAAGATTACAACTGCCGCACAATTTGCACAAAAAATGGTTCATAATAAAGCAGAAAGTCACGCCACTGGTGGCGGGCCATTCAAAAAATTCAGTTTTTCTGCTGTCGAAGAAGCAGTTATTAGTTTATTAGATATGCGTGATGTTGTGCAACATAAAGATTCCTTTGGAATTAAAAGAACGATAACTGCATCACCAGACCCTCAGCCAAATGCAGATATTAACATCGACATTACTGAAATGGAAGAACATGGTATATCTTCTACGCCACCACCGCTTAGAAGGACCAAGGTAAAAAAAAATAGAAACCAAGACAAATTTGAGCTGTTGGAACAACAGGTAAAATTGCAGAAAGAGTTGTTCTTGGATTTGAAAAACAAATTATCCGAAATGGAGAAATACACCCGGAGAATATGTAAGGCCAAAGAAGAGAAACTTCGTTTATATAAGGAGGAACTAAAACACAAAGAAGAAAATAGAAAAGCTCTATTAGAAATACGGAAGGCTGAACTAGAAATTAAAAGTAAAAAAATTGAACTGGAAGAAATAAAAAGTAAAATGATGTAATATTTTTATTTTATTTATTTAGTTATGTAGTTTCTAAAAAATATCTTTCTACAGAAAAAAATGTGGATAATATTAGCTTCATTCAAGAACTTTAACAAAAAAAAATTTGCATACTGTTATTTTTTTGTACAAACCATACAGCGGTACCTGTTTACCTTACCTTATTTTTTGAACAGCCATACACATTACAACAACCTTTTAAAAAAAACTGTAAAAAATCGAAATGGTGTTATAAGGTACGCTCTAGCGGATAACCAGCATCACCTAAAAATTAACAAAAATTCAATTCATATTGTAAATGTATTCTATTTAAGAAAATGTGTTTAAAATATTTTCTCCAAACACGGCTTTAAACCAATCAATGATTTTAAACTTACTTTTTGTTTGGAAGTGCAAAAATGTTTGTTTGCTGCCTTAACTGCTTCCTTACAGCATTTATTTCATTAATGCTGGCTGCTTCTTCATCTTCAGATGATGACGATAAGTAAAAAGCTTAACATTTTCCACAAATAAAATTACACTAAAATATCACCAAATAGAAAAATAGTTCACTATATGTACTCTTTTTATTTAAAAATATACACTTGTTTGACAGATCTTTACACAGGATGTTTCAAAGAAAATTAAAATATCGTATTCTTTTACATTGCTAATCTTTTACAAAATTTTGCTTGTCGAAAATTTTAGACGGTAACATAAAATTGAAAATACGACAGCAAAAACGCCAGCTGGCGTTTTTCGACTACGCCAAAGACAATAAGGGTGATTATTTATTTGTCTATAGATTTTGGACAGACATTGTGTGATCATCTGAAAAAAAAATATTTTAAAAAAATCTTGTTGAACTTAAAGTGGACAAAGTCAAGAGTCGTGTGTACAACTGAATGACAAACAAAAGGTCCAAAAGCGCTCTCTCTCTCTCTCTCTCACTGCAAGCAGGCCATGTTTACAAACACAGTATAACCTTGTGGTGGCCCCTTAGGAAATTCACACTGCGGTAAATTAAATTCGACCTCGTGCTCAAAGCAATTGAGTTCACCCAAAAATCGCCCTCATTTTGAAATTTTTTTTATTTTCCTTTGGACAATTTGTATTATTATTAATGTTTTAAAGTTGTGGATGACGATAAATAAAAACTGAAATGAACATCTTTGCAATGTGATCCCTTCCGAGCTGTTGTTAACAAGAGATTTAACGACTCTAACAAAACATTAATATCTGTCATAATTAACAAATTAATAACAAAAAATAAAAAAAAAAAATTAGTCATATTGCACAGCACCCTCATACAATCCTAATTAAAGCCTAAATTGATTATGAACGAGCATGTCCAGTTAAAACTGACCCATTTTGTGGTATATAATTTGGAAATTTAACCACAAATCGATGCTTAGCTGTCGTCTGGTTGCGGCTGGCTGTGACTGACTGCGGCTGGCAGCTGTTAATTGATTGTTTTTAATATCTGATGGTTTCGTTGTTTAGGATGGTGGTGGTCGATGGCCTGTATTCGTATGGCTTTTTGATGTAAAATTTAATTAATAGTTATTTTGCCACCCAAAAAATATAAAAATATAAACTTTATTTTCATAACTATGGTGTCTTCTAACATTATTAAATTATTAATGTTTGGCGTTTTCCGAAAGTTTTCGCACTGTAACTTTAAGCTTGCCATACACATCGGTTTTTATTGTACCATAATTGTGCAGTACCATAATTTTACAGATTTCCAATTTTCTAGTCCGTTCAGATACTCTGGGGTAGTGCCGTATAACTCATAAACGAGCAAATTAAAGGAGCCACTTTCCTGAATAAAGTGCTTTTGGCACTTTTGTGTCTTATTCGATTCTACACGCGACTCGTGACTTTCAACTTTAAGTTCAGCATAATTTTTGTAAATTATTTTTAGTTTTATAATTTATTTTTTATGGTTCATTAATTATTTTTTATTTAGTTTATGATTATTTTGGTCATTAACAAGAAACCTCATATAAAAAGTGAAAGGGCAAGGATTCTTCATGACTCGGCCTTAAATAACAGATACATTTTTATAGAGGGGCATGTGATCGTAGTTTGTGAACCTATAAAGCATATATGTTATAGATCAATATAAGTTTTTACGTCTACCTCTCTGACTGTACTTGGTATTTTTGTTACTGTGTAAATTGAGAAAAAAATTTTTTTTTTTTTAAACAATCCAAAATTTAAAATTATATCTGCTCAGAATGGTCTCAAAATTATTTAGTATAAAAATCAACAAAATCGGCTAATAACTAAATGAAATATATATATATTTAAATTTCATTTCAATGCATTATAATTGTACTGTCGAAAAAAAGTCCTGCAGAAGGGTATATACGACAGTTGAGCACAGTAGTCACGTAAGTGAATGAAACGCTCTAATCAGGAGCGTCTCGTAGCGGTTACTGAAATAGGGATGTGCAGTAAATAATAATAATAAAATAATAATTAACAATAAAATATTAAAATATCAAATAATAATTAAAAATATTACAAAATTACATAAACATATTTGAAAAAGTTACGTTTTTTAATTAATGGCCTGATTTTATTTGTTTATAGAAAAATTCTAAAATATTAAATGAGAATTGTGAAAACCGGAAAAAGTTTTATGCTGTTACGAGTATGTTACGTTTAATATTTTAAAAATATTCGTTCAGGAATTTTTAATAAACATACTTGCTATATTTCATAATTCATGTCTTATTTCGTTCCGGTATTGGTGCGGTTCTTTACACTCATACAAGCTGTAAGTGTAAGGCAGGACTCTGAAAATGAAAAATCCGGAAAACAGCAGATGAGAATTTGGAAATTTATGCGTTTATTCTTATTTCAGATTTTAGAAATTTTGTGTAATATTATACAATCAGGCTATTGATAATAAACGTAAGTTTTTCAAATCTTTATGTAATTTTGTAATATTTTAAATTAATATTTAATATTATTATTTAATTATTATTTAATAATTATTTTAATATTTTATTATTTTACTAGTAGTTATTATTACCAAAGAAGGATTTTTTTTCAAATATGTTTATGTCATTTTGCAATATTTAAAATTATTATTTAATAAAATTATTTAATTATTATTTTAATGTTTTATTATGTTTAATTTATTATTAATATTATTATTTAATTATTATTTAAAAATTATTTTCATATTTTATTATTAATTATTGTTGCCAAAGAAGGATTTTTTTCTTCAAATATATTTATGTTATTTTGTAGTATTTAAAACTATTATTTAATATTATTATTAAATAATATTTTTTTAATATTTTATTATTTTGTTGTTAATATTATTATTTTATTATTTTACAATTAATTATTATTGCCAAAAAAGGATTTTTTTTTTCAGATATGTCTATGTAATTTTGTAATATTTAAAATTAATATTAAATATTATTACTAAATATTTTTTTTTAATATTTTATTATTTATTATTTTTATTTTATTGTTAATATTATTATTTAATTATTATTTAAAAATGATTTAAATATTTTATTATTAATTATTGTTGCCAAAGAAAGAATTTTTTTTTTCAAATATGTTTATGTCATTTTGTAGTATTTAAAATTATTTTTTAATATAATTATTTAATTATTATTTAGTAATTATTTTAATATTTTATTATTTTACTAGTAAATATTATTGCGAACAAAGGAATTTTTTTTTTTTCAAATATATTTATGTTATTTTGTAGTATTTTACTCTATTATTTAATATTATTATTAAATAATATTTTTTTTAATATTTTATTATTTTATTGTTAATATTATTATTTTATTATTATTTTAATATTTTATTATTTTACAATTAATTATTATTGCCAAAGAAGGAATTTTTTTTCAGATATGTCTATTTAATTTTGTAATATTTAAAATTAATATTAAATATTATTACTAAATATTTTTTTTTTAATATTTTATTATTTATTATTTTTATTTTATTGTTAATATTATTATTTAATTATTATTTAATAATTATTTTAATACTTTATTATTAATAATTATTTCCAAACAAGGATTTTTTTTTCAAAATAATAATTAAAGAAGGAATTTGTTTACAGCACCGGTATTGAGGAAAATAATACTTTTATCGTTAAATGTGATAAAAAATATTTCTTTAGCTGCCCTCATTAAGCGATAAAGTAGTTCATGTTTTATAGAAATAATGCGGGAACCTTTCTTCAATCTTTCTTTTTTTGTGTTTGTTTTAAAAATTTACTCATTTTTTATTATGTGTACTTTCAATTTATTACACAAATTGTTTTTATTAATTCAATTTATTTAGTCTCTTTTCGCTAAAGTTTAAAACAATTGCAATTTTCTTTATAGGAAGAAAACCTTAATAATCGACTTGAATATACTTAATAATTTCAAGTAATTGCTGAATGATTAAATAATTTTTTTCATTAAAGTAAATTTATTTTTATTATATGAACACGTTTCTTATCTAAAATATAAAAAGAACAAAAATATAAATATATATTTCGTTAGAAATTATTGTTATTACTTGTATATTATAAAAGATGAAATAACAAGAACAAAGTAATCTTTATAAATCTCAGAATAAAAAGAAAAGGAAAACTACACTTTAAGTATGAAAACTTATAACGTCATGGAAGGCAAATGCAGAACTTTATTGAAGATTATATTCTCCTGGTCAGCCATCTAATATTACGCTGGGTCAGAGGGAAAAACGAAAACAAACAATGTTGATCATCTAACACCAAACATTTACTCAAGTGCAACAAAACAAAATTGCTACTCGTACTCACTCCAGCCATGTAATTGGCTGTCTTAAATTCTGAAAGCAGCAGAACTTCAAAGGAACATATTGGGGCAAGATTTAATAGATCGTTACATGACTGTATAAAGAGTGCATACTTTTAAAGTACTGCTTGCTGAAGTATCGTTTTGCTTTATACAGTATTTGGCCTGAATACTAGAAGACCTCTTACACCTACAAAGCAGCAAGTAAACTGCGCATAAAAGTGATATGGCTAAATTATTTCGTATGTCCTTTCAGGTGAAACTGCGCTTAAATGTATTACAGACGTTCGGTTGAGCAAAAGCTTTAAGAATGTTTGAAAATTTATTTGCAGATCCATGTTGAGCAAAGTTGAGGCAATTTAGTAAGTTTTCTTTTCTAGGGAATAGCATGGCATTGTGCCGGAATTATAAGGAAGGTACAGTAGAACAGAGTTTTTCCTTTTTGCTACGTCTACATTATCGAACTAAGCTTAGTTAAGGCGTTGTTTGGCAGTATTTTATTTGTTTGTTTTTCCTTTGACGATGGAATACTGCTACCGAATACCCGCGAAGGAAAGTGTATATGCTCAAGGTGTACGGGTATACCATCTTCGATGTATATTATTTTACCTTCACCTTTTTCTCGCCTTCTCTCTCAGATATTTCCAGTTGACTACTTTCTCTACAGAAATTAAATTTTTCGATAATGATAAGCGATATTTTGTTCGCTGGGATATTTAGCTACGCGCTGAGCTACATTTCAAATGTTGCATTGGCAATCTTAGGAAAGTATATGTTCTCGATGTGACCATGTCAGTTGGCATTGTCAAACTCCTTACTCTTGTGACCTTAAGCAAATCAACTGTTTTCCCGAAAATCACTTGATGCACAGGGCGTTCCTATGAATTTCCTTACTAATTTACATTTTTCCACCTTTCCCTTTATTTAATTCATAGTTTTAAATGTGATGTCTCATTACAGAGGTAAAAAATTACTTAAAAAAAAAAACTTTTCTATAGGGTGCCTCCGTAGGCGAATTAATATTGCACAGCCTACTATATCGCTAGGTCGCGAGTTCGATACTTGTCAAGACCATTGGTGTCCTCCTGGGGGCAAAGCTAGAGTTTTGACGCATCAGCTCTGCTGGATAATCATTCCAAGAAACAATATCTCTGTTTACTGAATTGAAAGCGGCCCTATCACTTTGCCGCGCACCTTTCTAAGTGCATTTTAGGCCACAACTTTCAATGTGCGTGAGATATGCATTATTTATCTTTCTCAATATTCCCATTTTATCCAATTTTCGATATTTTTCGTTTGGCTTCTAATGTTGTATTGATTTTATGTAACTGGTCACATTGGACAAACAAATACTTTTTTCGCTTTATCGTTTGGTTTCAGGACCTAAATCGTAAAGTAACAAAACTTCCTGGTTATTACTTTTTCACCAAGCCCCCCACTATATTTTTTCAAAACGACAAAGAACTTTAAATATACTTTGCTGGTGGCTATTTAAAATTGTTGCAATTGTTTCTTTCTTTTTGGAAATGTACGAAAAACAAAAAAAAAATTAAATTGTATTTTTTGTGCTCCTGGACCATCCATACAAAAAGTGTTTAAAATTTCGTTACTTTTTATCCACGATGCAATGCCATCATTAAAAAAAAATGGAACGATACAAAGTTATTATTAATTTCAGCTTAAAAATTTCTTTTTCATTTTTGTTTTAATTATTGAATTTTGAATTTAATTGGAACTTACAGTGATCACTCTAATATAAGCTTTACATGCTTTATTATGCTTAAATTCCACCAGGGCTATAAAAAATTTCTTATTAAGAAATAAGAGAGAAGACAAAATTGCTGTCCTTCTTAAACTTCTTCGATTTAGGATATGTAGCGTTAATTAATTCGTAATGAACTCTCACTTTCACATTAAGATCTTTATGAATATGGAAATATTTTTAATTACCTCTAAGCTTCTCTAATCTCTATTTCGTTGCTTTGGATCCTTCTCTACAGTTTTGCAAAAGTTTGTGAAAAAAGGATAAAAGGATAATGTGAAAGTAATTATTATTCATTTGAAAACTATAAATTTATCATTTACAAATATCAGCTCTTCCAATTTCAGAGTTGCAAATGCGAGTATGAATTTTTTTGGTAATTTTTTTAGTGTATATTTTAAGGAAATTAAAATCGTAAATTTAGAGTAGTTTGTATTCTGGAGAACAGCATGATACGGAAACGTAAATTTAGGTCATGTCATTTTTAACAAATAAATCGCCAAATAAACAATTTATTTCTTATTTTATATTATATTTTATTGTATTATTTATTTGTAAACTTATTTACAAATATCAGCTTTACTAATTTCAGAATTGCAAATGCGAGTAGTGTGTACTCTAGTGAACCGTATGAACGCGAAACGTAAATTTAGGTCATGTATTTTATTATTTATTTGTAAATTTATCATTTACAAATATCAGCTGTTTCAATTTCAGAGTTGCAAATGCGAGTAGTGTGTACTCTAGTGAACCGCATGAACGCGAAACATAAATTTAGGTCATTTTATTTTTAACAAATAAATCCCCAAAGAACCAATTCATTTTTCATTTTATCGACTTGCAAAATACTCGTAAAAAGTTTCCTTGGAAGTACCTTTTACATGGCTGCGGTAAGAGCACATAATATGTCTTCGCTTTTAGCTCATTACTTTGAAACGCAGATGGCCAAAATATTTTGCATTTTTATTGCTGGGAGGAGTTTAAAGTACAGTGGAATAGTGTAAAAATTTTAAGTGTAAAAGAAACTTTCAAGTCATAACGCCGCCCTCATGTAAATATTTGAAAGTTAAATGAGAATTATATTCATACAAACTGAAGTACCAACTTCTACATTTATGCTTTTATGCCAATTAAAGCAATTGCAATTAAAATATTTTTAAATGCAATGAAACGTCTTTTTAAAATAAATGAAAATATTCAAAAATTCAGTACGTACTCATTAATTATAAGAATTGAGCGAGTACTTTTTTTTCCTTTTTGGTACCTTTTTGAGCAAATAAATTTTAACGGTGAAAAAAGTGTATTGTAAAATTTTTTTTTAAATGCATGATTATTTATTTTGCGCACTGTACTTGGAAAAAAAAAATTATGTGTTCACCTTGTCACTGCTTCATGGACGCATGAATTAAAGAGCGGAAAATATAAAAGGGGATTAAATTCGTAGCGTTGCTCGAAAATCAAAATGTTTGGCCGTTTTCCTGTCTTAGTATTTAGTTAATGACAGAGAATTTGCATAATACTCGTATATGTACTCGTATATTCCCAAATGTAAGGCATTAAAATTCAAAAAAAAAAAAAAAAGGTGGTCGCTCTAGTTAATGTATATTTTAAGGAAATTAAAATCGTACTATTTTATGTTTTTCTCACACACTAATCTAAACGTTGAAGGAAGCCATCCTCTGGCTGGTCTTCAAAAGTCGCTCCCTTTTTTAAGCGAATGTATATATTATAAAACTTCGCTAAGTCGACAGTTAATGCTTAATTAATGAAAGCATTTCATTAGTTGGATCCCCTCTCTCTGCGTACTCTTTCTTATATTATAAACTACTTTAAAAAATGTGTGATTTGCATTTCCGCTGATTTTTATTTATTTTTCATTTTTAATCTGAAGGTGCCTTGACCTAAAACTCTTAAGTGTATGCAAATTATAAGAATGTTTCGTTTGTTGTGCATGCAGTACCCAATAAAGGTACCTTTAACGCCCCAACACGTTTATCACGCAATAATTTCCGTTGGTTTTGTTTAATCATTTATGATGATTGTTTTCTGCGGTTCATTTACTACTTGGCAGCAGCAAAGGTTATACCACGGGGCGCTCTACACGTTTCAATTGATGTTGATTTTAACACCTCCTCCTCATATTGACACATACTGAGAGCTGTGTTGGTGCATGATGTGCAACTTTGTCGATTGCCTTTTCTTTTTTTATCTCACTTTTTGCTTCTTTTACCGCGTTTCGGTGAATCAGTCAATCAAATTTTTTTGGTTGTCTACGAAATCAAATCTTTTTAAGTGCTGCCACATAAACCACAAAAACAAATCACATTTCAGTTTTAAACTAAATTGCTTGTCTGGTTAATCTTGATTATGTGGCTGAACTTTTCTTCCACAGTTCTTAATATTGGTTGCACTTTCCATCACAAGATGCAACAAAAACAAAAACCAAAACAAAAGCAAGAAAAAAAAAACAAATTACCAAATCATTTAAGATCTCTCCTCCTGCTCAATATGTATGCAAACTCTTCAAACGCCACCTTTAGATATCTGTACGCTTTAGCACACTGCTTTGCTCCATTAGACGTCAACAGCTCCAATTTATAGCCATCAATGTTTGTGATCTGTTTGTACTCGTAGCCTTCAATTTCATCAAGTTTTATTTGCAAGTCTTGATCTTTCGTTTTTTTTTTGTATTTTTTTTTGGTCTTCACATTTAAATTTGGTGTTAAATTGACTGATATTTTACTTTTGTTAATATTGATCCTGTTCCCCCTCTGCCACCACTTAATTTTTAGTCTCTGTTCTTCCTCATTGTTTAAAGTTCAATTTAATATGAACTTGGCCATGCTGTTTAGCTTATTTTCTTAACCAAGAAATCCTTAAAGATAATTTCTCTCAATAGTTGCTTTTAGGCGAGCCATAAATACTGATTAAATATGATCACTTTTTTTTTTTTTTTTTTTTTTTTTTTTATATATAATAAAACTAAATTTCTATCTTGGAAAATTATTTTATGAACAATATTTAAGCATAAATATAAATTTTGTTTATGCTTTTCAGTTGTTTTGAAAGAATTTCTATACCGCCAGCTGTCACGACTACACTCAGAGGAAAAACACGGCCAAAACATTTTATAAGATTGCACATATTCTTTATTTGTTATAAGTTCCTATATTATTGTTTTCAGAGTATTAAAATATTTATACGAGTGTGATCGAAAAATAAACGTTATTAAACATTTTATTATGACCCCTTCAAGGTAATCCTCCTCAGTTATAATACACTTATACCAGCGTTTTTTCCAATCTCCGAAATGCGCTTTTTGGTATCGCGAATAGCTCCTGTTTCGATTTTTCTTTTATCACCGCAATCGTAGAAAAACGCTTTCTTTTCATCGCTGTCTTCAGTCCCACGGTGATCAAATCCGATGATTAGGTTTTTTTTTGTTGGCCAAAAACTGATGCACATCTGTGATGGGTGAGCTGTTGCGTTATCATGGTGTAAAATCCGTGATTGGTTTTTCCATTATGTGCGTTTCGGACTTCAAGGTGTTACTCATTGACCGTACGATCGTGAAGTAAACATTGAGCCAAATTCTTATTATCGAGCGCACTTGACGTGCTTTTTTCGGTCTTGAGTCATCTGGACCCTTTAATTGGTATGATTGGGGTTTGGTTTTAATGTCATAATCATACACCCATGATCCAGCAAATCAGGATCGTCTCTGATAACGTTCAACAACTCCCATGCAACTTTGTTTTTGCTCAACATTTATTATAAAATAGTAAAAACTTGAAGAGTACATAAAAACGGTACTTAACCTTTTTATCTGTCAAAAACAAACTGACAATCCAAAATCACTGATATTGCCAACATATATAATATACATCTGTACCAACATAAGAAAAAAAAAAAATGCCAAATTCGAACATACGTAACTCACGAAATTTGAATGTAACACTTATTTTTTGATCACACCTCGTATATGATTTTAAAGTTATCACGCAGAATGATTTTAAGACACTTTTTATCAAGTTAAGATTAAGATTATATATTTACATGAATTCTATAGCATTTTTTTTTGTCAATTTGCTTATTTTATTTTCGGAAAATTCCCAAAGCAATGGAATTCATTCAATGGAAATGAGCATAAACTTACCGGCCATACACGTACGGTCCTATTTAAATTATCACCTTCAATTTCAATTAAATGCCGTTTTGTTGCAGCAATACTGGCATTTAATTATTGCTTAAGATGATTTTTTTCCCCCCCTCTTTCTTGCAACCAAATACGAATATTTATACTGGCAATTAGTGAAACATCAACAAACAACTACCATTAAACTTCAGCGAGGTACGACATGACCACCACCAACAACAACAACAACAACAACAACAAAAACAACCATGTATTTATTTAAGAGAGATCTCTTGCCAAATCGATACGAAAACACAAACTTGCGAAAGATAAAACAATGACAAAAAAAAAGCGCCAACAAACGGAAACTTGTTTTACTGAATTAAACAACACCCTGTACAAATCGCAGTATAGATTTGTTTCTTTTTTCAGTCTGTTTCATCAGTTCTGTTGTCGTCGACAAATGTTCAATTTATTTTGCATTTGGCCAATGATACAGCAACAGCCGTCGTTATTTCGTTATGTTTTTTCCCGGTCGTAAATGGCACTTTTTATGTGTTTTATTGCTGATTTTTTCGCTAATACGAGTACTATAATTAGTAGCGAGAGCAAATTGTTGATCGCACTTTAGCCAGCGTTTTTTTTTTACACTTCTCAGTGTACGATATTTTGTTTGTTAGTGTTTGCAGAATTCGCAAATGTTGGCTTTCAATGGAAAGGCGGGGGGAGACGCATTGGGCATACCAATCAGGCTACATTTATGACAGAACATTGAAGTATTCTTGCTTTGAAAGGACTTGTTATTCAAGAATTTAATTAATAAAATGTTTTATGTCACCCTGTAATATGAATATTACTTTTAAGGTTATGGAAACATGTGGAATTTCGTATTTAAGCGAAATACTTTTCGCCACCAAAATTCAAAGCGGATAAGCTTTTAAATTTATTTACAAAAGAACAATAGGATAAGTTACGTCTTACAGCCATTGCAAAAGTATTACATCGTTGTGATTGGAAGGGCAAAAAACGAATAGTTTGTTTGCCATCTCCAAACTCTGTTGCAACAATGGGATTCACTAACATTTTGTAACGCCTCAATGGGAATTGCGACACAAAATTAAGGTGCAGTAACATTTCACTCAAGATCGCTAAAATGTGAAAGCTTTGCTTACGGTTTCATGCGGTCAATAATACTATATTGAAGTTATGCGTCGATTGCGCGAAGTAATTCATCAGGAACGCACAGAATAGTTGGAAAACCTATCATGGATTTTGTACCAGGTCATACATTGATGGTTCTGCATCAGTTTTTGGCAAAAATAAAAACGTAATCATGCCTCAACCATCGTATTCACCAAAGTTGCTCCCCGTTAACTGTTTTCCCTTCCCAAGACTGAAGAAACCGATGACAGGAAAGCATTTTCTACGATCCAACATCTAAAATATGATCAACTTTACATGGATTTTGCACCAGCTCACACATCGATGGTTCTGCAACAGTTTTTGGCCGAAAATAAAAACGTAATCATGCCTCAACCATCGTATTCACCAGAGTTGCTCCCCGCTGACTTTTTTCTCTTCCTGAAAACTCAACACACCGATAACAGGAAACCGTTTTCTACGATCCAACATCCAAGATCTACAAATTGATCCACTTTTTCTACTAGTATAGATACTTAAGATAATAAGTGGTAAAATGCATCTGTGTGATGTTTAAATCCAATATATTATAATTACAGCAGTGCGAGAAACGTTCAATATCCGACTGGAGTCATTCCATTAAAAGATATGAACAATTGGCCGTATTAAAGATCGAAGATCATCAAAAATATTCCAAATAAAACTGAATCCAGATGGCAATCTTCTACGCATATCAGCACAGATTTTTTTCAGCAATTACGAATTTGGTTTTGAGAGTTCAATATTCCCACTACAAGATATTAAAGCATTTGAGAAAAATTCGTAAATATTTTTACGACTGCTGGGGATAGTCTTAGATCTTGGCCTTTAGAAGCTTAGCCAATGATGCCTCCAATGTATTCTTTTTAACGCTATATGTCTAGCAGAAAAATTCGGATTGATCAACGATGGTTAACATATTCAATCAGCTGGTAATCAGCTGGTTATACCCTATACATGCGTATGTATAGGGTATATATACCCTATACATACCCTATACATACCCTATATATACTCCTCCGTATATCTGGCCATTTAGTTCTAATTTTTTGTTAAACTATCACTAAAACAACCAGGCTGCAGTACATTATTGGGCATTCCATAAAAATTGCGCAATTTAGGGACGGAATGTTCAAAAGAATAATTGGAATTAAATAAATCATTACCCAATCCAATATTATCAAGATACATAAGGCACTATGATAAATTGGTACTCGCGTAGGCGAGAGAATAGTAACTTCGTCTAGTAGCCACGACTTCGTAAATTGGTTTCCTCACTTTGGCCTTATTTAAAGCCGAATGTGGTAGACAAGAATACATACATTTGTATACAGTTTAGTAGTTGGGTCCAATGACAACCTCCAATGTGTTATTTTTAACGTTACATGTCGAGCAGCAATGTTTAATATAACATATTAAATCAGCTGGGAATCAGCTGGTTGTTTCCAACTGTCAAACTGCATACATGTATATGATATGTATGTTTTTAGTGCATTGCGAAGATGGTGGCCATCCCCTTTACCTTCGGCATCTAAATAATTTTCTTTATATTATTCAATTAAGTTTTGTAATACCAGTTCTAAACTTTTTACACACAATAAAATTTTGTTAAATTTAGAATGTTCGCACAATGTCTCTCCGTTTGTGTGTGTTTTGTCTGTAATAATAGTTATACTATCATTACTACTACTGGCCACAACTTTACAAAATCCTGTTACTAATTCTCGCAAAGAGAAAAAAAAACATCTAGAAGAATTTACCGTGCCCCATACCATGGCTTTACCTTGTAGCAATCATCATTACGAGCGTTAACATGTGTATGTATGTGTTATTGTAGTACTACTTGTATGTTTGGTTTGGCTTGTGGTATAATTTGACAAATGCGTACAATTTGTAATATCATTTTTCAAACTGCAGTAAGAAAATCTTAGCCGTTGCGGACATACAACATAATATAGTATAATAAATGGAACTGGTGGTCATTTAATGCTACACAAAATAAAATTTAAAAAATTTATAAAGTTATTTTCCTTATTGGGGTTGATTTTGATATTTAAAACTTTTCAATTGCCGCGGATGTTTCCACTGTGCTTACCATAATTAAAAGAATACGCTTTCCAATGAAAACTTTCTATTCACACTTAGATTTCCATGATATGAAAGTTTTACAAAATTTCCTTCCTGGTTTCATGTTCCCCTGTTAGTTGCATCGTTTCCCTTTTTGGGAACATCATTCCCTTGCGGGTGTGCTACAGTTTATGTGAATTCGTGCCTATGAAGGCTTAACTTCACGGTCCACTTAGCACTGAGTAAATTAATGCATTTACTAAGCACCCGGTGCAAGCACAGGTGGCAAATCTTGATTAAAAGATTCAGTTCTAACTAAGCGCCTTGCTAGGACTTTCGGCACTGTCCAAGCCTTGCCAATAAGCATTTCGCAAGAATAACTATCCCGCCATCTACGGCGTAAACCACATCTGTCTATTCAAATCATGTAACAAATTAAAGAATTGCAGGGAGGCCGCCCTCAGAGGGGAGAACCATCTGCTACCTACTAGCGTCTGTTGAATGGCAACAGCACGTAGATAACTAATCGCTTGGCGGGATCGTATCGAGCGTTAGCATCAATGCCATACCAGCCACTCAAGAGAAATCTTTCAAGCAACTTTTGGTATCAACCACATGCCACCACGCGATCCTCTAAGAGGCCTCACCAAAAACCGGCCACAACTTCATTCTATGTTAGCGAACTTGGTCTATGGACAAAGTCACTAAAGACGCACAATTTATCCACGAGCATAATCAATTAACTCCGTGGAGTGTGAACTAAGTCCGTCCTCGATAAAAGTTCGGTTCAGGTATTGTGCAAACCCAAAATCACCCATAAACCTATGCGATAGAAATCCATTGTGGGACTGCCGGTACCCGTGGTGCCAGTATATAGCCACTGGTGGTGCTTTCGGAGAGAATTCTCCTACAATATTTAACCCTGAATCGATTACATTATGCTAGACCTAATCCCTGACCAACAAGCATAGCTTGCCTTTGCCTTTTAATTACTTATAAGCACGCCCGTTGCCATGTTATTTCATGGATTGAGTAGTGGCAGACAAGTTTTACCGGTGTCTCAAAAGGTCATGGCCTTTACCCTTGTGGGTAGGGATATTGGTGATAAAAATTATCCCTTCGCGGAAAATAACTATTTCATGATAACAAATATTTTACCTCTAGGATTATGGCCCGCCCTACAACGCAATGATAATTCTGCTAGAAATACCCTTTTAAGTTCCCTTCGTTTCCATAGAGCTTTCACTTCAAATTTTATTACTGAGAATTCTTTCGCTTTTTAAAATATTTCTCACTGACAAGAGAGAAATATATCTCACTTTGCTCGTTAAGCTAAAATGGACGTGAAATAATCATTAGCATAGAAAACGGCGGCGGATCAAAACAAACTTATGGTTAGTACTGTACTGTATGGTTTACTGTATTACGTAAACGTAAACATAACCAGTTGAATTTTTCGTGAAATCCATAAAAACAAAAAGCCATGTTCTATTTGAGGTTTATAATGAAAAACATTCAGGTGGGGTTCAGTCTTATGAAGGTTTACAAAGCGAATACTTATTCGTTATCCGTTATTCGTTATATTTCATAGTTCCCTGCCAGATGTGTTGCATCTTCTTAATTAACGCAACTTTTGAAATCAAAGCTTATATCTTCACTAATGCTTAACCCTTTTGTTTTATTAACTTTGCAAAGAAAATTATTCATAATAAAAACACAACTCTCCCCTTTCCTTTCAACGGAAACAAATTAGATTCCGTTGACCACTGGTCATTACTAGCCACATATTTATAAAGATCCTCAGAGCACTTGACGTGTAGGACATTTAAAAACAGGTAAATAGTTTGGCTTTCAGCTTTTGTAATTTTATTCCAACCGGCTGGGAAGACGGCAGGCACTCTGATTCCCACACTCAATTTTCTTAAATCCTTACATGTCATTGTTATTCTAGAATTTAAATAAAGAAAATAAGGCTCCGGGATGCAGATTGTACAAGAGCACGTTCTCCTTTTATGTTGAAGTAGTAAATTTATATTGATGGCGAATTTATCGAAACTAAAGTTAAATGAATTTGTCTTGTCTTTAGGAGGTAACTGGGAACAAGTAATTTTAAGCATTAATCGTAATGGTAGATGACACAATCTTTAACTGTGGAAGTTCTGGAACTCTTTGTAAGACATTGCTTGTATTTGTGTAAGCTCTTCATATAATTGCCAGCTTAATAACATGCAGCATCTCTTTTGTGACTTTAAAATCTTTGCCAGCGCTGTTGTTCAATCATTAGCAGAAGTCCATTATAAGCCTGTTTCTTTAAACGTCTTGGGGCAGCCTGCCTGCTATCATTAATTTTCCATTTTATTTGCTTGTTTAATTTATAGTTGAAAAGCTTTATTCTTTCCACGGAAGTACATGTCAGTCACAATTTCCGTTAAATTTATGCTCAAAGATTTCAATTAATCATTTGCACTTGTTAATTTTTATTAACTGCACCTCTTAAGGCTCTTACCCCTCGAATGGGCCGCCAAGTATAGCAGTAGCACTTGATGATAAAATTCCTTACAGTAAACGCAATAAAAAACAAATTAAAAAGATTTGTTCTTAAACAAAATCCCTAAATGAAGTCAATTAGTTGAGGCAAATTTCTATATGCGCGTACATGTGGCAGCCTAGCATAAAGGACCCTTTTTACGGCCTTAAAAAGCAAATAGTTCACAAAGTTAGTGAAGTAAAAGCTAGTTTGCAGTGAAATTGTTGTTTGCAAAGTGTTAGACATCATAATTTAAAAATAATTTCCAAGCTACAGTAGGCTCAAAAAGTAGTTTCACGGTTTTAGCTGATTGCCCCATATTTAGCAATCAAATGTTCCATCTCCAGGCATGATTCCAGAAGCAACAGAATTACAGAATTCTCCTTGAAAAATATTGCCCAAAAGTTTACTCGTTCCTGCTCTTGTATCAACTCTGGTACGATAAAAGTCATTTGCAAGGCCACTTCATTTGTGTACAGAAAAATTTTAAATATTTTTATTTAAATATTTAATGGAAGTCTAATTGTACGCACAATGCTGAAAAATATAGACGAGATCCATATCGATAAAAAAAATTCGTTCTCCCCCCATTAACCGAATGAATAATGCATAACCTACTAAACCACAGGGCGCGGCTTCGATGCCCGCCTAGACTCTGGATGTTTTTCTTGGGACAAACCGAAAGTTGGTTCAAATGAAAAAGAAAAAAAATGTTTGTATTGCCATTTCGTTATGAATAAATAACGTCTTCAGTCATATATCGCATAAGTACCAGCTTATAATTGCTTTAATAACTACTTGCCATCATCGCTGCTCTTTAAACGCCCTTTAAAAATTTATCTTCTCAGGAAAAGCAAACAACTTCCTCATAAATAAAACTTTTCGGTTTTGAATTAGACAGAATATTTAAAAGACAGAATACGTATCAAATCCAACCCGCAGTGTATTTTTCCAAGTGTAGTCTTGGCAACTACTCGTATGTGTGTAAGAGGCTAATACAAACTGGCAAACATTTCTGCTTCTTCTCCTTATTATAAATAATACTTTTCGGTAATTAATTAGGCAGAATATTTAAAAGGCAGAATACTTATCAAATCCATGCCGCAGTGTATTTCTCCAAGTGTAGTCTTGGCAACTACTCGTATGTGTGTAAGAGGCTAATACAAACTGGCAAACATTTCTGCTTCTTCTCCTTATTATAAATAATACTTTTCGGTTTTGAATTAGACAGAATATTTAAAAGACAGAATACGTATCAAACCCATGCCGCAGTGTATTTCTCCAAGTGTAGTCTTGGCAACTATCCGTATGTGTGTAAGAGGCTAATACAAACTGTCAAACCTTTCTGCTTCTTCTCCTTATTATAAATAATACTTTTCGGTTTTGAATTAGACAGAATATTTAAAAGACAGAATACTTATCAAGTCCAAGCCGCAGTGTATTTCTCCAAGTGTAGTCTTGGCAAGTACTCGTGTGTATATACAAATTTTAATACAAACTGTCAAACCTTTCTGCTTCTTCTCCTTATTATAAATAATACTTTTCGGTTTTGAATTAGACAGAATATTTAAAAGACAGAATACTTATCAAATCCAAGCTGCAGTGTATTTCTCCAAGTGTAGTCTTGGCAACTACTCGTATGTGTGTAAGAGGCTAATACAAACTGTCAAACCTTTCTGCTTCTTTTCCTTGTTCTTCTTTTATCAATTCATTCATAAATTTCTGCGTTGTCAGAATAAGTCAGTCACTAATTATACTATAAATTGTTATATTTGATTGTTTTTACAGTTTCCCCCAGCCACTGTCCTGCATTCATTGCCGTTCACTCTTTCGCAATGGCCGGAAGTATTCATCTAATTACGTTCAACTTGAAACTTTGTTTCTATAAATTAAAATAAAATTATTAGCGCAGCATCAAAAACAAATGGGGGAATTTACTGTTCATTCTCTGTTCTTTTAAAAATTTGTGTTGCAAACTATGGAACTCTGCAAAAGTTCAAAAGTGTTAATTAATTGTAGCAAACGCTGGACATAAAAATCTACATGAATTTTTATGGTTTTTTGTTTTAAATAATTTTCTTTAATTTCATTTCATGTGTTCGGATGGGTGCAGGGAGACGAATCGTACTGTAGTCAATGTCAGGTTTTCGAATTATGTTTTTCACTGCACACTAAAGGTAGAAAGACTGCATTTAAGTTTGTCACTCTGGTTGTACGGTTTGCGATGTTTTTTTGTAAAGCTCCCTAGACTATGTTAGACTAGTCTATATAAGGTATCATGGAATCCTTTTCAATAATATATTTTCAATAAGTTAGTGACATGAACTTTTACTTTCCATATCCACACATACGTACATACATATGTGTAAATGTGTACTTTAAATATGTAACCATTTAAAATCGATAGATTTTATTTTATTTTTCTTGAAAGCATATCCGTTGCTTCCTAAGACCTGGTTGACCGAGTCAGAGAGCTGGCGACAATTTGGTTTTCTGCCTAGACCCTGGAGCCTAGAAGCTGTGTTATTATATACAAGTGTTACAGTGGCACCATAATGTAGGAGGCGAGTGGCTGGAACTTTTTGGTAACATTTTTCAAGTGTCAAATGATAAATTTGACATTTTGATGATGCTTAAAGTCGAGTAAAGTTTCCCTGAAAATCTGCATTACCATGCAGTCAAGTACGCATACGAGCTACACAACAAGATAAAGTATTCCTTCCATTGCTTTTTTAATAATGCTACAATTTTCATTAATATTTTCGCTTTGTGGAATAATGTAATAATGATTCAAATATAACTTTTTAGAATCCTCTCCCTTGTCCCGTATAAAACTATAATGTGAAAAATGCTCTCTAAAACCAATGAATTGTACATCTCTAAAGTGTTAAAGAGAGGCCGAAAGTAAAGTCTTAAAAATTGGCCTGGTAGAAGACCAATACTGATGATGTATTGGGGACGATATTGAAATAAAAAATGTTTATTCGATGCATGGATCGGCAACCAGTCCACTCTGTGGTAGACACATTTGAAATGATTTTTAAACTTCTTCAAATAAGTGGTTATAAGAATGATGGATACTGGTGCAGCCATTAGAAGTGTAGTAGGGATAATGCATAATCTATAGTCTATAGATATATAGACTATATATCTATAATGTATAGTTTCAAAAATAAGAAACAGGTTACTGCATATACATGGTTTCATAATTTGCGTTTTATTCTCGCCAAATATAAAATGGAATTTTCAAAGGACTGAAAGTTTTAGTGATTTATTTGTTTATTCAGTAATGGGTGTTATTCTGCACCTGTAAGAGTATTTGGCATGGAAGAAATCGCCCATGTTGTTGAATGCTAGCAAATTTTTCATGTCTCGGATTGTCTCTTTATTAGTGATGGGGTTTTGAAGTCCACTTAATGCTTTAAAATTGTTCTAAAAACTAAGCTAAGCTTTTATCAGAAATATTCTCTTATGGCGTTTTCTTTTCTACAAAAAAGGGCAACATTACCCCCAAAAAGGGCAATTTTGTGTACTTTTCTCAAAAATATGTTGCCCTCTTAAAGGGTTTTTCCTTTGTGAAAATGTTACCTTTTAGCAGAGGGAAAGGCATCGAACTTTTTGCCCTGAACAAATCGGCAAGACACAAAATGCCCTGTAAAACAGATGGCTTTTATTCTTAGACAGCGTTGCCAGACAATGTTTAAGAAAAGTCTTTTGAGTCGAAGGAGTCAGAAAATTAGATTTTTATTGTTATATCTAGTGACATAAAACAAACAAAAGACAACAATACGGCTGCTTAATTATATCAAATATTGAAAATAAAGAATTTTTCGTTTCTCAAGCTGATGAATTAGCAATGTGGCAACTGAACTTTTTTGTTTACATATTTCATAAAATATACGCAAACGTTTTTTTTATCAGCTGTTAAAAAAAGGCAACGCATTTTTTTCTAATTTGTTTTCTTTTCTCGCTAAATAACAAACAGGATTTTCACAGGGTGGGCAAAATATTTTAAAAATGCATCTTTTCACAGGGCAGGATTTTTATTGTAGAAAAGAAAACGCCATTAGAGTTGTGAAATAAGGTCTCCTAAATATTGCTTAAAGGATTAAATTTTAAAAAGTTTGCAAAGAAGGGTATGCCAAGTTCGGGAAGGATCAACGTGCGCCTCATACTTGTTTTGAACTAAATTCTTTTCATATTTTTATTACTCTTGCACTCATCTTAAATGATTTTACGATCTATTTTTTATGATCTTACACCCTAAGAATGCCGACTACAATTGCGTTAAACATTTTCTAGTAAAGTTAAGATTTTTATAACTTAAAGGAATTTTTTTTCTATTTTAATTTTTAAAATTCGAAATTTTGCTTTCGTGTTCCAATCATTGTCTTTTAAGACTGAACTTATGTGCTTTCCCATTTGTTTCCAACCGTAATTGCAGTTTCTTCAGTTTAGTGAGCATCTCCTTAGAGATTTCCATTGTGGGTTCTGTAAAGCTCAATGTTACATCTTAATGTGGCAATTATCATCGCAATTATATGTTTTAGATTAAATGTTGGCTGTTTTTGGTGCTTCAGTTTGTGTACTATTGCCCTTTAATTTTAAAGTTTTTTAGGTTTAGTCTTTATGAGTTTACTATTGAGATTTAGCTTTTGTTACTTTCTAAAAGTTGAACCACCTAAAAACAAGTAAAACTATACAAACAATTAACATCATAGACTTGGATGTCACTACTCTTCTCGTAGAAATGTTACCTGCAAAAACTTATACGGTGTTTTTAGTTGGTGGGGCATGTTTTGTAAATTGTAATCGTGAGCTGTGTTTCTGTTAATGCTTTTCTTTAAACTTTTATTATATTTAGGCGACAAGTGTTAAAAAATAAAAAGCTTTAAAAGTCGTTTTCTAATATTAAGACGATCTTCCATATTTTCATTATACCGTTTGGGATTCTTGGAAAGCTTTTAATTAATAACAAAATGCAAATGTATTTTCAACTTGAGATATTTTCAACAATTAATCCAAATTACCTTTAAAAGGGCGGTAATATAAAGTAATTAACAATTATGTTAAAAAGCTTTTATAGGCATGCCTTCTAATGCAAATATATTAATAAAGTAACAACTTAAAATTTGTCTTCAAGTCTGGGATTTTTACTAAAATTAACACTAAAGAGTTGCGGCTATTTATGCAATCCGTTTTCGCTGTTTTGTTAACAATCAGTTGCACTTCCTGTTAAATTTTACATAAACTATTATTTTCCTTTCACATATTCAATTTGTATTTCAGTTGTAGTTTCATATTTAACAAATATA
Source organism: Ormia ochracea (assembly GCA_963402855.1). Lineage (NCBI taxonomy): Eukaryota > Metazoa > Arthropoda > Insecta > Diptera > Tachinidae > Ormia > Ormia ochracea. The sequence goes on from OY727109.1 coordinate 37,479,339, forward strand.
CATATATATATATATACATATATGTATATATATTTCATTTATCAAATAGAAGCATCGAATTAATCGAACTAAATGCAACATTATTTAGTTTATATATATGTAGATGTGTATACATATATATTTTATGTGTGGCTGTATGTACGGTCTATATAAAAGACTCCTTACTAAAGAATTAAAATACACGCTGAAGTTTTTCTTACAATTTTTATATGTTTATTACGCAAATATATACATATGCATGTATGTATGGGTGTCTATTTGTATGCATGTGCACAAATATGTGTTGCTTTCAATTTACTTGGTTTGGTTTAAAAATTATAATTTTCTATTATCACTCCGTCTCTTTCTTTTGTTCAAGAATTCAACAAAAAACATAAAAAATACAAATTACTTTCAATATACGAGACAATCTAGAAGATACGATAAATATAACGATGCGTTATACATACTTACATACTCACATATGCATGTACATAGTTATGCAAGCATTTTTGCATATAAATATATAAATATTAAACTGACCAATTGAAAGCAAAGTGTCTATCAACAACACTATTGTGGTTCAAATATCCATACATGCACGTATTTATGAATGCACGACGTTTAAGTGCATTAAAGACGATAGACGTACTACCAAGCAGTTCTGAAATTTAACGTTAACAATGATTTCTCTCGTTGGACTGATTTAAAAATGAAGAACATGCTTCACTATCCTACAAAGTCTTAGTATTCATTCACAGGAAAATCTGATGTAATTCCTTGCTATTTTAAAAAATCGCCTCAAAATGGCCTTGTAAGTGCCACAATATCGTAGAAATATGTTGCAACCAAATTTTTTCTTTGTTGATTAAAATAAATGCAACTCTGTTGGCATGATAATTATCATTTTATAAAAATCTTTATAGACTTTTGTAAATCGTACGACTTGTCAAAAAATCTGTCACTCAGATGCATTTTCAGCCCACACTATCCCTTCCATATTTGTGAGGTCGTAGTACTGTGTACGATAGCGAATCATGGCCGGAACAGAAGTTACAAGTTAGGTTTGTTTTTCTTATTAAAAAGCTTTTACATTTAAATTTTTTTTTTTTAAATATTTAGTTTTGTTTTTAGTTCCATATAAATAATATATATATATTGTATATATTTATCTTTTATATCCAGTTTTCTGAGTTATATATTCTTTTTTTTCATATTGTCTTTATTTCTTTCTAATGAGGCAATACTTCGCTAAGATATGAGGAACTTCATACAAAAAACTTTCATTTTATATAAAATTATTTCGTTACGAAATATTGGATAAATAGAAATATATATATATATAAATATATATATATATATATTAATATATATATATTATATTATATATATATATATTAATTAACTTAACGTGCAAAGCTTTCGGCTGGTCCGCAGAAAAACCCCCAGGGTCTTGGCAAGAATGGAACCCACGACCTCCGGTTTAGTAGGCTGTGCGTTATTAGTTTGAAGAAGAAGAGTAAATATAAGTATATATTTATAGCTGTTTTTATTTTATATACTTTATTTATTTTATATATTTTTATATATTTTTTTTTTTTTTTTGGATTCAATAAAAGCTGATATTGGTAATAGTTTTACTCGATAATTAATTTGGAGTCATATTTGTAATAAAAATACCACCTCTCGTTAAGGTATGCCCATTTACTTATTGCAATCACAATTCACTACAAAGTCTGCCGGGCAAAATTAATGCCAACCCTTTGTATTCAATATGAAGACTCAAGAGATTGCATTGCCCCATATACACCTGCCTGATACATCCGTGCATTCATACAAGCATATAATTGTACATAAGAAACGAGGCGTTCATCTTCATGACCAACAACAAAACAGTAACGTACATAACATTGTAAATAAAATAATAAATTATAATAAAGAAAGAATAAAGAAGAAAAAGCTAAATTTAGTTATAAAAGCTCAGCAATACTTGAGGGTTTTATTATTTCACTATATCCATAAAAATAAAAATGCTGGTTAATTGAGGCCACAGTGTCTACGAGGAATTATTTACTTTATTTCACAAGTGTCACTCATCTCTCTGTCTGTTAACTTTTACTCTCAATATAAAGCCACTCAATATTTACGTTATCACAACTAGTTGAATTCCACTCAATTGGTACTCACAATCTACTGATAAGGTCGTTTTCATATTGATAAAGAATCTCCAAGTTATGTCTGATGATGGAAATATATAAAGTAATTCACAGGGACGTCCTTGTTTTAGTCACACACATACATACGTACATGTACTGTATGGTTACTAAACACAAATTTACATACGAAAATGTACAAAGTTATTTTCAGCGGTTTGTTTAAAAACTATTATTTCCGGGGATAAAAACTTTTTCGTGCCAGTGTTGTAAAATGACTTTGACTTGATTTATAAAAAACAAGCTACTTTTGAAAGAAATTTATATTAAAATACTTTAAAAAGTTTAATACAATTTTTTATATACTATTATCGTACAAGAATATACATAAATTATTAGTTCAAAGAAAAAAAATTCATTTAATAAATAATATTCAATTGCGCTAAAAAGAGGCAAATTAATACTTAAAAAAATTTAAAAATTTAGTTTAGTAAAAAGATTTATGTTAGGAAGTGTACTAAAGGCTATGCTTTACTATTCTACACAGTCGTACGATGCGTTGACAGGAAAATCTAATGTGACTCCATCGTACTTTAAAAAAATCGCATGCCAAGGGCGTTACTGCTGCCACATTATCATACAAATAAACTGCAAAGAAATTTTTTCCTTGGTGATGAAAATAAATGCAACTCTGATTGCAAGAAAATGAATATATTATGAAAATTTTCATATACTTTTGAGAATCGCACGAATTGTCAAAAAAAGCTGTCATGCAGACGCATTTTTAAGCCACCCAATACTATTTTTTAAGCTCAAATGACGCATTGTACAGATCGTACGATTTTGTAGGATGGTGAATCAAGGCCTTAAGCAGTCTAAATGAGATATACGGTTATACAGAGAGAATGCCATACTGACTTCTATAAGTTACAATAAACTCTTTTAAAAATGTAAACCCAAACAAGACGTCTTTATCCCTTTAAATTTTTACTGTGTTTGACAGGCTTGCTATTACACGTCTGGGACAGTGTGATGCAAGCACAGTGTTGCAAAATTCTTTGACAACCTTTCAACCAAGTTGACAAGCAGCAATTTCATCCTATTACACGAGTATGATGGTGTTCCATGGCAACACATATTACAAGCCCATATTACAATATTGTTCACTATAATATTACACACAAAACCACTTAAAGACTGGCAGCACTGTTATCTTGAAATTCTGTATTTGCGGTTGGTTGTTGCTACCCATTTTGCTACTGCTGGTACTCTCTTAAATGTTGATTTTCATGTTGCTATTTTTTTTTTAGTTCAACGTAAACATCTTTTAAAGGAAGAAAATAGTGCGCAACTTTAAAGCTTAACTCACTCTCACTACGATTCACACTCATTTTTAACAAATAAATTCCTTGCACTTCTCTTCGTAAGTGAGTGCAACATTATAATGCCTAGCAGAGATGGAAACTCGAAACTGCTACTGGCAGAGGCATTTTCATACCAGTTTTTTAAAGTATTTAAATCTTGGCAAAGTTCATAAATAAGTGATAATGCTGTCGGGCTGTGCCTCTGTGGAAAAACTGGCTGCAAAAATATGGCCATCGTGTTGGAAAGACCAGTTCAGCTCGAAAATTTATTAATCGTGTAACAATGTCACATAAGAAGTGCATGACCAACTGGAAGCTGCATACGGGAAATATAAATGATAAATAAAAAATATTTCTCGTATGTTTGGACAAGTCCACACGTGGGGGTTTCCCTTCAATGATTCTATGCAAAAGAATTATGTTCATTGATATTTTGGCATTTATATAAACTTATAAAACAGACTTTTTAAAGGTTTTACAATCATTTATTTGTGTATACTTTATACATAATGTGAAGAACATGCAACACTGTATAATATATATCAAGAAATTGGGAAAAGAAACAAAAGCACCAATTCAAAAATATGTCATCTGTTTTTTCTACTAGTATAGAACTTTGCTATAAATTACATCAACTTTGCTTGTTTAAAATATATAAATTTCTCATCCATGTGATATATAAAAAAATTGTATTTATTATTTTAATTAATTAATTATTATTTAGTTATTAAAATTAAAAACATTTTCCTTAAAAAATAATTCACAATTTCGTAGAAATTAATAACATAACTAAAAATTCGGAACTCAAAATTATTTAGCCCCTTACATATATCTATGGATTATTTTCCCCCAAATTCCTTATTTAAGTGATTTACAGTGTAAAAATTGATACTCTAAACACTGTAGCCAGATGAAAAAACTACAGAAGGTAGTTAAACTATGCAGAAAGTCATCTAAATCGTCAAGTTTTTTTAGAAAATCGTCAAGTTATTTTAGAAAATTGTCAAAAAAAACGTCAAATGAAAAATATTAAATATTTTTCTACTTTTTTTTACATAAACTTTAACAATGGTGGAAGCTTATTAGCTATGCTATCAGAAAATGGGCATATGCGCATATATATATGTATATATATATATATATATATCCACTAAAACCCATTAAAATTAAAGTTAATAAAATTTATAATTTATATAAATTTTATAATATAAAAATTACTATATATTTATTTTTACATTTATTTTTATTACAAATAAATAAATTTTTTTTTATAAAAACATTATATGTATAAATACGTGAATTTAATATATTTTAAAAATTTCAGATAATCTCAATTTAATTTTCTAGTTTTAAATGGGCCTTTCTGTATAGGATGCCTTTTTAAATAATATCCTTTCGGAATTTGCCGATGAGTGTAGCAAAATTATTATATTGCGAAAAATATTTGTTAAATTCGCAAAATCAGACTTTCCCAATTTTTTTTTTTTCAAAATTATCTAAAGTTTGTTTTCTTTTCTTATAAAATTGAAAAATTTCAATTCCTAAAAGCATAAGTTATTCTTTTCGGTTAGTTAAACACAAAAAAAAAATCATAACATAACAAGAATGCAATCTAAATTTAATTTAAATTTAAAAAAATCGTCCTTTGTGGACCCAAAAATGCCATTAATCTATTTTGAGAAGTGAAAATCGTCAAAATGTCAAGAAATCGTAAATTCTGGCAAAAGTGGTGGCTGTCACTATCCTACAATGCTATTGTAAAATGAAACGCATGAAAACGGCGTTGCTTGTGCCACACTGTAATTTAAAAATGGAACAAAAACATACATATGCTTTATCATTGTAACATATATACAAATAGAATTCATTATATTTGGTGCTTCAAAAAATGGTTGATTACCATTTTTCCAGGTTTTTCTGGTTTCCCATCACAAAAGAACAATTCTTTGTTCAGCTGCTTGAAGTAAAAGCAACTCTGATCGCGCCAATACTATTATTTTATGAAAATTTACATACACTTTTGTCAAAAGAGCGATTTTTCAAACAGAATCACACATTTTTATGGCACACTATTTAATTTTTTCATGTGGGCCTGCCTAATTTGACAAATCGTACGACTGTGAAGTATAGGCTTTAAATGTGGCCCCAAAATGCTACTCTGATTGCGTTGATACTATCATTTTACGATTCAAACAGAATAACGATTTTTCAAAGAGAATCGCAGATTTTTATGGCACACTATTGCAGTTTTTCATGTGTGCATGCCTAATTTGACAAATCGTACGACTGTGAAGTATAGGCCTTAAATATGGCCCCAAAATGCTACTCTGATTGCGTCGATACTATCATTTTACGATTCAAACAGAAGACCGATTTTTCAAAGAGAATCGCAGATTTTTATGGCACACTATTGCAGTTTTTCATGTGTGCATGCCTAATTTGACAAATCGTACGACTGTGAAGTATAGGCCTTAAATGTTGCCGCAGAATGCAACTCTGATTGCTTTGATAGGATAGGATAATGAAAAAAGCCCTAGATGTGGCCGCAAAATGCTATCTGCATTAATTGCAATTGAAATGACAAATCTCTGTTATACAGCCCTGGCTTTTATATTCCTTCATGTTGCGCTCAGTTGAAACGTACAATTTATCAGCCCTCTTATCCCAAACGTGCAAGCAAAGCACTCATCGTACAATGAAGATGATAATTTTTCTCCTATTCTTGTTGTCAATATATTTTCGTATCCATTGCTTAAGAATAACACACAACCTGAATAAAACAACCACACTAGCAAAATAATAACAACACGACTACAACAACAACAATGCTAACGATTGCCTGTCTTGACTAAATTCCAATTGTGTCGTTATTCGTTAATGTCCGACCCGCAATCGGTTTGGTAGACGTGCGCCCGCTACTCATTTTCAGTCCGGTTTTGAATTTGCTGTTGAGCGCAACTTAACTCTGCCGATACGAGCAAAAGAAAAACTAAATTATCTTTCGTTTCTTAAATTTAAATTTTCATTCTGTTCAACTGTGTCGAACCTCAAGTATCTCTGTTTTAGAAAAAAAAAAAAAAAAAATATTAAGAATTTTAAAAAGAGCATTAAGTTAAAAGACAGCACTACTCGTACTTGCAGTCTTTAGATTAATCCCCTGTACGAAACTTCACATAATTCTTCAAGTGGCTTCTCCGTTGGCTTTCAGCGGAACGACAATTTTCTTCCGTGTTACAATTGGCCGCCGGTTTAATCTATTGATACAAGTCCACCTTTAAACGACGTAAATAAGTAATGCTTACAATATTTTAAATGTGCATAATTTATTAAGTAAATAATTAAAGTGCGGTTTTTTGTGTTCTGTGTCTCTTTACATTAAGCAAATTCTAAACATGTGCTTTAATGCATAAGTAATTAAAATTATTGGGACTTCAGTGAACTTCTAAGTAAGTAAAAAATAAAAGGATTTTTTAATAAAAATTTGCGAGGTACCATTTTGTTTTTGGTGCGTAGGGAACCATTTAAGAGTACTACACGAGTAAGAGGAGCCTTGCCGAACACATTTAGGTATGTACGTTTGTTGTATCCGCATAAACTATAAACTATAGTAACTGCTGGCGTTTTTTTCATCTCCCTACTTTTTTCAATGCGCTTTAAAGAAAAAATTCTAGTTCCTCTAAATGTCATATACCGATATCGGGGCTAAGGAAAATATTACATCGCTTCACATTTTTTACAATTGAAAATCAGATTTTTATCTCAAAAATCAAAAGGCATCGTGTAAACAGTGACCTATTTTGATATACTGGGTGGGCCAAAAGTCACAATGGGGTTTAAAAATTTAATGAGTAATATAAGTAATAAGTAATGATTTAAGTAATAAAATTCTATTATTCTTGTTCTTTGTTCAGTTGTAAATCCCTCCATTATTTATTCTCCAGATGTTATTTATATAATCTTAAAAAAAAAAAATAAACAAAAAAGTTCGTTTTTTTAAACCCCATTGTGACTTTTGGCCCACCCTGTACAAGAACTCTGCCTTCCAGTGGCACGAGTGGTTCTGTGTTCTCATTCAAAGACCGTAAGCGATTTTTAATTCACCAGAAGGTGGAAAAATGCATCGTGTAAACAGTGACCTATTTTGATATAGAAGAACTCTGCCTTCCAGTGGCAAGAGTGGTTCTTAGTTTACTTTCAGCTTCTGCCCTATAGGGGATTGTACTTATATTGCAAATTTTGCTACATGTGAAATGCATATGAATGTCCTCATTTAAAGACCGGGAGCGATTTTGCTTACTTTTAGCGATTTTGAAATTACCAGAAGGTGGAAAAATGCATCGTCTAAATAGTGGCCTATTTTGATATAAAAAAATGTCTGCCTTCCAGTGGCACGAGTGGTTCTTAGTTTACTTTCAGCTTCTGTCCTATCAGGAACGACGCTTATATTGTAAATTTGCTACTTGTGGAATGTATATGGAAGTTCTCATTTAAAAACCGCCCCATTTTGAAATGTACAACTTGTTCCTTTCAAGGAGTGAACTGGTTCTTTGCCCACTTTCAGAAATTTATAAATCAGCTGAAGGTGCAAAGACAAAGTATTTATATGTAATATTATAACTGATATGTAATATGACAACTTTGAAATACATATCGCTGGCTCAAGTAGAAAAGTCCTAACTCAGACTGTTTGGGGGTTTTCTATGCAAACTAGGATAAACATGGATTACTTGATGTCGGAACTCCTGCATATTTTGATTTCCATTTGCTTAAATTCTTTTATCCCAATTTGAACTTGATTTTGTTGCAGTTACATATACCTGCACATATATCAAGTTCAAATTGGGGTAAAAGAATTTAAGCATATATGCTGGTATGCACACACCCTCACACACAGAATTAAGTTTAACATTATTTAAATTCTTTGCATTTTTTAACTTTGCGGCTTCAAATTCCATGTTTTGAAAACAGAGTCCTGTGCTAATCATGGATGAAAACGGTTCCGAAATTTTAGAAATACAAAAAAAAAAAAAATTTTTTTCATACAAGAATTTTTCTTGCAATAGATGATGTATAGGAGTGTTTAATTCATACGACATACGTGTGAAATTACACCGTTTGAATGTCTAACGTTTATTAAGACCTTCTGGGCATGTTGCATAGAATAACGTGGAAAAGTTAAAAATAAGGCGGAACACGTTCAAATTGTTCCAAGTGGTTCTGGTGAAACGGTTGTTTCTTCTTGGGTTCTTTGTGAGAACTGTTGGTGGGCCTCGGTATAGTCTAGATGCTGATGCCCTGATTTTACAATCTCTACACCACATCAAAATAAATCTTAATTTTTTTTATATTTAATTAGCTGGATCAGGTCCGCCTTACTGGCCAACAATGTTTCTTTTATTTTGAACTGCCTCTCGGAGAAAATCAAAATCAGTGTTTTTAGTTGCTTGAGTCGATGTCGATTTACTTAATGCCGCCACACGCGAATTAAACATCCAACGCCTTCAGCGAAACATAGCAAAGGCTTATCACGCAAATAGAGTGTAAAAAATAGTGATATATATTTACTTTATTTTTTAATTTATTGTTTTTACTAAAAGATGGTACGTTTGAGTCGGTATCGGGCTTAATAATCGTCACTACATACTGATTAAGGATCCAACGCCTTCATCGAAACAGAGCATAGTCTGATCGCGCTAATCTCTATCGGAGAAAACACAAAAAAAATAAATATTGCACCATCTGGCGGACGACAATCAAACTACACAGAAAGACTTCTCGCGGCCCAAAGAGCATGCATATAAAATTTGCTCAAAATCAGTCCATCACCAACATACTCGTCATTTTTATAAATATATATATATATATGTATATATATATATATGATAAGATAAGATATAGCCTTATAGAGATACAATTAAACATAAGGAAATTTGACCGTAATCCTGTTCACAAATGAACTAAAATAATTTTAATATTTTTCTGTTTCCTTGTTCGGAAACAAGTCAAAACAAACTTTTTATAAACGTCGAACCATTTAAAAGTCAATTACACTGGCCAACAACAAAATCATATTCAGAAATTTATAATAAAATGTCGCAATTTCTTTATTTAAGAAAACTTTTGAATCCTTTATAACGGTAATTTTACTCTACAAATTGTTATTTTATTTTGTGATTTTCATCACAATAACGCTTTTTAAGCTCCTGCGCAGAATTTTTAAACTGACATTAATTGCATTTTAAATTATATATCATTAAATATTTGTGGAAGGAAAAGAGCTGCCCACATTCACATGCCAACAGATGCATTTTTATAACAATTTCTTGTATAAAGAAATTAAACTGCCATGTGACATATTTTAAAAATTCTTTACGAAGTTTGAAAAGCTTTAAGTTTAGCATGGGAACACTTTATTTGTGCTGACGTTAAGCACACTGTGAAAAAAATATATTAACAATTTTTTTAAATTCCACTTATTTCTTCAAATGCTGGTGCCTACGGAATACTCCTTCCGAAGTACGTACATGCTCGATTCTTTTAAAAGCCATAAGGCCTAACTGCAGTGTAAATGAGCCATCTTAAGGGCGCAATTCAACGAAAGAGCAGCTAAATGATTTAGAAATTCTGCCGTGAGTTAGACGAACTTAAACATTATTCAGCCAGAGCTGTCCAGCCGCATAATGTTCACTAGTTTGTTGTATGTCATTCCTAAACGATTTTAGGTTATTCACCATCATACACATCGCATGATTTATCAAATATGGAATAGTTTTCTAGAAAAATATGGCAGCATGTGGCCAAAGTGCAACTGTGGTTGTTCGGGGCTTCATTATACAAACTAGACTACACACGGATTAGCTGATGTCGGTACTCCCGGAAATTTGTGCCTTATGTCTTTTATCTTAATAAGAACTTGATTTGGTTACAGTTAGCTATACCTGCACATTATAGCCCTATACATATGCACATATATGTATGTATGTATGTAGTTAAGATTTTAAATATGTATTCTTTAAATATTTTTAATATTCTGATAAAAGAAATTAAACAAATACAAAGCGAATACACAGCTGTTCCGAAGATTTTCTCGCAATTACTTATTCTGATTAGTGGTTTTTTTCTGTCAAGTGACTGCAGTCACTGGTAAAAGACCGATATTGGAAATCGGCCTTATTTCAAAAATGTTGTATAAAATTCATTTCTCAAAAAGTGGGACTACTTTCAAACTTTCAAAAAGCAAAAAATTAGTTTCCTTAATTTTTTGGTGTAGAGTGGCACAGCCCTACTAAAAACTACAACACTGAATTACAAAAGTTAATAAACACATCCGTATTTTTGCATGTTTATTATGAAATTTAAAAATATTTTGCCTTTAATGATAATTTGATTAAAAATCAGCTTTGAAAACTATTAATTAAGTAATTGATTTCAATTGATTTGAATGTCCTGGTAAATATTGATTTATGCAATTAAAATTACACCTAAATATTAATTTCGACAATTTAGCTGAAAATCAATAAAAAATTGCATAAAATTTTTCTGTTTTACTCTTGTTTTGTTTGTTTGAATTTAAAAAGGCAGAAAACAGCTGATTTTATACGATAGGCTTGAAACTTGGCTCACAATGTTCACGATGAAGAAACCTTACGAAAATTTTGGTTAATCAGCTGGCTTGAGTTTTCGCTATATGATTCACTTGTATTCGCACAGTTGCATCAGCTGGCTTGAGTTTTCCCCATATGATTCACTTGTATTCGTACAGTTGCTTCGGCTGGCTCTAGAACTTTATGCAGATTACAGTTACAGTCAGTGCTTCGTGATCAAATAACTATGAAATGTTTGGATCACTTCTCTTCCGGAAAACACACCATAAATGTGTAACAAAGTATCCCCTCCCTCTTTTTCAAACAAAAAGAGATAAGAACGTAGTAGCTGGTGAGCTTTCAATTTCGAAAACGCCAGTTTTTGTATGAAATTCTAATATTTCTTTAATGCACACATTCATGTTTACGTCAGTGTACACTAGTGATGGGCAGCATGCGAATAACTAATACTCGCGACTACTTACTCGCTACTTTTTTACTTCAGTTCACACCAGTCCTGTTGGAATGAACTTGTCATCACAATGTGAGAAAAGCCATTTTCTGACAGATTTCTAATATATGGTTGTTTGTGTATGTATGTTTGTATGCCAATAAAACTGTAGCTGTCATTAAAATATGTATGTATGTAAATATTTACATGAGTTATTTTATTTTAGTTACCTAAACAAGAGGTCTTGTTTAAATTTTTGCCAAATGCTGTAAAACTTTTATTGCATTTTTTTGGTGTATCTATTTTATGAATAGTTAATTTAGTTTGCATTTCTTGGGTAAGATGTTTGCGCTTTTGTTGCGAATTTAAATCTAAAAAATTAGCTAAGAAAATAGAGTCTCTCAGTTTTCTAATTTTATTTTTGAAGACAAAATAAGAGATTTTGAAAATAACTACAAGTCATCAACAAAAAAAAAAATAAATAAACTCCACAAGAACCAACTATTTATTCCAAAAGGAAAAAAATTGTACAGAAAGGCCTTTAAAGGAGTGAAATCTTTATAAGATCGAATACATTTTTTTGCCCCATTTCTTATTTACATATTTTACTTGCTATATTATAAATATCCTTTTTTAAATAAATTTAGTTGAAAATATACCGATTTCAAAAAAACGAAAACAGCTGATTATATTCGTATATAGAATGTGGCGTGAATTTGAGTTTAAGTGCATTATAGTTGGTTACATTTGATTTATATAACATATAATCCATGTATATATACTATATGAACAGATTTCTTTCGAATAGTGTAACTCCATTTCTTCATATATTGAGATATTTAAAATTGTGGCGTAATGCAATCACTATACACGTTTTAAATTTTATTATGATTTATAAACGATGTCATAAACGATTTCTTTTTAGCTCCACATGGATTGATACCCTTTCCCAAAATAGTCAAGAAATAAAACAGGAGCATATACTAAAGCTTTACTAAATTTGGATTTTTATGCAAAAATTAATAATTGAAATGAAAACATTGAAATTACTTCGTTAAGATCTTTAGATAAAAAAAAAAGATATTTCAGATAAATTTAATTTTCTAAATAGCATTTCCTTGATAGAATTGCACATCAAAACTCTTTTTTTTTTTGTATATATCGAAATAGAATTCGATTGCAGTTGTGATTGCAACGATGGAAAGAAGCTGCCTACATCTCAGTAAAATGGCCGTTGACATAGTTTTTTTCTATAAGTGGACTTATGCAACTTTCAAAACAAACCGGTTCATATATATGTATGTAGCATACAGGAATGGGATTGTGTTTATTGATGTTTACTCGTATTACTCACTGCGATGTAATGTTCTCTTCCTCAGGTCCAAAGAAAAAAATTCAAAACATGTAATAGAAATTTAAATATAATTATTACGAATATACTTATCAGTCAACTCAAGGCCTTGACTCAATCGCAAATCGTGGAAATCTGACTTCGAATAACATGAAAAAACTCAAATTTTTTTTTTTTAATTCAATAATCAGTATTATACAGTAAAATCTCGATGGTCTGGTTAAATAAAAACAAAGTGTTGTCGGAAATATAAAAATAACCGAATTTCCGAAACAAGAGAAAAATTAAAGTAGTCCTATTCAAATATATGCACTGACTAGAAATAATTAATTTTTATTAAATTATTTTAATTGTTGCATAAATAGTTGAATATTTTCATCTGTCGAAGTTTAATATCGTGTTGCTTTTTGTTGCTCTCGAAATATCGGAGGCTTTGTAGTTTTAAAATATTCCCAGCAGGAAGTTCCTGCTCCTACGCAATATTTTATACAGTGAAATTTTCAACCTCATCATCATCCCTTTCAAGTTCGTCATTCAATCAATCATTTACCGAAGTAGATTTATAAATGTCCAGGTGCTAAATCAACAAATAAATCAATTTCTTCACAGAATCGTTGGGGGTCAGTCTTGCTAGAGGAACTACATTTTCTGTGCCCTATTCGCCTTCACAAAGAATTTTATTAAAGTACTTTTTAAGAATATTTACCGCAATTTTATCCCAAGCACTGCAAATCATAAAGTCCACGCTTTTTGATGTCAAAGTTTTAAGAATATTTACGAGATTTTCTGGACTAGACAAATTATCTGACCAAAAATTTTTACGATAATTAATTTTTATTGCAAAAGCGAAAGAAATAAGTGCTGTCAGAATTATTGGGATAGAAAAAAGGATGGTGTCCGGATTATAGTATACTCAATTGCAGCAAATTAAGCGTCCGGTTTATCGCTGGCGGAAATATCGAGATTATACTGTATTAATTATATAGTTTTTCTAATTAATTATAATTTAATTATAATTAAAAAGATTAAATTATAATTACTATTGTATTATGGAATACAGGACTGTAAAGCCTATTACATGGTTTACAGGGTTCTACAGAACTTTGACACATACTCGAATTATTTATATATATATTATATAAATACTTAATTTATTATATATATATTTGAAGTTATTTTTATATATTTTTTATATTGACATTTATATTTTATAAATAAAGTGAAGAACTTTTTAAAGCTTCGTGTAACGAAACATAGATAAATATGTACATACACAGTGAAAACGGGAAGGATATTCACAGGACATAACTTGTTATTGCTCTTGATTTTCTTTCCTTTTTCTCATTTTAAAATGCTTATCTTGTTGTGTTCGATTTTCATATTTTTAAAAACATTTTTTAATAAACTGCCAGTTTCAATTAATATTTTTTCACTTTATTTAATTTCAGATCAAATCGGTATGGTGTCTAAAACCATCTATTGTTCAAGTATGTATTCCTAATTTAATATAAAAAAATTTATTAATCTATTTGTTAATCAAAATTTAAAAAATTTTAAAAACAAATTTAAAATTCTTTAAAAAAAGCAAAAGAAATTATTACTTCCGTGATTTTAAACTGCAGCCTTAAAGTGTAACACTTTCATCATGTTATCGTCTTATCTTGTTATTGACGAAGTCAATTGAACTAAATTAAATAATTATTCTCTTTTTGTGTGCCATTTAATTCTCGGTATAGCAAGTTTGCCTTCTTTGCCTTTTTTTTTGTTCGTTCCCAGGCCCTCAGACCCATTTGATATATTTTCAATTATATATTATATTAAACTGCTGCTGTTTCTTCAAAAGTAAGTGAAATATATTTTTAGTTTAAAAATTTTTATTATGCCGAAAGCTTCAAAAACCAAGACTAACTGTAGTTGAAACTGTTATACGAAGCCTTTAAAATCCTGCCTCTTCAGTTGCCCCTTCGGAGTAGACTAGTTTGCCATAAGGATAATTTTCGTGGGCTTAATGTATATATATCCTGGAAAAACATTTAACATTTTTTCAATGTGGTTTTGTAGGTAAAACTGTTATACGAAGCCTTTAAAATGCTGCCTCTTCAGTTGCCCCTTCGGAGTAAACTAGTTTGTCATAAGGATAATTTTCGTAGGCTTAATGTATATATATCCTGGAAAAACATTATCCATTTTTTCAATGTGGTTTTGTAGGTAAAACTGTTATACGAAGCCTTTAAAATCCTGCCTCTTCAGTTGCCTCTTCAGTTGCCCCTTCGGAGTAGACTAGTTTGTCATAAGGATAATTTTCGTAGGCTTAATGTATATATATCCTGGAAAAACATTTAACATTTTTTCAATGTGGTTTTGTAGGTAAAACTGTTATACGAAGCCTTTAAAATCTTGCCTCTTCAGTTGCCCCTTCGGAGTAGACTAGTTTGCCATAAGGATAATTTTCGTAGGCTTAATGTACATATATCCTGGAAAAACATTTAAAATTTTATATCTTCTTATCCTTCCGATTCTATTCTTTTGAGAATAAATAATCTGGCTGTTGCAAAATATATATTATATAATATTACCTTGTATTGTTTTTTTTTTTAATTTAATAACTTAAATATATAAGAATATAAAAGGCTGACTTATTTTCGACTACTTGCGGTGTTAAAAAAAAGTGCATTCTTTTAAGGCTCTGCTACGATATCTACTAACTAGCAAGAAGCAACATCAGCAGCAATTTTCTTCATTGTTTCTTTTATATTTGTTTTTATTCTAGATTAAAAGAGTTCGGTTGTGTGTTTGTGCGAAATGTGCAGAATGGCAGCATGTTGCGCCTGCGCTTTTGCGTAATTTCTTTATGTCGTTGTTGTGTTACTGCTGTTTTATATTTTAGGCTAATGTTGCTGTGTTGCTGTGTTGTTGATGTTGAGTTTCCTTTTTCGGTTTTTACTACGTGTTGCACATATGTATATACATTGTTGTTGTTGTCGTTGTTTGTTCCCGTTCGTGTGTGTTTGGAGCTTCTCCAAACTACCGCAATAAGAAAACACTTTTTGCATTTGTCAGTAGTGAATTTTTGAATGTGGATTTTTGTGGGTTGTGGTGTTTGTTTCCTTTAATTTTTCCCTGTAATTTTTTTTCTGTTTCTGTTCTCTGTCATTGTCATGTTTTGTCTTCTTATATTTGTTGTATTTGTGCTTCTTGTGTTGTACATAAGTTGGATGGACCTGAATGCAAATAAAAAATGTAGCTTCAAACTACCCAGTAAGCACACACGCTTCAACTCCTCATCGCTTCAATACAATTTTAATATGATTTTCGAAACTTGTAACTCTCCAAAAACTTACGGACTGTCATGTTATATCTCTGGCGACGCAAATACATTGAAAATAAAATCCTAATATTTGAAGTGGTTGTGCTTGTGTTTGCTGGGAACGAGGCATAAAGAAATTTTAGTTGTATTTTGCGCTTCTTATTTTGAGATTCTTCTGTTTGTTTCTGGGGAGCACGTTCTTTGAAAAAAGAAAAATTGACCATGTTTTACGTTTTATTTGTTAAATGACAAAGTTTATAAATTATAACAGTAATGGACGAAATGGAGGCTCTTTTCTCTTCCGATGGGGTATTACAGTCTATATTAAGGCCTGCACAAGTAGGTGCGGAACAAATTATATATAAACTTTATATGTATCCAAAGATACATATAAATAAATGTGAATGTAGAACTGTTTGGGAATCACTGTATACTAATTTCAGCATTTATGCCCATACATACGTATATAAATTATCGCTCCTCGATTCGTTTTCTTTTATTTTAAAGTCGGAAATTTTTCGGAACAATTAACTTGAGTAGCAAATCATTTTCACCGCACTTCTACTCTACAGAATCACAATCATCTGGACAGACATCATAAACGAAATGTGTGGCCCATGTAGTGCTCATTATAGTGATAAAAATTTTTTATTTTATGACCACTCGGTTTATTTTATGGGCCGGAGGAATCCTTTGAAAAACCCCTTCCGACAAGAAGACTACGTTGCAGAAATATTCAAAACCAATTGAAGTAAATTTAATCATTTGCGTTATCTGTTCGTCTAAGCCGAGTAATTCATACGCGACCTTCAATGCTACAATAACTATTCCGAGATTTTACATTATGATTACCATTTTCTGCAATTCGGTTTAGTTCAATTTTTATTAATTAACAACACTAACAACCAATAAAGAAAAAAAAACGGTCCAAAACGTTTCAGATACTGCTTACAATCTTTCCAATTTCGAAGTACTTTTTCTCATAAAATAGGCTGCAGTTCACGGATCACACTTTCACGTAATTGGTTGTGGATCGTTGGCATAAATCAACGACTTCACATAACCCAATAAAAAGTAATAGAATGCCGTTGGATGAGAAAACCTTGTCGGTCAACTCACTGGTCCAAAAGGTGAAATTAATGGATCGTTGAATTTTGCATGCAATAGAATCATTTCATCGCGAGCTGCATATGAAGTTGCACAGTCTTGTTGAAAGACCATTTTTGTCGATTTTGCAAAAAATAATCGTTCAGCATCGACGTATACCGAACTGCAGTAGAGTAACGTTGTTTCCTGCTTCGTATTTGAAAACTTATGGACCGACGTTACCACCAGCGTGAAGAGCTCACCAGACACTCACTTTTAATGGATGCAATAGTGCCTCGTGTACTTCAGGTGCATTATTTTTGCTCCAAATGCACATATTTTGCTTATTAACAAAGTCATTGAGACCAAAATGGACTTCAGTCGAAAAGACGATTTTTCATTATTTTTCTTATAAATTTTTACGGTTTGTAAACGCGGTTGAGCTGTATAATCTTCCATGTGAAAACTGGTATGAATCCTGAACAGTATTGGGGAATCTCGGAATAGTTATTGTAGCATTGAAGGTCGCGTATATATATACATATGTGGATATAGTGTTTATATACAGCCATGGACACTAAATTAGCACAAAACTTTTTCTCAAAAACAAATAAACTTAATTTTATTATTTTACTTCAAATAACAAAAAGCTTTATCATAAAAATTTAATATATGTGTTCTACTTCAAAAATAAACTTCCTGGGACTTATATAAAAGTCCTCGGTCGTCTGGTTGTTGAAGCCCTCTTGTAATTAAATGTGAAATTTTAGCTGGACACTAAAATAGCACAAATTAAAATTTCTTAATTAAAAAACAAAAACTTTTACTAATTAATAAAAATTTGGATATTTTTAAATAATCTGTTAAATATTGAGTAGAATAAGCTCTATTTTCAATTACGGCTTGGCATATATATGGGGCATACTTTTGATCTAATTTTGGCAACGCTCTTTGGAAATCGAATACCATGTACTTCGTATTTCGGTCCAAAGATCACCATATATATTTGTGTGCCTCTACTAACAAAGCTTTCTTTAACACAGTAGCAGACAAAATTGTCATTGTTGGTCTTAATAACTAATCGAAGGCTGAAAACTTTATTTTATGCGTTCAAAGAAATCGCAACATATTTTAGAAATTCTTAGTTGAAATTAACACTGGATGGCTGTTTAAAGTTACAATCTTTTAGCATATTTTTAGTTAATTTTTGCGGCAGATTTTTTAATGGTTGACATCAGCCAACCATGCTGAACACATAAATATTTAATATTGTGTTTTGGTATTATAATTTACGGCTTAAATGCCTGTAAAGGAGGATTTTCGTGTAATTATTTTAGCCATGTTTGTCATACGGCAGCTTGCAATTCTGTACAGGAAACGGGTAGACAAACGAACAATTTACTTGTTTATTAACTGATAATGCTCAGTCGAGTTCATTAAACGCATAAAATTCCTAGGAAATGTCCGTTGAAAAAAATTAAATATACTTTCATGGCAGTTTAGTTTTGAAGCGCCGCCCAGCAAACGGCTGGTCATCGTCTTACGAAATATGTAAAATAAAGACACGTCTTACATTTTATGATCGTAATAAGTACCAAAAGATCAGATATGTGCGACTACAAACATAGATACGATCCATACATACATATGTATGGATATTCTTCATTACAGCCAGCCAGGCATGCATGCACATACATGCATGCTCGTATGCAGCATATGCCTACACTAATACACACACACACACACTGTCCGCAATCACAAAATAATGCTCTGCCATTCAGCACAAAATTCAGTTTCTGAGATCTCATTTCTCAACATAATGATGACAAAAATATCTTTTGTAAACAACAAATAACAAAAACAAAATCTTCTTATCGCGTTTTTATTAAATAAGACAAGAAGCTGTTTAATATTCTCCTAGTTTGACTGCTCCCATCGATGTTGAGTCGATTCTATTTAAATATTTTATGTCTGCTCAAGTTTGATTTGTTATCAGTAAAAATATCACTTTTATTATTTTTTAAATTATTGTTTTTTTTTTTTTTTTTTTTTTTTTTAGAAATACATTTCTGATGAGTTTTAATTTCAGAAATTTTGAAGATTTATTAATACTTTTAGAATTCTAACTTATCAGTAATTTTGCTTTCGGTCCCAGCCGTACTTTTCACATTAACAAACAAGCATGCACGTTTAATCGAGAAATATATTTTATATACGAGCATTTAAACAGCCTCTGGTTCGATACTGAGGATGGAAAAATTCCTCATTTATATTAAGAAATTTTATATTAAACAAAATTTTTTTTTATTTCTCCAAATTCAAGCAAACGATTCGAGGGGGAAAAGTTTTCTAAAACAGTACGAAAATTATTTAAATCTTTTAATGAAAAAAAAAAAAAAAAAAAAAAATAATAAAAATATATTGAGATAGGATTGAGATTCAAAAAGCCCCATTATACACTTATTTTTCCTAGGCAAGTCCAAAAACGCAAAGATGGATACTCAACGTCTTATAAAAAATCACATTTTCCTCTGTTGTATTGATATAAAGTCATTAATGCTGAAAATCTCTATTGTACTTATTTATTAGAGCTGACTTTATAATTGTGGGGTTTTCCATTAGGACCCTACACACTTTAGACTTAAGTAAAATAAAAAATAAAAAGGTTATTCGGATAATGGTTGTTATTTTGAATGCAATTTCATTCGAATGATTAAGCTTTTAAGCAGCTCCAAACAGAGCCATTTTTTTTTAATCGAAAAATTGTGAGTTTCGTATGAAGAGGATTTTTGACTGGACGACTTTGTTAATAAGCAATATATGTGCATTTGAAGTACACGAGGCACTATTGCATCCATTAAAAGTGACTTAACGCTGTTGGTATCGTCGGTCCATAAGTTTTCAAATACGAAGCAGGAAACAACGTGACCTCTAAAGCAGGTCGGTATACGTTGATGCAAAACGATAATTTTTTTTAAAAATCAATGAAAATGATCTTAATGGTATGTTCTCTCAAAAACACGGCACAACTTCATATACAGCTCGCGATACGATGGAACTAATTCGTGGAAAATGTAACGATCCATTGATTTCAATTTTGGACCTGTGGGTTGGCCGCCAAGATCTTCTCATCCAATGGCATTGTATTACTTTTTATTGGCTTATGTGAAGTCGTTGGTTTATGCCAACAATCCACAATCAAATACGTGAAAGTGTGATCCGTGAACTGCGGCCTGCTTTGTGAGAAAAAGTACTTCGAAATTGGACAAGATTGCATGCAGTATGTTAAACGTTTTGGACCAAGACCTTGTGATCTCCTTGCTTTATCCGAATAATCTACAAACAATTGACGCATTGGGATTGAATATTGAACGCGCTATCCGTGAACTGCAGCCTGATTTATAAGCCAAAGTACTTCAAAATTAGAACGATCGTTTGCAGTGAGTAAAGCGCATACGTGGCGGCTATTTGAATGAAATGTCCTTGACACCTCGCATGGTTTTGTTTTTACATAAATATAAAATGTGTAGTCACCTAATGGACACCCATTAGGTGACTACACCTAGGTTTGATCTTTTACCTCTTTTACTTCTGTATAAAGTCGAGAGATCGAGAATTCTTTCAACGTTTACAGCAGAACAAAGAAATGCCATTACCTTTTTAAAAAAGTTTTGACCAAACAGCCGAGTGAATATGACATACAATACATTTCAGAAGTGGTTTCTCATTTAAAGTTCCCAAGCTCGGATTCTTTATCATGAATTTCAACTGGTCTTGATCAAATAAGGAAATTCTTGGATTACTTCTACATTAGAATTTTTATTAGGAACTATTGGTATTAATTATTGGTAACTATTGAAACTAGTAGGTATTGGTCAGGCTTAATGAGGCTTAAGAGTGGCAGGAGCTGCACTTCCAGTGTTAAAAGTCCGAAACCGCAGCCCATTAGATTTATAACAGGTTTTTGGATTTATAATCTTTGTCGAGTGCAAAGTGCAGAGAAAAATGTCATTTGGTCATTTCGCGACTTTTTGGCGAAACGGTCGTCAAATGTGATAAGTATTATTAGAGAGGCAGTTTATATGTTTCCAAATTATTTTTAAAATTTTTTTTTTTTAATTTATTTACCCGACTAGAAAGAACTGGTGCAATTTCCGGTTAAATATTTCAGCAAAGCTTGGAAACCCCAAAATAATTAATTTTTCTAAAGATTGTGAAAATAAAGAAATTTGAGGTGGTGAAATCTGCATTCGACACAGAAATGGTGTTGCTGGATGTACTTGTAGTGTTAACATACGAGGACTTAAAATAACAAATCACTTTCTTTAACGAAGAAGGGCAGTAATTATTGCTCTTGACTGGCATTAAAATTATCCTGAACCTTTCAATTTAATCTAGTTGCCTCATATTGCTCACAACATTTCCAAAGCAGGCAATTCATTCATACAGCAGTTACAAACAATCAACGAATACCGTCTTAAATTGATACAGAAAATTATGTTGTTCCGATTATAGCTTGTGAGGAAATTTGAAATGAAGACAGAGCAGACGACAGTATTAAATTATCCAAGAATGCATTCACGTTTTAATATAAAATTAAATGAGGGGAAATCAAAATCAGATTTCTCGTCAGTGAATCAAAAGTCAGTTATCATCACATCATGGCCACTAACCAACCAACTATCCATCGCATGATCATTCTTCTAGCCATTCAACGAACGACTCGTCCCAGCATTCCAACATTTCATTCCTGCAAGTTATTTCGTGTTCTTTGTGCTCGTGTCGCGCTGTTGCTACATTGATAAAAATAGCAGAAGCTTTATAAATGAATGTTGTACACATGTCGGAGGGGGCACACATTCACTCAATGTCCAATGGTAAGGTGCAAGTTATATTTAAGCTTAATCTGCAATATATACTTTTGTGCATTCGTAATGATGTTGGGCTATCGAATGATCGTAATGATCTTAAGTGGACGTACAAGCGTATCCAACTAATGTATGATCCGATCAAATTGATTGATCGTTAGGGATAATATTGTGGATAGTAACGCATTACTGCATACATGAACAGTAATTTTTTATCGTATTGCCGCAATTTTATACTACTGATGCTGCTATGAAATTAAAGGAGGAATATTCGCTTAGTCACACGTAGGCGTCGGTATTTACGAGAAGCCAGTTTTTAAAGTTTCTTAAAAACTAACTTGTCTAAATAGAGTAGAGGTATTTTATTCCAGTGAAGGCCACATATTTTCACGATACTTAAATAAATATTTCCTTTATTTATCTTTAATTCTATTTTATTAAAAAAAAATTCTTTAAAAATTTTTATAAAATGTGCACAATAAAAAATAAATATCAGAAATATAAATATGTATCATTTCAAAAAGGGCTTATCTTTTTGTAATATAAAGACGTGAAATGTAAATGTAAAACACCTTTTGCTAAAAAAAAATAAAATAGAAAAAAAAAATAAAATTATAGTTTATCATAAATTAATAAAAATAATATAATTTATAATTTATTATGAAAAAAATTATAATTTATTAATGAAAAAAATTATAATTTATAATTTATTATAAATTAAAAAAAAATTATAATTTGTTAAAAATTAATAAAAAAAATTATAATTTATAATTACTAATTACTAACATAATTTATAATTTATAAATTAATGAAAAAAAATTATAATTTATTATTATTATAAATAATTGAAAAAAATTATAATTTATAATTTATTATAAATTAAAAACAAAGTATAATTTATTTTAAATTTATGAAAAAAAAATTATTTATAATTTATTACAAATTATTGAAAAAAAATTATAATTTATGATTTATTATAAATTAATAAAAAAATATCATTTATAATATATTATAAATTAATAAAAAAATATAATTTATAATTTATTATAATTTAAAAAAAATTATAATTTGCTAAAAATTAATAAAAAAAAATTATAATATATAATTACTAATTACTAATTACTAACATAATTTATAATATATTATAAATTAATGAAAAAAAATTCAATTTATAATTGATTATAAATTAAAAAAATATATATATAATTTGCAATTTATTATAAATTAAAAAAAATATAATATATAATTTATTATAAATTAATAAAAAAATTATAATTTAAAATTTTTTATAAATTAATAATTTATTGAAAAAATGTTTATTCAATCGTTTTCTAGATAAGATACTTGCAGAGTTTTTAATTTTTTACAAAATTTAGTGAAATAAAGTGTTTTATATATTTTTTATTGTCACTGTTGCTTGTGGGCGAAATAGAAGTTAAGCAAACATTTAATCGAGCTGATGAAAAAATTTTGTTGACAATCTATCCGGCAATCTTCTCTCTATCCGGCACATGACATTTCTTACTATTCAAAAACTTTTTTTATGTAAAATAATGTTTGCTGCTTAAAATTAAACAAAATTGTTTTATTATTATTTTTTTATTTATTTACATTTGATCTTTTACATGTCAAGTCTCACACGTTATGAGTGTCGCCAAATGTCAGCTGCTTCATCCTTACGAATAAATCTATTTACGACACATACTGACGTAATAGTACTGTAAATGTAAATGTTGTAAATTTTGTAAATGT
Organism: Ormia ochracea; assembly: GCA_963402855.1. Lineage (NCBI taxonomy): Eukaryota > Metazoa > Arthropoda > Insecta > Diptera > Tachinidae > Ormia > Ormia ochracea. The sequence continues at coordinate 37,503,233 of OY727109.1, forward strand.
TGTAAATTTTGTAAATGTTGTAAATTTCGTAAATGTTGTAAATTTCGTAAATGTGGTAAATGTTGTAAATATTGCTAATGTAGAAAACTTTAAAAATAACTATTTTGTTGTTGTTGCATTTTAACTATAACAAGCTTTACATCAGTCAGAAATTGTAAAAGGTAAAAATCGCCACCTTACAAAAATGAAGAAAAATTTAATTTTTTTAACAAAGCCTTGTTTGTTTTTAAAATAAAATTTCTTAAAGTTCTTTTCAAAGTTATATTTATATAAAAAAAGAAAAAAACTTTCACTATTCTTTGAATTGGTATAAACACTAACATTTGCAATAGAGCTTTAAAAGCGAACTTATGGAGCTTTAATTTTTATAACTAATTTTCAAACTGATCTTGTATGTTCAAAACTCTCTGTGCAATGAATTCTATGGCGAACGCGAAAATTTATTAATAAAGAATTCTTCCGAATATCTTTCGCTTTCTTAAACGAAATTTGTTTTTGTTTAAGATTCATTCGGCTCTGAGCAAATTGTATCTGAATTTTTCTTAATAAAGCTAATAAGTTATTCAATATTTAATACAGAGTTTGAAAATGATCCTGCGAAGGAGATGCATTTATGTATATATTTATTTTCAAAGACGGTATCAAAAAATAATACTTTCTGGTAAGGGAGGCTTCATTTCCAAGCCACTTTCCATAAATTGCTCCCCCCAAGAAACGATAAAGTCTAAAAGGAATTTAATTTTTCAGAGACCTTTTCCTTCACTTTTTTCGAATATATTTTACTTGTATCTTTCATTAAGAAATTTCCGGATTAACGGGAACCACCAATTGAAATATTTGTGGCATATCCGGGAATATAAATGGTTTCTTTATGCAGGTCTTTTCGAAAGAATTTTTATATCCTTGAACTGCATGGTCCGCAAAGAAATTTCTACATCTACGAGTACAAATGAACCGTTAATTGAAATATTTGCGGCATATCCGGGAATATAAATCGTTTCTTTAAGCAGGTCTTTTTTTCCCTAAAATAAGTTTTATATTTTATTGACTTTAAACACTTTCTAATTTACGATCCGTATTAATATATTCTGGGAAAGGACTTTAAATTTCAATATTAAAATCATTTTTTTACGCACACTTGAAAATTTCCAAAGCTTCCCTTCTCAAAGCAGCCTCATACTTTAGATCACAATATTGTACTTTGTGCCCTTCTCTACAAATATTTCTTAGTCTTTTCGTGTAGGGATTATTCGGTTAATGTTTAATCTGCTGCAATTCTATTCGCTTTATTTACTTTGACTTGGACTTGAGTGTGCTGTTTTGTGCTCTGCGCATTATTGATAGTGAGGCCGCATTATTATCGTCGTCAGGCTAAAGGAGTAAAGCTGTTACGTGTGGTGATCGCTGTGCTGCAGTTTAAACTGTTATGAAAATAAATTGTTGTTACACGCATACGACATGCAGTACAATAAACGCAAATCGTTCAAAAATCAATGATCTACGGAGCAGTAGAGACAGACATGCTACGTTGATTATTGAAAGAAAAAAAGAAAATTCGAAAAATTTAATACGTGATGTTAAGCTTTTTTCGCCACATAAAAAAAAGCATCGCCATTATATCGTCATTATTATCACACTCATACACACACACACACACACACACACAGAGATGGCTTTTCAGGACTTGGCTTGCTGTGCAGATATCGATGTTGGCCGTATTTAGTCTTTGTTTGTTGGTGAAGATAATTTAAAAGAAATCTCTTTGCCAGCCGATCTAAGACTTGTCGTATAAAGACAACTTGAATAAAAAGACTCTATTATGCTGGGGAGCTTTGCAACATGGCGTTTCTTCAATCTGCATTAGAGCTTAGAAGTAATGTGGTGATATTGTCTGTATCATCATTAATTACAATTGGAAAATATTGTGTTTGAAAGGAAACGAGGTAGAATTTTACGATTGTATTCATTGTAAATTGATTTAAAGCTTGTTTGCTGCAGCGGTTGCTTATGGCTCCGTAGGATGTCTTCTTACAACTGCCTTGACAACAAAAAAAAAAAAAAAAAAACTCCATTCCAAAATTATGATTTAATTTGTTCATTTGATTTGTTTCTTGTGTGCTCTTCAAATAATAAATCTTCTTTATAAAAATATAATTGTTTTGTACGTGCATGCGAAATGGAGCCTTTCCTAAACCGAGATTTTGTTTGTGTGTGTGTTTAAGTGAGTACACAAATGGTTTTGGATTTATAATTGATTCCAGCAGAAGAGTATGCAATCACTTTCAATGATTACTGACTAGTTAGTTATGATGTGGGTATCAAATAAAAGAAGGTGTTTGTTCAGAAACGTACGAAAGATTATTAGATGGCGCTCGAAATTCAATTTAGATGCTGCCCCTGAAGTCGCACTAAATATTTTTTATGAAACCTCACGAAATGGATATCAAATGAAAGCTTTTTGCAAGATAACTTTGGCGAATATCAGACATCGGCCAAATCCAAATAAAATACGTCTTTTTACAAAATAAATCTGTCAAACACAGCCAGCTGCTTCTGCTTTTGAGGAGGCAATTATTTGTCACGAACGAATACAGCCTGCCAAGCTTTGTGCTTACCTGAAGGAAATCTTTAGGATCTAGGCATTATTAGATTTTGATTCTTGATCCCATTACTGGATTCCTGGCTAATAGATTAAGTTAATAAGTATTCACCTCCGAGATTATATAGTTATATTATTTGCATGTCATACTATAGATTTTTGCAAGGATGACTTGTCAGTCCGTGAATAAAACATTTTGCTGCATATAAAATTTTGCCAGCCAATATTTTCATTGTATCAGTTAATTTTTTGTTTGGTTTTTACTTCTGTGCAAGGAAAGCAACTTAAGAAAACTAGTTTATTTCAAAAATGTTGGCAACCATGATTAAAGGAATTGTGTACGTTCTAACATCGTGTTAGTAACTCTCGTTTAGTTTTGGAAATATTTTCCTATAAATATTGAAATTGAAAGCACTTAATGGTTAAAGATTTAGCTCCATAATACTTCTATACGACTTTTTCTAAGTCCAGCAGCTTGATTTGCATTTGCTGGTCTTACAACGAACCATTTTTTAGGTTTCAAAATTATGTTGAAAAAATTTTAATATTTCTGAATTTTAAATTATATTTATTAGACACTGATGGCTTTGGAATCACTATAAATGATTATGATTGCTGTGTAGACAACATACTTAATGGGCCAATAAATTCACATTTTTATTTTCTTAGTTTTCATTAAGGGTATTCAGTATACGCTGCGTGTTTTATTGACTCTGTTTGAGTTAGCGCAAATTTGCACAAGTTTGTGCGATTTGCAAGTAAGATGTGGAAAAAGTAGAAGAAGGTATTATTAAATATACGATTTTTTTAGTTTGAAAGTATAAATTTATTGTTGGCAAATGTGTGCTGTTCTAATAAATATTTGAATTATAAAAGTTAAAAAAGTTCTTTGCATATGCATTTCAAATGCATATATAAAATGCATTTTCATGACACATTTGCTGGTAACACTGAATACCACTAATAATAATAATTTTACAAGAGAAACTGAAAATTATTTTCAATATTTTCAATTACACTAAATTACTAATTTAAAAACGTTTTTCTCACACAATTCTTTATGTAAAATATTACAGATATAATTTTATTTCTGCTTAAAAATACATATTTTGCAGCTTAAATTGAATAACATCCTGTATTATTTATAAAAAAAAAAAACTTTTTTTGAAATTTCGCATTCGCATATTTCGTATATCCGCCATTAGAATTCTTGTAGACTTTAATCTAAATAGCAAAATTAAAAGTTATAATTTTTTTTTCTTAAAAAAGGTTATAGAAATATTTTATTATCATTTTATTCGAAGACTGAAACGAAATATATTATTTATAAAAAAAAATCACGCCGTTATCAATTGACACATGCATATACATAATTTGTATGTATGTGTGAGTTTTTAACAAACAAACAAACAAATACACGAATTACGTAAATTAATAAATAATTTTTTTATAATTAAGAAAAATTCGCTAAGAAAATACTGTTTAAAGATTTTGTAAATGTTTTGATTTTTATTAAAGATGTGCATGCATGATCAGCTGTCATCTCCGGTAGATAAAATCCTTCTCCAATTTGGTGGCCATTAGCTTGCATCTAAAATTTTGCTTCTAGTTATGTAATTATGAAAAGTATTATTACTTTTTCAGCAGTGCTTTCTCTGCTGAAGTCGTTAAAAGCGCCCCTCGTTATTGCCTTACCATGCAGCTCGTTAATGATTTAATTACTGCTGGATGTTTTTTGATGTCATCGCAAAGATTTGAAAAATCATAAAAAGTCAGTTTCAACTCAGTTTATGCAATCATAATATACCTGTTATATATATAATATGTGTACGCAAACTTTGAAAATGCAACTTAAGTCACATATAAGCCACTGTATGTTATACGTCAAGAACGTCACGTTTAAAACTTGGCGTACATTAAATCGTAAGAAACTGTAGAAAAAACACTAAATTGCTGATTATATGTCAAAAGTACCCCAACGTTTATACTTCTTGTTGGAAGGCAACACTAAATTGCGCCATTTAAAGTACTTGTTGTACGTCAAAAGTACCCCCAAAGGTTATAGTTCTTGTTGGAAGGCAACACTAAATTGCGCCATTTAAAGTACTTGTTGTACGTCAAAAGTCCCCGCAAAGGTTATAGTTCTTGTTGGAAGGCAACACTAAATTGCACTATTTAAAGTACTGGTTATATGTCAAAAGTACCCCAACGTTTATACTTCTTGTTGGAAGGCAACACTAAATTGCACCATTTAAAGTACTAGTTATATGTCAAAAGTACCCCAACGTTTATACTTCTTGTTGGAAGGCAACACTAAATTGTACCATTTAAAGTACTTGTTGTACATCAAAAGTCCCCCCAACGTTTATACTTCTTGTTGGAAGGCAACACTAAATTGCGCCATTTAAAGTACTTGTTGTACGTCAAAAGTCCCCCCAAAGGTTATAGTTCTTGTTGGAAGGCAACACTAAATTGCACCATTTAAAGTACTAGTTATATGTCAAAAGTACCCCAACGTTTATGCTTCTTTTAATAATTTCACATGTTCCTAACTTACATGTCAGATGAAAAAGTTGCAATATGATGCATGGGGTAGTCGCTTTAAGATGCGGCCTTAACCTGAGTACCAGGCCTTTCAAAATCTGTGGGCTTTACCATAATTTCATTTTAGTATTGTTTCAACTTTAGTTTGTTGTGCCCATGTCTTGCTTTTGCTCAGCTTAGTTCCCACGATCTTGGTAGTGGCTCAATACCTGATCGAATTTACCGGAAAATACACTTGTACAGTCTAGTTGCTGTAAACACAAACTTCTTATTTGAATTTTTTCGTTGGGTTAGTGAACAATAGGCCGACTCCGAGCCTGAGGACTTCACATAACATAACATAAAAGGAAGTTCTTTTTAAAAGCAGTTACTGGTTACCTCTCATATATTCCCCTAACTGTTTGAACCTTTTTCAAATTATTGCCAAATACTGCTCATCAGCTCAATCTAACCGGTCAAACGCTGCACATACGAATAATAAGTTTTTTCCAATTGGCTTCAATTAATTTGAGTCCATGTCCAATTTCTGTTTTCAATTTAATTCTTAAAATTGTCCATTACTTGCATTGACTCAAAGTCATCCTCCCCTTTTTGGTTTTATGTCAAATCTATTGTACATTATTAGTCATGTAATCTTTTACAAATTAATTAAAGAAAAACTCTTAACATTTTCCATAATTTTATCTTAATTCTTTTTTGTTCTTCTCGTAAAATATTGAGCACTTGTGCCATTTCATTTGATCATCAATATTATTTGGAAATTTTCTTTAAATACAAAAATGTGGTATTAAGTTGTCCTTTACAAATGAATGCACGTGATACGTCTGTACATTTTTCTCTAAGTTAGTGTTGAGTACGTAAGAATGTGTTTAAGTACTTATACCCCAGTTGACCAAACAATGAACTACGAGAATTTCTTAAAATAAAATTTACTAAAAAATATGAGAGTAATATTGAGCATACATACCCTGAGATGCACAATACCCCACCAATTGCTGCACAAGAGGTAATGAAATTGTATACGATGATTCTTGTTACACTGGCAAGATGATTTTAGAGAAATCTTTGTCAACATTCTTGGAATATGTATAAGTGAACCATTGCTATATTTTATTTTGTAAGCATGCCCACTATATAGGCAAACTTTAAGAAAGTGTTTGTTCATGGTCAGAAATATCAAAACTTGCATGTACGCTGGTCTTTTCATGAACTCAATGCTGCTGCATCCACTCCACCTTAGCATCGCTATGTGGCCTTAACATAAGCAAAATATATTTTTATTTTTCTGTCAAAGACCATTCGAGTATTTGGAATAGACACGTGTTGTTGACTTAAATTCCGCCATTCCTCAAAACCTTTTCCCAAGTATATCTTTATCAGGCAGAAAGTTACATCATCGGTAATATACTAATCAAACTATATTATTTTTCATTCTTGTTGCTCTCTACCATTATGCCTTTCTTTTAGTTTCCGCATTGCATGGGTAGAGGCCATCACAGAGCACCGGCTTTAGATTTATGTAGGCCCACTTTTGAACATTATTTGAATTTTGATTTCATTCTTAATTGCAATTTTAATTACATTGTCGGTTGCTTTAATACAGTCAGACTTTTTTTTATCATTCTAGAGCGGGATTTGTGAGTTCCACTTTTTATTAACATTGAAAAATGACTAGTGTTGGGTAATTAGCTCTTTAACGCGTGCGCAATTAAGTGAATTGTGTATAATTGGCTCTCTAACGATGTTATATGTATGTAATAGGAATAGAACCCACCACCTTAGCTGAAAGACCAACTCGTTAAGTTAAACACACCAACCTATTCCAAATACTCGTATGTTGTTTGACAGAAATAAAGCAATATATTTTTCTTCCGGTCTTACATAGTGCTGCTAAGGCGGAGTGGATGCAGCAACTATGGGTTCATGAAAAGGCATGCATGCATGCAAAGTATTGATATTTCTAATCGTGAACAAACATATTCCTAAAGTTTGCCATCAATGAACAAAAGATGTATGAGAGTTGCCTTATATAATCGTCAGGCTTATAAACTACAATATAAGAATGGTTTATTTATATATTTGCCTAGAATGTTAACACAGATTCCCCCAAAATCGTCTTTCCAGTTTCACACGTATCATCGTGCACGACTTCACTGCCTCTTGGGAAGCAACTGATGGGGTATTGTGCATCTCCGAGGATGTGTGCAATACTTGGCCAGCAAACTCCAATATAGGAATAGTTGACTTATATATTTGCCTAGAATGTTAAGACATATTTTTCCAAAATTGTCTTTCCAGTATCACACTTATCATCGTGCACGACTTCACTGCCTCTTGTGAAGCAACTGATGGGGTATTGTGCATCTCCGAGGATGTGTGCAATACTTGGCCAACTGGTATAGATTGTCCAGTCATTACTGTGTATTTCCATATCCAAACAACAAACAAATTTCTATGACACACAGGGATTTTCACCGTTGTTGTTGTTAGTCTTATACGATTACTACTACTTAAATAAATGCCCGTGTCTTTGTCTGTCTGTCATACTTCACATCTAATGTCCCTTTACAAACATGTTACATGGGATATTTAAATTTAACAAATGGGTGGAGTTCCCATTTGGACATATTGATGTCTAAACATTTATTTGGCTTTTCTTTAATCAAGATATTTTAACTATTTGCAGGAATATTTAACATGTTTTCCAATACCGATACGTACGCAATCTACATAATTGAGCCATCGCATGAATCTATGATTTTGTATAAATTTCTATTGTAATTTATAACGTTTCCATTTTTAAACATGCGAGTACGACGAGTAGACATTGCTTGTGTTGCACCAGTTTTAGTTTCTACTTTATTGCATATCTTATCTAGTTTTATAAATGGACTCTAAACTATAAAAATATTGAAAATGTAATAAAAACATTAACTAATTATTTTTTTGAAAATAAAAAGCTGTTGGCAGAGACACGTTCACACATTCCTTTCATTACAGTGAAACAATAAAGTTTTCGTAAAAGAAAATTGACTCCACGCAAGATGAATGGAAAGACATTTTCCATAGAATGCATCATCCAGTGGAATGACTTTTAAATATTTCTAATGATTACAAGTTTTGCAAATATGAATCAGTTTACTGTAAATCTATTCATATGGAATAAAATTTTTGGTTTGTGGTTTTGTAATTCTCAAATGATTTCTGGGTAAATTTCTTAAGTTTTTTGGAATTATTTGTTTGATAAGTTTAGCTTAAGCAATCAATAAACTGACGTATTTAACTACTAATTCGTATCACAATCATGCAAATCCGAACAGAGCTGCTTTCTGAATCTTCTGTGGTGGGTTTACTAAATACTATTGAAATTTTAGCTCCAAAACTTTAAACCACTTCAAAGATTTTACTTCTCAATATTTTACATGACATTATGGGAACTAAAACAAAAAACTTTACTAGCTATGAGACTAGTATCAAACAAATATAAATCTAGATCTGACAGAGATAATATACCGATAATATCTTTTATTTCTAAACTGGTTATACGCCTGGTTAACTTATTTGGGCTCTAATCTCTAGGCCTCATGCACTTTAAGCATAAGACGAATAAGTTAATTATAAGCTTGTGTGCTAGAATAAGACCTATAACTTCTATGGTTATAAGCTCGTACAGTAGAACATTAATGGCAAAACTAATTTAATTTATTTCTATTAGAAGATATATATTTTTCTGTCTTTAACGAACTCCAAGAATAAAAGTGAATTCTCTAATGTCGTAATCTTGTAAGATATTAGTGGGGTCTAGATTTTTTAAAAATTGTTTTCCTTTGAATTTTGAAATTTTCTCATATGAGAATTAAATGTTTAATAAAAATAATTGATTTATTGCAAAATTTGCATACATTTGTCTGGTTCTTATCAAAAAAGTGATTGATTGTTATCATAGTAGATCCTAATCTAACTCTAGTCAATGCAACTTGTCTATTAAAAAAATTTTGTTTGTTTGATCTTTAAACATGTTGAATATTTTCATTTTATTTGGGGTTACTTCTTTATACCAATTTGAGGTATTGCCCCGGACTTCGAATAGTGTTTGTGAGTAAGTCTTTTTAATATATTCTTTTAAGTTCTTGAAATTATAGTTGGGTGTAGTAAATAAAGGTGAAATTAATGCATTTGTTGCTTCGTAAATCTCCGTGTTCATGACCCGGTATTTGTACATGACAGGAGCGGTTACTCTCGTTTGCGATGCGTATGTAAGATGTGTTAATGAACTAATTTGCCACTATATAACATACCAGACTTGCGCAAATGAGATGCGTTAAGACACATGCGTAAACGCAAACCTTTTCTTACGCATAGAAAAGGGAGGTAACAGCCCTGGGGTCCAAATGAGTATTATTCTGGTGTTGTTAAAGATAAATCTTTGTCTAATAATCTGGGGATAATAATCGTTGTTGTTGCAGGGGTTACTGAATGAGATATCAAATTTAGAAGACTTTCAATTAATATAAAACAATTTACAACAGCACTGTTATTCGGAAAAATTTCTCTAAACACATTTTTTTATAACAATTCCGAAAGTTTTCATGTATACCAACACCACACTATGTTTTCTTATTGGGAACGTTTTAATAAAAATAAATAAAAAATAAAAAGTTATTTTTCTCAGAATTACTGCATTTTAAATTTAAAAAATAAAAGAAAACAAAAAAGCTTTTGTGTTTTACTTTTTAATATTAATATTGCACTCCAAGTACTTATTTTGTTTTGTAATATTTTCCATTTTACATGCCCCACTTGGTCGTTATTAATATTAAAATTATAATTAAAAAATCTAGTTGCTACAATTAAAAAAAAAAAAAAATGTCTGCTTTAACAAAAACTCATTATAGTTATTAAAACATCAATACTCTAGTTTTGATTGGCTTAAATTAAATTAGCAGTTTGACCAATCAGAGGGCAGTTTAGGTTTTCGTTTCAGTTTAAGTTTTCACGTTGATTTAAATAGAGAATCACATGTGAATTTATTATTTTTCTCAGTGGAATAATTTTTTTTAGATCCCCACCTTGATTGAAATGTATTTACACAATTCGGAACATCGTTTTATGAAATTAACTTTCAGAAACCAAAAAAAATTATTTCATATTTCTTGATAAAGGTATATTTTATATTTCTATAATTATGCACACATACAAGAATATATGTATACTCGTATATGTGTATATACATTTTAATATTAAAGAATTCGTTGTAGTTGCATTCACTATCCTACACAATGACACGATCTATTAAATATGTCATTTGTGTTGAAAAAATAGGAAAGCCGTGGCCTAAAAATGCATCTGATTTGCAAATGTTTATGAAAATAAATTTTTTTTTCAGAGTTGCATTTACTTCAATTAGTGAAGAAAAGATGGTTTAATAGTTTTTAATAGTTTAATTGTTCATACTGTTGATTTACTACAAATCACATTCGCTCTCAATGCCATAAGTCACTATCCTACAGAATCGTACGGTACGATTTGTCAAATATATCATGTGTGATGAAAATGTAGGATAGTGGTGGCCTAAAAATGCATCTGTGTTTCAGTTTTATACGATTTGTAAAAGTTTACGATAATTTATGATAATTTCCATGCGATCAGAGTTAAATTATATGAAAATTTATGGTAAATTCCATGCGATCAGAGTCGCATTTACTTCAATCAGTAAAGAAAAGATTGTTCAAATATTTTCTATTTCTAATTCTTCATATTATTGACTCACTACAAATCACATTCCCCTTCGAAGCCATGATTCACTATACTGGAGAATCGTGTGATTTGCAAAAGCTGTTGGTAATTTATGCTTATTTCTTTGCGATCAGAGTTGCATTTAGTGCAACTAAAAAAGAAAAACTCGTTTACATCATTTTTATATGATAATGTGGCACTAGCGGCGCCGCTTTTATGCGACTTTTTAAAATAGAAGTGAATCGCTATCAAGTTTTCGTGTGAATGGAACGTACGAATATATAGGATAGTGAAGCATGACATTAATACATGATATCACGCTTGCAAATAAATCTTCTTGACACTCAAACATCTGCAGTGATTGTTGTACTTTTTTAAGCGTGTCCAAAGCGGTGCAGCTCTCCTCTTTAGATGTTTGCAAATTCGGCTACTTGAGCTTTCAGCGGAGTTTCAAGTCACTCATAACAGTACATTTGTTTCATTAACATTTTTATATCCCCTTTTCTCTATAGAAACCCTTTTCAGGGTGAATAAATTCAATTTCCGATATACGAAATGCTTTTGTTGTTCTTCTTTTCTATTCCACCAGGAATGTTAACTGAAGACACCGGCCAATGCCCAAAGCTGTCTAAATTTAATATTTAAATATTCAGTGAATGAAATTGTTTCCATGAGCTGATTTACTTTTTAATTCATTCTGTTATCTTGACTTTATTATTCAATTTTATTTTTTTAATTAGATTTATACTTTCGCATACTGTTAAAAATATATTCATTTTGCTTTTAATTAATTCTTTTATATTTTGTTGTCTGTTTGCAGCGTCAACAAACAGCATGTGGTGAATGTTAATGGTGGATCTGCGTCGTAAAACATAAAATCGCAATCAACTAAAAGAATAAGAGAAGCATTTATTATGAATTTTGTACAGACATTTTAATATTGGTGAATACTCGTGTAAAAGAATATTATCGAAAAAAGACAATAAAAGGACATCGGAAAGAGTATACACATCCATAATCGCATATATTTGTTGCTGAAATCATTTTTCTGGGTAAGTGAGGTACAATTTTTTTAATTTTATACGTCCTTTCCGATTATTGTATCATTCTCATTAACTGTATTATTAAACATTTTCTAATATATGATTTAATAATCACTATTTTCGAAATGATTTTCGAATCTATTGCCAGGATGGGAAATAATACATTTCCTTATAACGATGGCATACATTAAAAAAAGTCTAATGGTGTCAAATCGCATGGTCTTGGTGGCAAGTTGATATTGCCACGACTAGAAATTACGCGGCCGGGAAATGTATCTTGCAATAAAGCCATATTCGCATGTGGCTCTCCCTTGTTGAAACCACACATTTTCCAAGTCGTGTTCTTCAATTGCAGGCCAAAAAAAAGTCTGTTACCATATGACCATAACGCTCCTAATTGATGGTGAACATTGTCCCATCGTCGTTTTCGAAGAATTTAGGTGAGTCACACCTTCGGACCAAAGAGTGCACCAAACAGTGATTTTTTCTGGATGTAATGCCCTCTCTTCAATTACATGAGGACTCTCAGAACCGCAAATATGCAAATTTTGTTTATTAACATACCCACCGAGTAAGAAATATGCTTCATCGCTGAAGAACCAGCGTCCTCCTGCTGTGGTTCAAACAATCATTCCATGTATCTACGACGTTGTAAATGGTCAGTTGGCTACAGTTGTTGTGTGAGCTGGATTTTATGTAGATCTAGGTGTAGATCTAAATGCATAATACGCATTCCTAATTCCTGAGAACGAGAACGACAAGGAATCTAGACATTCGAATTAAAAAAAAATATATATCGACTTTGGAAATGTAAATGGCAAGGCATATTTGCAGTGCAAAGCGTTCTAATAATTAGAAATTTTCTGGCAATGCCGACTGCTCTTTGTTATATGACAGGTCAGCTGTCAAACTCATGGATAATCTTTTTTGTTTTGCAAACGTTCATAGTGAAATGGCGGGGTAGGAATTTAAAATTTTTAATTTTTTTATTTTGAATACAAACGGCGACAAAGCCACAGCCGTGAATCAATATCCTAGAAAATCGTACGATCTGGCATGTGTGCGGAAAAAATAGGGAGGGTGGCCTAATATGATTTGCAAAGTTTATGAAAATATTTATAAACTGACAATTTTCATGCGATCAGGTTTGCATTTACTTCAACTAACACAAAAAAAAAAAATTAATGACAACTAATGATTTTTTAAAATAGGAGGTATCACACTATCCGATTTTCGTGTTAATGTGAAGCATAGCCGTTACATACATCTCGATCGGCGACAGTGAACTTGAAATATTTTTTTCTCGGAACTTGTTATTTTGCAATATTTCATTTCAGAAATAATACATATATAAGATTTTTATGTTTATTATTAAAATTTAATATGATTTTCAGATATTTGCTTTAAATATTGAATGGAAATAAGGATTTTTTGAGAATAGAAAAGTGCTCTTAAAGTATAATGTAGAAGCGCTCGACAGATAACTGGGTACAGATAACCAAAAATAGGCACATCAGACTTCATAATGAGCACGCCTTAACGTTGCTTTTATACAAAATATTGCTCTTCAATGCAGTGTTGCATTGCATACACAGTTTTTCAAATTATGTTTTATGACAGGCGTTTCCGAACTCGGCCCTAACTTTTTGCCGGTTTTAAAACGCAAATGTCATTTTTTTTTTGTTCATCCTGGAAATTATAAAACAAAAAGGATACAATAATTAAATAATATACTCGAATGTTGTTGCACAATTTTTTTAAAAAGGGGTTTTTTGGTACTATTTATGTGTGTACGTACTTTGTGGAAAAGTTATTGGGTGCAAACGATTCAATTGGTGTTTTCTTCGATCTAAAATTTCCCATAATGGACTTTAAAAACATTTTCCAAATACACTCGTGACTCATTTAAAGGAGGACACCAATAGATCATTACTCAGCGGGACCATAGTGATTAACATCTAAGCTATTAAATTCGGTTAAACTTAGACTTTAGATAGTTTAGACAGTCAGACAGACAGTTGTTTTTTATAACCTTAACAATAATATTATTATTTATGATTTAAGCATACATTTAGCCGTTATGCCGATCCTCCCTCAACAAGATCACATTTAAGTTAAACAGTTAATAGGAAAATGGACCAAAATGAACCACTACAAACAATAGTAACATGAAAAAAAGATAACGCGCTTTCAGACACAATACATTTCATTTTGCATGCATATGCATGCATGCATAAACAATGTTGGTATGATATTTTTGTTTTTTTTTTTTTTTTAATTTTCCTTTCCATGCGAGAGTAAATATGTGTGTGTGCGCCTGCGGTATTTTGAACACTTGAGCATACGAAGGAACCGCCACGAAGTGAATGACAATGGTGGCCTGCAGTTACTTATAAGTTTTCTTATTTGTATAAAGAAGATTAACTAAGCAGATTGCGACAGTTTGTCTTTTCGAAGCTCAGGCGTGTGGCCCAACTACATTCCAATAGCAATTCAGCTTACTTATGCCTATATCCTTTGTATGCCCTTAAACAAGGATATATTCTCCAGCAAAGTTGTTATTTACACCCTAATCCTCCGTCAAATGGTCTATGGCTGCTGGACAGGGAATTTCTCTATGCATTCCAGGGACAGATAATTTTCCTTAGTCTCTGGAAGTGTGTGTATACGGAGGAGTTATTCAACGGCGCATTTTGTGACGCCACATCATTAACCATTCCGTGATAGCTTCATATTTAGCATTACTTCCAGGTATTTTTTGGGCCAATCAAAGCCAATTCCCAAGCTTACATATCCAATTGAATAGTGGAAAATATATATAGCAACCCTCGTGCAGCCGCGGCAATAATTTTGTGGCATGCAACAGAAATAAACAATTCGATAACGCTTAAATAATTGTTGTTAACAAGTCATGCATACTCGTGTGGATACACAAATGTGCGTTTTGGTTGTAAATATGTAGTCTGAATAATAAAATATTTCATCTCTACGAAGCACTGTTGCAGAGCTCAAGCGGGCATTCATGCCTCATGCATCGCTGTTGTCGTTTACAATTTTCCTTTGCTAAACTGTAGTTTTTCTGGGGAGTGGCTTCGTTTCTTTAGTTTCATTCATATTGTTGCTTTTCCGTTTGCCAGCAGTGCTCAGGCTTGCTGACTGGCCGATAGTTCTCTTCATCTCCATAAGTTGCACTATGAAATTAAATATATTTGTTCAACATGTGTTTTAAGGTATCTGATACTACACATGTGTACGTGCAACACACAAAAAAAAAAAAAACGCTGTTACTTAAATTATGATTGTTGCAAAAGATATTGTGTTTGCACGTTGCAACTCATATTAAGGCGGCCAGTGCGTCAATGGTTTTTCCTTTATTAGAAATTAGGTGTTTCCGGAAATTTTCTTCTAGACCAGTTTCCATTCTCCCCCAAGAAATGAAATTATATTTGTAGTATTTTTGGGTTTGCTTAGCACTAAAATTTTGTATTCATAAGATTAATTGTTTTATTGGAAAGCAAACTTATGCCACACAAAATGGCCGAAATATTTAAAAATTGAAATTTAAGGAAATTAATCAGGCTTATTTGGATTGTAATTTCGTAACAGGAAATCCATCTAAATGAAGCAAGAAAGTATTAAGAAATCTAAGCAAGTGATATAGGGTAACTGTAAATAGAATATTGAATGTGTTATCGGCGAAATGCAGACTGCTATATGGGAAAAAGGACCTTAGAATTGGAAGGATCTGTGGAATATGTGAAGAGCAGCAGTGAATTTGATATGAATGAAATTGTCTGTACCTTTTGACAACTCGTATGGTTTTTTTTGTTTTTTTATTTAAATCTTAAGTGTGTAGGCACTTAATGGAAAACCCGTTATCACACATATAAGAAAATAAAATTGTGTTTATAATATTTTGTTTGTTGCTTCAAAGATTGAAAGATTTTTATTCATGATACCAACAATTTGCACATTCGGAAATTTCCAACTGAAATTGTATTTTTCAGAAGTCTGAATACGTTTTACTGCCAGTAGAGAAATTCATATGCAACTACACCTATTGAGCCTTAGACCACACCCCAAGTACCAATGCAGAGGATCTTTTAGAGTTAGACATTTGTAATAACACTAACTTGGCATGCCATACTGGCAATACTGATACCCACAAAGACTTTGATTAAATCAATCGCCTCCAACGGCATGTGAATTTGCTTTAATATATTCAGGCTCAGCTTTCAGCATACCTAATTTTTTGCAAATTAATTTATTCCCGGAATCATCGCAAGTCATCGTCATTTTTGTGCCAGTTTATAATTGTTTTTAACATTAAATCTCTAATAAATAAAACAGCCAAGTCAATTGAAAATAAACTTCTGTTATAATAAACTTCACATAGAGAGCTGCAAGAGATAATATTTTGTGGCAATAAAGTTAATAACGAATCCAATGTTTTATATATCGTGTACGAGTTGGAAAGAACTCAAAAGCCAAATAATAAACGTACGACTGTCGTACGTCTGCATTTGTTTATATATTTATTTCATTATATAATTTATATAATGTATCAGCGATTTTAATAAATGTTAAAACACAAAACGAGAATTACAACGGCATTAAAAGCGAGACTTAAAATTTATTTCTATCAGCTACACTGCTTATAGTGTGCTGTTTATTTAAGTTTTGGATTCGTATTTATAACTAGAAACACTCATAGTGATGTCGAATATATCAACGAGCATCAAAGAGTCCAGAGAGAGAGAGAGAGAGAGTGCTGCAGTGATTCGCGAGTTTTATAGAGTTTTTAAAGTAATGCTCGTGTTTGTTGGAAAATTTCACAAATGAATTTAAGAAATACATCATAAAAAATTATATAGTTTATTAAAACCTGCGAGAAATATATATCGCTAAGAAGAAAATACAGTAGGACCTGGATTTGCGGAACTATCGTTTGCACAATTTTTAGAGTCTTTATAAGTGTAAATTTTTCCAAAATCCCGTCTCGATAACTGAAGATTTTTGTGTTTTATAAAATTGCAAGGATTTTTTTTTTTTGGAATTTATTTCTTTAGAAACGTTAATTTTTCCAAGTGCTTAAAGTTTCAGCGTGGCACAAAACTTTCGCCGTCGCCATTAAGAAATGTTGGAACGTTTTAATATCAAAAACTGAATATTAGACGTGCGAAGACGATCCACCATTAATTTTTTTATGTGATCAGACAGCAGAAGAACAGATTTAAACAGATTTCGTACCCCAACAGTTTTAAATTTGTTAATTTAAATTGTTTAATATTTTAATTTGATTTTACGATGTTTTACTGGTTATAAATTTATCAGATTGCAGAAAGGATCAGAGAAGACTATTTACGTTGGGAAAAGTGGATCTTTCAGACGAAGAATTTGTAGAAATTATAAAAATTGAACATAAACCAGAAGTTAAAGTAGATGATGTCATCAGGTTTTCTGACATTTATTTACATGAAGTGGGAAGCAGAAAACGGAATTTCTTATGGAAAATTAATCGCTCTCCAAGAAATCGAGATTTTTCTTTTTGCGATTTCCCAAAAAGGAAAAAAAAAACTAACCAAAATTACTACATTCTTCCCCTTGAACATATTTTCATAAATAGAACTCCCTTACATACTCCCATATATATGTACAGGGTGGGCCAAAAGTCACAATGGGGTTTAAAAATTTAATAACTTTTTTGTTTATTTTTTTTTTATTTTTTTTTTTAAGATTATGAAATATACAAAATGGAAATTTTTTTACGCTAAGTATGGAAAATAATGTCACTTAAATGACAGCCGTTATTAGCTTCGCAATGATGGGCTCTTTTGAGAGCATTTTCCATAACATCTTTCAACATTTGTGGCTGTAGCCCTCGAATTTCTGCAACAATGTTGGCCTTGAGTTCAAGGATTGTCTCGGGCTTGTTGACATATACTCGCTCCTTCAAATAACCCCAAAGAAAATAGTGGCATGCTGACAAATCTGGCGAACGCGCTGGCCAATTAATTTCTGAATTTCTTGAAATTATTAATGGCGACGATATGCTCTTTGCGTTAAAATAATTGATCGCTGATTTAAGTAATAAAATTCTATTATTCTTGTTCTTTGTTCAGTGGTAAATCCCTCCATTATTTATTCTCCAGATGTTATTTATATAATCTTAAAAAAAAAAATAAACAAAAAAGTTATTAAATTTTTAAACCCCATTGTGACTTTTGGCCCACCCTGTATAAGTAAAATGTATTTTACAAGTGTAAAATACTTACAAATTTCACTTTCTTCTTTGCTTTTCTTTTACGCATAAAATGTGAATCGTATCATTTTAAAAAATAAAATTTGATAAGTTTGGGGTATACGAGGGACTTTTTAAATAAGATTTTTAATGGTCGATTATCACAACTTTTCGGTGAAAGCAGCAATCCCGCTTACCTTTTGGTTGCGCATATCGAGTTCGTACTGTAATTCATAAGAAGTAACAATTTTTTGTCAAAGTTTTACTTTTTCACTTAAATTATTTGCACATATTTTGTGGAAACTCACTCGCTCCAAGCCAAAATAATTAATAATTAATTCTTTGCATTTCTTTACTAAAAACAAAAATTTATTTTGCCTCCTCATTGACAGAACTGTATTGTGTTGCAACTCTGAAATGTAATTGTAATACGAAATTATTTTTTGGCTCTTTACAATTTCATTGGTGTAACTGTTGCTTCTATCATTGCTATTGTTGTGTGATATCTGCAGGTTGGGCAGACAAAAGAATATATATAGGACGTTAGTTGGCTGTGTATTTGTAGTCTTGAAATATCGCAACCAAAATTGCAACACTGTGAGCCCACTACACTATAATTTATAACAGAACAAAAAGCAATTCTTCTATTTCTGCCAGCAATACCAAATAAAACTGCAGTTAAGTCAAAGGCAATTTTTTTTTTTTTGCTTATCCAGAGATTTTTAGGAATAAAAGCCTGGTATTAAAGCAACATTTTCATATAGACACAAGTGGACAGACGGGCAGGCATAGACATTGAGCGGAGTTTTTGAACGGAGAAGAAAAGAAAGCATCTTGCTTGCTGCTTTATTATTGTTTAAAAGTTGATTTAATTTTTCTTTTTTCTACTTTTTATCATTTCTTTTTCTTTTTTTTTGCAAGATTTTATTGAAGGTAATACCAACACGTACATATAAGCATTTTTGCCTAGGAGGCACGCCTCTATCTTTAGTGTGCGATCTAGTTTAACGGCTTGCTTTTTTGCAATTTTTTTCAACTTTTTTTTTTTATCCAGAAACTTTACTAAGTTTCAAAAGCCGCATAATTGTTGCATTTTTTTAGAAATTTATTCAGTCAGTAAAAGAGTTTCTTCATTATTCTCTGAGAAAACATTTTATTGAAGAAAACAATTTAAAAATTCATTTTTTTTAACTAACTTAATCTGCTAAGCTTTCGGCTTGAACGCAGGAAAACATCCAGGGTCTAGGCAGTAACCGAATCCCCGACATCTTCTTTAGCAGAGTGCGCGCTATTCATTCGTATATGGAGGCATCCAATAAAGTAGAACGATTTCAGAAAAATTTTAAAAATATCAAAATTTTCTGAGCTATAGAAAATTAATTTAAAAAGTTTTTCCATAAAGCAAAACATTTCTTTAACCCTCTACCTCACACAACGCCAAATATGGTTTTTGCTTTTTATTGCAAAAACCATATTACATATAATAACGGTAATTGTAAACCACTTAGTTTTATTAGTTATATATATATAACATGAAAATAGGAAAATATATCAACAGAGACCAGAAATCCAATGGAAAACAATTGTAAGTCTCTTAAGGTGACAGAATCTTCCATTCTGGATTATTATAATGGTGCATCTCATTGATTCCTTACTTGTCGCAAGATGAGATTAAATTGAGAGAGAGTAGTGAAACTGACAGTTGAAAGCCTCTTCGCCCAAAGAGCTGAAGTTGCGTATTCTGTTCAAGACAGGGACTATAACGGAGTGATACTGGAAGTTAGCTGGCAGGAACCCGAAGTAGTTCTATGATATGGAAGAGACGAAACTTAACAGAGTTCTACTATATGATACTAAGAACGGAAGAAATTCATTAGCGATCACAGCGGGAGTTTCACATGGATCGGTATTGGGCCCAATGGCATGGAAAGCTATGCACGATGGTGTTATAATTCATGATCTCCCTAACGAGGCACATATCATTGGTTACGCGGATGACATTGCACTAGTAGTAATAGGGGAACATATTGACGTGCTACAGACGTTGCTGTTAGTAGGATTAGAAGCTGGATAACAAGCATAGACCTCAAACTTGCTGACCACAAAATGTAGGTCCTACTGGTAACTACCAGAAAGAAAGTGCAATATATCACAATCAAGGTAGAAGAACAACGACTTACATCTAAGAAAGCAATAAAGTACTTTAGCGTTTCACAACGCTATCTGGGAATATCCGGGCGTTATCTGGGAATGGATTTCGCCCCACAACATAGTTAAACTAACACTGTCATCAGTGGACAACTGGAATTTGGTGGGTGGCTTTGCAAAAGAAGCCCTAGTAGTACTACAGACAATTGCAGAAAGAGAAAGAAATGTAATCCTGGAAAGCAGCAATCACTGAACACCACCTCTCGAAGTAATACTTAGCGGTAGTTTCGAGGGGAAAATGGCTAGATTTTAAAAAAAGGGGATCTGGGTAGGTTTTAGTACTTAGGCACCAGCCAAACAGAATGCTAGCGGTGAGTCGTACATAACTTGCAACCTGTGCTGCCAGTACCTTTCGACGATTTCCTAGACTTAAGCTCGTAAGTTATAAGAAGACACACATACATAGATAGTAATAATAAAAATAAAATATATGTTTTTTGTTAAAATTTATGTGATTTTAGTGAATTTAAATGATATGGTGTACACACAAAGTGTGAGTTGTGGTAGTGCAAAAGTGCAACGCATTACTCTTTCCTAAGGCCCTTTAGAACACGCATTATATGGACCGCAAACACGCACCGCAAATGGTTTCATATTCTCGTCACTGCTATTATGGACAACTTCTTTATCATATATATATATATATATATATTCAATAGGATTTAAGTCCAGGCTGCATGGTGGCCACTCCAAAACATCGATTGAATTCTCTTGAAAAAATTTTTGAGTCAGCTTTGTCATGTGCTTCGGATCATTATCCTGGTGATATTTCCATATAACAGGCAAATTCTCCTCAGCCTATGGCAACATTATGTTTTTAAGAATTTCGATGTATTTTTCGGTATTCATAGTTCCATCTAATTTACAAATTGGGCCAACACCACCCCAGGAGAAGCATCCCCATACCATTATAGACCCTCCACCAAGCTTCACAACGCGGGAAACATAGCGAGTGTTAAATTCCTGATTAATGGGCCGCCGTACGTACCTCCGACCATCAGGACCAAGACGATTTACTTTTGTTTCGTCGCTCCAAAGCACATATTTCCATTGGCTATCTGTCCAATTCCAATGTGTTCTGGCAAATTCAACTCGCCGTTTTCTCTAAATTTTACTCAACATTGGCTTCTTTCGAGATGCTCTCCCATGTATGCCAGCTTCGACCAAACGGCGTACAATTGTCCTCTTGGATATTGTCACGTGGCACGACTCTTGTATTTCTTGCTGAATGGCTGTGGATGAGAGTTTTGGATCGACTTTGGAGATACGCCTTATTAATCTGTCGGTCTGCGCTGATGTTTTTCTTGGCCTCTTCTTTCGCAGAACGTTAGAAACAGTGTTGTATTTATGCAAATGACGTATTGCATTGAAAACCATTTTTTTGGAACATTTCAGCTGCTTCGCAATTTCTCTGTATGACTTTCCAGCTGCACGAAGCTCAACAATAGCGCTTCGCTGCTCCGGAGTACAACTTTTATTTGTTCCCATTAAAAATCTTAAAAAAATGATGATTTTAGGTCTAAATCGAAGTCCACTAAAAAATAATTACCAAAAACTTTTACACTTTTTCGTTTTAATTCGAAAAATTTGATCGCAAAATAATCGTTTCCAATTAGCTGCCGCACGTCTACAGAATTCAATATAGTAAGAAGTAAACAAGTTTCAAAAAATATAACGATATATGAAATCCACAACAAAAAAAGTGTATGCGTTTCATAGCAGAAAGAGTAACGAAAACAATGAAAGTATTTTAGGAAAAAATATAACGGTTATTTAGGAGACACATTCAAATAAACTCTTTTGGTTGTCGTTTGGTAGATGCGTTTCCAATTAGTTGGCAACAGCTGTATATATATATATATATATATATGTATATATATATTGGATTTGCTATCACTTGCCTACATAGTCGCAAACTTTCCATTAAAACAAAAACAATATAAGCTGTCAAGCTAAAGGCAATGAATTCCGTTGCGGCTGCGCTTAACATACCGCATACGATCTTTCTTGGAAGTAGGTCGCAGTTCACGGCTGACACATACTGGGTACCATTCTATCACTTTGGCAATACTTTTTCGCAGCCTGTAGTTCCGTATTCAGTTCCTATGCGTCAATTGTTTGTGGATTATTCGTATAAATCAAAGAGATCACAAGATCTTGGAGCACAAGTCATTGCCACAAAAGAATTCACATACTGCATACAATCTTTCCAATTTCAACGTACTTTTTCTCATAAAGCAGGCCACAGTTCACGGATCACACTTTCACGTAATTTTTTGTGAATTGTTGGTATAAACCAACGACTTCACATAATCCAATAAAAAGTAATACAATGGCGCTGGGTAGGAAAATCTTGGCGGCCAATATCCTGGTCCTAAAGGACCATTCCATTTTATCGCCAGCTGTAAGTGAAGTTGCGCCCTCTTGTTGAAAGAACATGTCATCAAGACTATTTTCGTCGATTTTTGCAAAAAACAATCGTTCAGCATCGATGTATAGCGAACTGCAGTAGAGTAACGTTGTTTCCTGCTTCGTATTTGAAAACTTATGGACCGACGTTACCACCAGCGTGAAGAGCTCACCAGACACTCACTTTTAATGGATGCAATAGTGCCTCGTGTACTTCAGGTGGATTATTATTGCTCGAAATGCAATTATTTGCAATTAATTTTCTTATTAACAAAGTCATTCAGCCAAAAATAGGCTTCATCCGAAAACATAAATTTTCGAAAAAAATTTACCATTATTTTCGTTATAAATTTTTACGATTCGTTAATGTTCGGCTGTATAATGTTCCATGATAAAACGAAATATCTGCAATGTATCTGTCACAATTCTATTGGAAAATATGAAAAATTCAAATGTGTATATCCCTACTGGGTAACCCTTTATTTTATCAATTGAAATTTCTTTTAACTTTAACTACTAGCTTCCGAATTGATTAGATATTTCCTTTTTTTTCAGATTATTTTTATTTTAAATTCAAACTTCTAAGCTACCTTTTAGTTAAAATTGCTTATGGATTGTTTTGACATTTTCGGCTAAATTAGAAAGTTTGGTTGTTATCCCGGAGTATCCCGTTTAGGTGATATGGTCGTGCTTCTTCGGCTAGACATACGCCTTGTGAGCTGTAAATGAACTCACAAGACGTTGAGCTCGATATCTCAGTTTAACGAATTATTGTTTGATAGTCTCCAATTGTGTTTGACAAACAAAATGGCAGTTGCTTGCATGTTTCCTTTTCGGAGCGTAAACAGGATGGAATTGACAACGAAACTGAAACTTCTGAAAACATTTGACACATTTTGCGCTTTCGCTTTTTTAGTTTTCTTAAAGAATTCATTCTTTGATTGCTCTGACTCATACACAACACCCCATATATTCGCTGTGAAGGAAAAAATATATCTTTTAACTTTATACTTTTTTTTCTGAACTCAAATAACAACAAAAACATATAAAGAAAAGCAGAGATTGATCGGTGCGATGAAGTGTCTATTTGACTGTTTTGTTTGGAAAAGCGATTTTCGAGAGAAACTTTGTATGAAGCTTTTCAACGGAATTCATACTTCGTTCCCTTCTTCTAAACAGGGCCGGCCAGGCAGGATTTAGCGTTTCTCATTTTTCCTTATTGTGTTGTAAACAATTTTTGTTTTATTTGCTATTGCAATTGCTTTTTTCGCAAAGGCTATCTTTAGAATGCAATGCGAAATAATCGCGTTGAAAGGTGGTAGGCGTTGTAAATTACAATAAAATGAATATAATTGATGTACCATTATAACGAACGATGATGGAAACTGAATGAATGCAGGAGAAGAACTATGAATTTAAAGGGAAATCAACTGATAATCTACAAGGTGTGTTATTTTCTCTCTTTCCCATCGAAATGTATGCAAAACTTTTATAACCGAAATAATGACAATCTTATAAATTTTACCGCCTTTAATTATTTCTGTGCAGATTTGAATAATTTCTCTTAACAATAAAAATAAGCAGGTGTTCTTGAGGGGAAACGAACGCAAGGCAACGGCTTTTGGTGATGGGCTTGTGTAGAAGCTAACAAAGTAAAGCACGCAGTTGCATCAAAGCGAGAATGCATTAACGTGCAACTCGCATAACTTTTGATGAAAATTAATACCGGCCAATTTAACAGGAATCCCATAAACAGATTAGTAAAACAGGTTAGGAAAATATATATCTTCGAAAGCATGAAGCAGAATATGGAAACCGCGAAATTTCCAAAAATTCGCTGGAACATTATTTCGATACTAAAAATATTGAGAATGTGTTTTGCAGAAAATCTCATTATATATACGATTTTGTCTGCATTCAAAACTTTGTAGAGGTGCTGGCCATCGACTAGCCGGGAGGTGGCTGTATCCAGTCCCTGCTGGGCTCTCCCTATTCATATACTGATATTACAATGAAAGCATTACGTTTACAGGAAGTATTGCGATCTCTTTTATTAATGTATTCATTTAAAACTTTTTGGAGGTACTGGCCATCGACTAGCCGGGAGGTTGCTGCATCCACTCCTGCCTGGACCCTCTCTATTCATGTAGAGATATTAAAGTGGAAGAATAACCTTCAAAGCAAGTATGGGGAATTTTTTTACCATTGTATTCATTTAAAACTTTTTTGAGGTTGCTGTATCCACTCCTGCCTAGGCCATGGCTGTTCATGTATTGATATTACAATGGAAGCATTGCTTTTGAAGCAAGTATCGGGAAATTCTTTTTTCTGCATAAATGCCACTATTCACTAGTACTTGAGTTGGTTCTTCGAAATTAAGTGCACTTAATAAAATTTGACCGGAAAAAACAATTATGAACTCCAAAAAAAAATTTATGTTTTTGTATAATTATGAGTTTATTGCTTACAGTTACGCAAAAAAGTTAAGGCCTATATAACGAGCGAGGTGAAAAGTCTCCGGTTTGATAAAGGGAAGCCACTTTTTTTTTTTGTATTTTTTAAGACTAATGCATTTTTTAATGTGATTCGTCAAAACCGCCGAAATATCATTAACAGCTCCGATAACTTCCCTGTTGCTCTTAAATTTTAACCTCCAAGTCATTTTTTAAGGTTAGGAAACAGATAAGTCTGCTAAATGTGGTTGTTGGGGAAAGTATTCGAACTTCAATTTGTTGCTTTGAGCCATCACAATGGAGAAAAAATTTTTATCGATCTAGCACAGAGCTTCTGAATATTCATATCAAATATTTGTGTGAAATATTGCCATCTCACACACTTTCAATCTGCGAGTCTCCATTACCATGTTATGAATTTTTCCAGTCCTGGGGCGTCCTGAAAATGGTCTGTCGGAAGTGCTTGTGCGGCTTTTCTTAAATTCGGAAAACCACCTGTTTAACTGTGTAATATGATGGCGGAGCGTCTTTACTTAATTCGAAATGGTGAAATGGTGGCGTTTTCTGACTTGCATTTTCGCGTAAGCACTCTAAGCGTCGTGAAGAATCGGCTTTCAAATATATATGTATTAAGTAAGCGGTCGGTATAATTTAGCGTTAATTAAAAGTGATTTGTTATTGTAGGAATGAATAATTTACGTTGGACGATTTTTCATATCTTGTTGCACAAATGGATATTAACACCTGCATATCGCCAGCAAAACCATAAATAGATTTATTTTGAGCAAAAACTTTATATTCGGAATCTTTTCTGAATCTTTCGTCTTGCCAAATATATTTTATTAGTTTTACATGTTTCTGTATTTAAATATTTTTTATTTATTATAAAATAATAATAAAAAAAATTCGTATTCATTGTAAGGAAAAAATTTTATATTTGTGTAAGAAAACGTTTACGTAAACGTAACGTAAATTATAAATAATCAAGCTGAAAAACTTTTTATGGAAAATAGTTTCAATTAGAGCATTAAATGATCGCATTAGTGATCGCTTCTTGTGCAAAGATTTCGGCTTGTCTGCCGAAAAACATCCAGGGATCTGGGCAGGAATCGAATTTGCAACCTCCTGTTTAATGGCCTCCTCCTTATCCATTCGGTACAGCTTACACACAATAATCGTCTTCAGCTTATCGATAAAGTGTAAAACTGGTTTTTATTTGTTTTCATAAATGACTGGAGTGCATACCGAAATCGTTAATTCAGCTTTTTCTGAATCGAAAGTATCCAGTGCTGACATGAGTTGCGAACCCTGCATACTCGTTCATGCATTCGTTTAAGCAAAAATGCCTCTATTAGCCAGCAAACTGAGCAGTATACTGGTATAATCGCCTATCACATTTGACTTGATGTAATTTTCTTCCTAAAACGTATTTATACGATACAAAGATTCAAAGATACAAATGCGTCAGAGAGTCAGTCAGTCGCTTTTATTGCGCTGCAAAGGCTGCACAAGTAAACAATTGTTCATATCTTTGAGCTAAAGCATTCCCGATGAATAGCAGCCATTGTTCTAATATGAGCATATATTTGAATTTTTGAATTGCTTAGGAAGTTCGCTCTACTTGCTGCTGTGCTTCTTTTTGTTGCTGCTGAGTCTACAACATACAAGTGATCTTTTCAATGTCAACATTTGCTACTGATCGCCATTAATCATTTTACTTCCAACATTCAATTCTTCACAATTCAATTCTTCACAACTGCCATTCTCATTCAAATTAAGTGATCGTCCAAAGTATAAATAATAGTGAATTAATAGAATCACAAACTTCAGAGAGAACAAAGAGCAGCAGTGAATTGAGTTCATTAGAATCACAAAAATACTTTTTCTATAGATTTATTTGAAATAAATTGCAGATGACTTTAAATTTGCTTTTATGTTAAATAGCAAAAATTGTGTACTTTTAGCGATCCCACGACACTTAACTAGAACAGAGTAAGACCAGAAAGATCTGCATAAAATATATATATATATATATATATGTGTGTGTGCTATTGTTGATATATAAATGGCGAATGTCAGAAAATTGTATTTATTTTCAAAATTAATTAAATTCTCTTTACCTGTTGTAATGGAAAATCGTGTGGATTTAAAATTTTAATGGACAGCGATGTGGCTTATTAACACCTTTTTAAAGCGATTAAACGCTTTTCTATACAGTTTGCAGAGTCTAAACGCTAGACGAACTGGTTGTTCAACAAGTTCGAACAACCAGTTGACCATGCCATAGATAAGTACACCTTCCTTCCAGCGGCTAAGTAATGATTAGTGTATATAATTATTAGTGATTGCAATATTTTTAATTAATTAGCAGTTAATTAAATATATAATAATTAATAAAGTAAAATTGTTCATATTCATTTGATGAAATGCAATTATTTTAAATTTCTCGTATGTATATTATATACATACATATATATATATTTATATATAATGATTAATTTAATTTAGTTGGAATCAACCAGCAATTTAAATAATTAAAGCAAAGAAACGACATTTAAAGTTTAAATTCCGTGCTGAACGATATTTTTTTAACAAACTTCTTTTCACTAAAATCTCCTAATTATAACTTAACGAAACTAATACAACATATGTTTTTCTATTCTAACGGTACTCACAAATCCAAATATGTGATGTGAGTTCTGTTATTTACATGACAGGTTTTTAAATGAAGGAATTAATTTTCCTTGCATGTATAATTATACATACATATATATATATAGAAGTGTATATATAGAAAATAATCCAAAAAGAATGAAAATTAATCCTC
The DNA here is from genome assembly GCA_963402855.1 of Ormia ochracea. Taxonomy (NCBI): domain Eukaryota; kingdom Metazoa; phylum Arthropoda; class Insecta; order Diptera; family Tachinidae; genus Ormia; species Ormia ochracea. The sequence continues at coordinate 37,531,293 of OY727109.1, forward strand.
TGAAAAAGTGGGCACAACCATAATGTCCTATAAGAAATTACACCGGAAAAAAACAATCAGCTAATTATTGTTATTATTTTTTTTTTTTTTTTTTTGTAAATAACTTAACCTGCAAAGCTTTTGGCTTGTCGGCAGAACAGCCAGAGTCTTGGCAGGAATCGAACACGCGAACTCCTGTTTAGTAGGCTGCGCATTATTCATTCGCCTACGGTGGCACCCATATTTTGTAAAATTTTATAAATGTTTCGAAATATTGAGAAAAGAAATGTGTTTGTATAGAAATACTTTGAATCCGAATTAATAATAAATAACGTTATTCTCATTACAATCGTCTGTAGGGTCATAACTCATAACTCACTCTCAATTAAAAAAGAAAAAAAAAACATAAAAAATAGAAAAAAGAGAAACTTTGCAAATAATAACGTTGCTGTTTACCAATTCAGTCGCTGTCCTCCTATGTTAGAAACAGTAAGCAAGTCACCGGCCAACGCACTAATTCCTTTCGGCAAATATTCGTTGCAAAACACGTTAAACCTCCACTTGTAAGCTACTGTGAAGTGTACCATAAAGATAAAAATCAGCTGTTTTAATCAGTATACACTACACTGTAATTAGTTGTACGTGACCGTAAAAGTAACCATAGAAACCAGCTGAGTTTTGTTTGAAGACCGTAATCGTAAACAGCTGTCTCGTGTAAATTAAGGTTTCATTCTTCATTTATATTGAGGTCTAGTTTATTCGGAATTTATCTCGAATTAATGCGATACCCCAAGAATAATTATTTGTTTCTTATCTTTATCTAATGTGACATTTCTCCTACTGTTAATAATAAAAATAATAATGTTTTCCAACCCTGGCTTATTACTGTTTCCCCCCTTTTTCAACCGTCAACATCATCATATTTATTGAAAAAAAACTTCTAACGATTCCCATTAATTTGTTAGGCTTGCAATAGAAGTTTGTTTGCCAAAAATTGAGTAGTAAATTTTATCGGCCTACCCTCGTTAATGCTATAGTAAATTTTATTTAATGCTGCTTCATTCTTTTCCAAAAAGACAATCTCACGTTTTGCTGTCTAATGAATAAAGATCACTTTTGTATGTAGAAAATAAAAAACTGCAATTAAATTTAAACATGTTTTATGATCACCAACAACAACAACAACAACAACAACAACAACAACAACAACAAGGAAGCAAACAAAAAAACATCCTCTGCAATGCATGTTTAGAGTTGTGTTTGTTGTGTGTTGAACAAATATTGGCGACAGGGCTGCATTTAATTGTTTTATGAAATAAACGAGTAGTTGCATTAAAATTTTCTCCTTTTTTTTTTCTATTAGAAATATCAGAGTACCTTAAAAGCACAGCAGTAAGAAAAGGAATTAGGAAAGGAGAAAAGAAAAACGAAAAATTTTGCAGATAATAGGAAAGGAATGGGAATAATATTAATAAGTCATATGTGTAAGGGCATCGGTGGAGTTGTACAATTACATGAGAGAGTTTTGCACGAGTCGCAGCTGTCACTACTATATAAATGTAGTGGATAATTGCGGAAAAATGTTTGTAAGGATGGGAAGCCCATTAAATCAATAGTGAGTTGTTGATGGAAAAATCGCATCATTCGGAAATGCTTAAATTTTTTTGTTAAGAGGAATTAAGTCTTACATGTCGCTTTATAATGACCCCATTTTTGTTAATGCTTTGAAAAAGCTTTCAATACGTATTTGCGCTTCCCACATTTAGTTTGTTGTGTAAGTAAATTTTTTTCCGTGGGTTCGATACCCATATCAGCCAGTGTATTTTTCTCATTTGCCTTAAAATCTGTTATGTTGTTCGAGTCTTTCAGGGACCAAGGCATAGTAGTCAGTTGTAATGTAGAGGTTGCCAGCAAACATAGACGGCAGTGTATGAGCGAATACATACTCCCTCCGTTTCCAGTATTGAGTTGCACTAGGGAATATATTCCGGCAGAACATGATTTGTTATTTTTAGACACGAAGAACAAGCTCTTACTGTAAGCCTATTGCATGCCAATTATAATTTCCTTGTCAGAAATAATCTATTCAGATTATAACTAAATTGAGCAATGTAACATTTTGTCTCAGTATTCATGTTAGAATATATAAATTTTTTTTGAAATTGTGTCATAAATTTTTTTTTTTACTCAATACAACTCTGCATAAAACTGCTGTTGCCATCACTAGAACGGCAGTTGATTTTCTTTTGTACTTGACTTGTATAACTCTGTTACCCTCAACGTTATGCCTTTACTTTTTCTTTTTTTTTCGGCATTTTCAGAGTAAATATCTTTAGAGTTTTTTAAAAAACCAATATATTTTATTTTATAAATTATTTGCTTATGAGGGGCCACTTCATTCTTTACAGCTGTAAGAATTGCGGTTTTCATGCAAAAAGTGGGGCTAAGTTAAATATAAATAATTATGAAATCCATATTTTGTAAAATTTTTGTAATAAATAATAAACCTAAATTGTTGGTTGAATTATCGGAATCCAAGTGAAGATCATAATGAGGCGATTTCCCTTTGTAACAGCTGATTTAGTGGGCAAGATACAGTTTTTGCACTGGGGGCAGCATTGAGTGACAGCTAAATTAAAATGTCAAAAACATAATAGACTTACTTTACTTGAATAAAAATTGAATTGAGAATGTATTATGACAACAATCCGAAAATGGTTAATTGTCGCCTTCTGCAGCTGTAGGAAGTAAACCTTCTCCACCTGTAAACTGTTAATATCCTTTTTATTTAAAGACTTTATTAGCAAAAACTTTTAATTAAATTGCTTAGAGTGACTATCGGTGACTATTATGACTATTTTTACTATCTCATCTTTTATAAACATTTTTCCTGTTTTCTATATTTTTTCTTTAATAACTTTTTATTAGAAATATGTTTTTAAAATATACTTTTTATCAATTTTTTTTTTTTTTGTTTTTTTTTATTCTATTGTTTGTTTATAAGAGTAGTTTTTGTGTCCTTCTAACCGCTTCCTGCTCGCGTTTTTCCAATGTCTTCTGTTGTAAACATCTCCACTGATAAAATCATTAAAAATAATTAACTGCAGCCAAGCTGTTATTAGATGGTTTTTTTATTAACGCATAAGCAGCAACCAATAATTATATCTTGCTGTTTGGATTGAAGAAAATAAATCGGGGGCCATTCAATATTTGCAATGCTTCTATAATGCCGTCATTGTAATTATAAAACAGCGCAAAGTGATATTTTTAATGCTTCTTTTATCACTTGTTGCTGCTGATATCGTTTTAGCCATTTACTTCTATCGCCTGTTCCACTATCCTTATATGTACTTCACTGCCATTGCACGAGTATGTATAGTTGAGTGTATCTGGTGCTGTTGTAGTTGGAACAGAGAAAAGGTAAAGAAATATTCGTACGAGTATATGAAATCATTATTAAACTGAAACGACCAGCTCCAGCAATGATTAATGTTTTAAATACACATGCGCCATATACGTTTTTTTTTTATATATATAATTCTTCCCTGTCCGGCAAAGTCGTGGCAATGCTTTGAATGAAAGAGGACTGAGTATGTTGCAGGTAGAACTAAGAAAAACACTTTAGTTTTTCTCGCACACTAGAAGGTATATGATCTCATAAATTTTATTAAATTGTCATTATTAATAGAAATTATGCATAATATCTGACATAAATGGTCAATAAAAGTGTCGACTATAAATAATTTCCTGTGCAAAAATAGTTTCTTGCAAGTTCTATTAATATCAAATAGCACCCTACGCCCACATATGAAGGTTGGTTCATGGCTGTGTCAGGAAAGTAAATAAGAGTTTTTCCTTATAATTAGTATATTAAAATGGTCTTTGAGTGATGGAATTTCAAACAGGATTTTACTCCTTCTACATGGGCTCATATTAGTATGAATACATTTTACCCCTCAAAGCGGCTTTTCCCTACTTCATTATAAAATAATTAAAATTTCACGATTTTTCAAACAAACTTTTCACTCAAGATTACAACTTTTTACATACTGAGAAATTTAATACCAGGCTACGAAAGGCAGATGAAATTTGGCTTGTTTAATGCACAATATATTTTACATATATAAAATCGATTTTTCATTAAGAATAGAAAATAATATACATTTTTCAATTTCAATAAAAGTAGCATAGAGCATGGAAGAGGATGAAGTTTTTATACTATTGATTTGCGCCCCAAATATATACAGGATCCTTTTAAGATGGGGTGTTGATTAAGCTTTGTCCGTCTGTCCTCTGTATTAAATTTTATCTAAATTCAAAAAATTTTAAAACACCTCTGCTTCAATTTTTTGCCGATTTCTCTCTTATTTAAAATCACTAAAAGAAATATACCCAAAGGATCTCAGATGTGGTACCCAAACATTGAGCTTCTTTTGGTAGTAAGACTTTTTTAAATGATTCAAAACCGCTTTATGATGAATGTTAAGTTCCTTAGCGATGACAGGGTTTTTTATGTGACGATCCTGATCAATCTTTTCCATAATTTCATCGACTTTTTCAGCGATAGGTCGATTAGAGCGAAGTGCAGCTTTCACATTGTTATGCTAGCCGATCTGATACAGCATTAGCTCCATAAACATGCGTGCCATTCTTCCATTTTTTATACAAAAATTACAAAATATAAACTTTTTTCAACTTTGCCGATTTTAATTTTCTTTTTTGATTAAATGAAGCTTAAAATCTCACCTGTCCAACACTATATGGTATGACACAATGTGGTTGGTAGCACTGAAGATATACGACTGCACATACGAAAAGACTATTTCGACTAGCTTATATTTATAAATTTAATTTATAATTCTAAGCCATTAATTCCGATTTACTTAAATGACATTCCTAAAATATTATTTTTTTTTGTAGTTGTAAAAAAATTGTTTGGGAAAAAGTTTATGCTTGAAGAAAGTTTAATTCCTTAAAAGTTATTAACAAATAAAATAGTAAGAAAAAAATAATAACATTTTACTCATACTGGAAATGAGTTTGAAGAGAGATTTGATTTAGTCGCACTTGTTTCGCTTTGCGTATATAAGAAATTAATTGTAATTACTCGCAACGACTGCACAAACATGCAATAAAGCGAGCTTTTGTGATTGCAATAATCGACGATTGTAATACATTTTCAAAATCGAGCCACTCGAAAATCATTGTATTTCATGTTTTATTTATTTATTATTTTTATTTTCAATACAGTAATAGCGGCTGGTGTAAATTACATTCAAGATAAATGTCCGTCAGCTATAACACCTCCTACTTTAGTACGCAGCCTCATCAGGCAAATCCAGACAACGGCTTACTTCTATCTATTGCGGGGGCTCCTTCTCTTCTCATTTTAAACTCAAACAAAAGCAACAAGAATCGAGGAAATGTTTTGCTAGACTTAATGTAATGCACTCGTCATTTGTCAAATGCCACCGGCAATCAATCATAGCGATTGTTACGTTCCTGTTGCAACATAGAACAACAGCCAACTATTGTCTATCTATTTGTTGCAACTTGCAAGATAATGAAAAGCAATCATAAAATGAAACAACCGCGGCCGAAAGTTGTTAAGAAACGAATCATCTTTTGTGTGTATTTTCGTACTCGGACTACCTGCTGCAACCACAAACGATCAGTTTGTTTTCTTTTCCACAAGATTAAGCGGTAGTCATTTTTGCCGATAACTATATGTTGTTGATGTTGCTTCGAATGTCAGCAATTACAATTGTTGCTCACAACACAAGAAGAATTATCATTTATTTCATGGACTACATTGTGAAGCAACAGTTGGTTGCTTATGATGCGGATAACCGTTAAGAGAAGTGGTGCAGTCAATTACAGCGTTCTTAGTAGTGCATTGCTAAGTGCATCTAAAATGCATCGCGGTGAATGCTACTTTTGTAATTAGTAAATCTTTTAATTATAGACGCATACTCGTATGCATATTCCTGCAAGTGTCCTCTTTAATATGACGACTAGTCCCCTGGCACAATTTGATATAAATTGTGGTCCAATGAGTCACACTTTTCCATCAATTCTTTGATCAACTTGATTCGAGATTTCTTTGCTTCAGCGTTTGACAAATGCAATCATGCAGAGATACACAATTAAGCTGCGCTCCCAGATTGTTGAAGTTTTTTAAGAAAAGGGGTGTTCAAATCAAAATTAATATCGTATACTTCGTTACTTGGTTGGTAAGCATAATCGGTTAAATTTGTATACACTAGAATGCATAGTGCAATAATTGGAGCGGACCATGTCTGAAGGAAATGTAAGAAAACCTATAAATGCTAATTCTCTGACTGCTTGAAGAGGTTTATGTGTTGGGTGTTAACGAGTCGTTCTTGGTAAATGAGGTCTGCCAAGCAGTTGCCGTGAATGATGTTCACTATCGCGAAATGACAAACAACTCCTTGTAGCCAGAAATTGAGCATATGCACATAGACGATAACTGATTGCAACCAGATTGTTGCCTCTTGCCATACAGCCAGCGAAACAATAACTCTTTTGCACTAGAAATTCAACGCCTGCCACAATCATATGATTTTACAGTGTTGCACTTCTTATGTCAATAAGCCCAAAACCATTTTAAACAGTAAGAAATTCAAATTAGTATAAAATTCCCATTCGAAATTTTGTTCAATTTTACTTAATTGGTTATGTTGCTAAGCAGAATTTTCGCATTTGTAAACTTTTGTCTAAACATTTAGTGGAATTTTGTAAAAATTTGATTTCCCTATTTGGCCTTGGCTGCGACAGCCTTGGCAGTCACATAACACAAACACTCTTTAGACATCAACTTTTTAAAACATTTTTTGTCTAACAAATCCTATTTCTATGATATAAAAAAATATATATTCCCTATGATTTAAATTTCTAAGTCTAAAAAAATACCCTATATTTATCCTTTAGTAAGGGGAAATGTCGAATTAAAATTTTCATACAAAATATTTCTTTCAAATTAAAATATTAAAATATTTCTTTAAGACTTTCTTCCAATACTTGTGGTCACTCTATATTTAACATAACCCAGCAAACGATTGGAAGTCGTCGATAATATACATGTGCAGCTGTATTTCATTTACGAAGTAAGAACGATTAATAAAATGCTAGCAAATAACAGATAACGAGAGTCAGTGCCCAGCAAAAACTAATCATACATCTCTACCACTCTCCCTTTCCCAGAGTACCTAATGCTGCCAAATAACAGATAACGAGAGTCAGTGCCGAGCAAAAACTACTCCTTCTTCCCTACCCCTATTCCTTTCCCAGAGTACCTAATGCTATCAAATAACAGATAACGAGAGCCAGTGCATAGCAAAAACTACTCCTTCTCTATCACTATTCCTTTCCCAGACTACCAAATGCTATCAAATTACAGATAACGAGAGTCAGTGCCCAGCAAAAACTAATCATACATCTCTACCACTCTCCCTTTCCCAGAGTACCTAATGCTATCAAGTAACAGATAACGAGAGTCAGTGCCCAGCAAAAGCTAATCATACATCTCCACCACTCTCCCTTTCCCAGAGTACCTAATGCTATCAAATAACAGATAACGAGAGTCAGTGCCGAGCAAAAACTACTCCTTCTTCTCTACCACTATTCCTTTCCCAGAGATCGGGCTCAATTGATTGAACGGTATATACATATAATAAATAAAGTGATTAAGGATATCAAGGTAGTTCCTTGGGCTATGGGGTTTCCCATTCTGAATTTTGAATAGATTTACAGAATTTTCATTTGCTTTGTTGTGCCACGGTACTTCTACCGTATCGCTCGAGCTCAGCTAATGTTGCCTTATTAAATGAAGTTCCCTTTATTTTCAAGATCGGGTTATTATTCAGTCGGGGAAATCTCTTAATCTTAAAATATTGCCTTCATCGGCTGTTCAAACGTGACTGCGACAGCACTTGTAGTTTTTTCATCTACGATTGCCTGAATATCTCTGATATGCTCACAAATTTAGCGATTGTGCACTTTGCCAGCTACAATTATTGTTTCGTACTTGTTTTTCATTCCACAAATTAAGTTATACTCGGAGTGCGTAACTTATTTATGCAATTTAAGCTCTGAATTCTCAAGAAAGTAAACTGGTTGCTGAAAAATGGTTACTACGAGCATTATGAATTTTGTAATGAAGTTAACAAGTTGACGTGCACGTCAGTAACATTTAATTATTTCAATTTTCATTTTCCTTAATAATAATAATAATATTGTAAGCTCACAATAACTATTAAATGATTGAGCGCAGCTTTGGCGGCAATTGCACTTGCAGATAATTGAATTTCAAGATTTTTTCTATAGAAACAAGTTTTTTTTTCTTTTGCATTCATTTTCAAGACGCTATTGAGACGCTGATATCTCTCTTTAAGCAATTAATTGAAATAAATTAATAACAGATTCGTGCATACATACACACATACGTACATGGATAGTAGTTGTTAAAGTAGTTAAAACATTAAAGCTTAGAGTTTTCACAAACTAGTTCTAGATGAAAGGCGGTAATGAGGAAATAAACCATATTTATTTTCGTAATTAACAAAAAAAAAAAAGAATTTTTTTTTATTATTCACCATCTGCCTTCTCTGCCAGTGCCTCATTCTCCTAAATCGAGCACAATGTATTGATTGCGTGAGTAGGGGGAAGTCCCTAAGTGCTCAGAGAGCGTTATTTTTTATTTTTATTCCAAGCAAGGATCTGTATTCAGATTACTTCAGAATCTCTAGATAATTAAGTTTCATCATGTCTGATATGGAAAGATTTTCATTTGCCGACATGTAGGCTAAAGCCAACATGCTTCCTCCATGCCATTCTATCTTGTTCTACTCATTTCATGTAGAAGCAAGAAGGAATTTTAAAAGGCAGTCATCTGCAAAGGCTAATTAAAATATAATGTAACTCGTATAAGTTTGACGGTAACTAGATAAACCAGCCAAGAAAGGAAGCCTAAAAGCAGTCATGAGCCACAGTAATGGATTTTAGTAATTAATTTTACTACTTAATTTAATTTAGTTTTAATTCAGTAATTTTAGCCAGATAATGATCCGAAACCTAAATAGAATATTGTTGGAAATTGGTCGGTCACCTCAGTCGACCAACTTCAATGTTTTCGAGAATTTATGGTCCGTATTAGAATTTAAACATCCGGAAACACAACATCTCAAACAAAAATGTTTGCTTATAGTGTTTTCACGCCTAAAGTTAAAGCCTGATTTTAACTTAAAACCTACAAACAGCTGATTTTGTGTTCACATACAATTTTGATAAAATCAGGTTTTATAATATAGTTTGTCAAATAAGTTGGTTAATGATAAAATAAATTTTTTGTAGAAATAGATGTGTTTGTTGTAATTATTCTTCCCACATTTATTTGACAAACTGTACGACAGCTGTTATTGTTTAATTAAAAAATAAGAAATTTTAAAAATGTGTTCTAAAATTGAAATGATTTTACATTTTGTGAATGAATATTTGTGAATGTGAATGAATTATCAGCTGTTTTCAATCTTTCTAACTTGGTAGCACTAAATATGTACTGTATAAAACAAGGTTGTATTTCATAAAATCTACTTTAAACCAATTCAGAAAAGGTTTTAAAATGGTTTTATGAGAATTATTTTGTAGGGTAAAAACAGGTTTTAAGGATTGGTTTTAAAGTTAAAACCAAATTTTGTTTTAAAACCATGTTTTATCCTCAATGTGAAAACTCTATGAAAACGCCCTGAAAATGATGTTTAGGAGTATTTGGTCTAGTGTTACAAAAGACTCGGTCGCATCTATGCCAAACTATTTAAAATCTGGTCTACAGTGTACATACTGTCTTTATTACGTTGTACAAACATATGTGATCTCCGTGACATTTGCAACGGCTATGCGAGTACTGCCAACGAATTTGGCTTGGTGGCAGTGAAGAGTGAGAAGCGGCTTAACGCTAGTACGGGTAGTCTGTTACAGTGGAATGTGTTCTGAGATAGTCGGACGACCATTCACGCTATTATTTACAAATGAGCATCAGTTCTTCTTTCTTCCTAAACCAGCCAAACGCTCTGCGTCTTGCAAAGAAACTCCATCCTTTTGCCGCTCGTTCTGCCTTCTCTCTCACTATTGGGAAGCTCAATTCAAATGCACTTAATCACAACTCCCTTTAATCTCCTTCTCTTAACCTATTTATCTAATTGCGCCACAATGCTTTGCAAGAGTAGGGGCTATCCCCTGAGTACCGGTCGGAAAAAAGAGAAATAAATAAAACGGTTGAATAGATTCAGCTTAAATATCGCAAAACAAAATCTCTATTAAAATATCTGTGTCTGTGGCAAGAATGGAATGATCAGTTAATAATATTTTAAAGATTTATATGGTGCATGATATTGATGCTTTTTGCTGCTGATGCGCCAGCAACTTGATGAGGACACGAATAACGATGCAGTTGTTATTCTTCTTGATGCTGCTGTTGATGAGGATCATGATGGTGGCGGCAAGCCACGTTACATTTACATTACATACAATTCATTCTCTACTTCTAACATTGAAACGTACGAGATATATATATTTTTTTTTTTCAATTTCAAAATCGTAAAAATATTTGCAACAATAGCAAACCAGAATGCAATAGAATGGCGCGATATGGCATACTCGCATACTTGAACACAATATACAGATTTCAGATTGCAGTACTCCTTCAATATCAAATGTATTGGATCTTATTGGTTATTTTTTTTATTTTTTCTTCCCTCTTGCTTTTTCTTTTGTTTTATTTGGTTTTGTTTCTTTCATGTCTTTTATATTTTAGTGGTTTTTATATTGATTTCGGTTGCTGGTTTGCTGGCAAATAAAATGCACGACTTACTGTAAAACTTAGTGCCTACCAAATTTATTCCAAACACACACTATTAGAAACAGAAAAAAGTAAATGAAATTAAAGGTGGACTGGATAAAACGTTGGGAATAAAGTAGGAGCTTTTAAGGACTTGATCATGTCACTTACGATATGGGACTTACGTACGATGTATTCGGGATATAAAATTTCAATTAATGAATAAAATGTTTGTAATGTGCCTGCCACCAACTGTGCTAGGAAACCCCAATTTCGTTAATACCCCATCCGAGAAAGATTTCTGATTGATTATTCTGGTTATCACTTTCCCCTCCAGGAAATGATTTTCAATATTTTGAGGATTCTCATGATAAATAATGAAAGAAAAAGAATCCAACTTTGATCCCGGAGAAAATATTATTAATGGAGTCTGCATAACTTTGGTAGCGGAGAAGTGATTCTAGGGTGCGGTTAGCCTGAGCAATTCCTAACCTTTCAAAATAATATTGGTTTTTGTGCTTCACTGATTTGAGGTCATACTCGTAATATTTCTCGCGTCGTATAATATCATCTAGGCAAAGTCAACTTCCGAGTTCACTCCTCTAGGCTTTTACAGTTCATGTCACCTATCAAATTCGTTATAATTTATATACAACATCCTTACAAAGTCAGACATTGCAGATGTATTGGAGGTTTATCTGCGTTCTAGCCAAGAAAACATTTTTTGTCCTTTCAACTCTTCAAGAAGGATTGTTTTTATCTTTATTTGCGATCTGTTTTCCAAGGACACATTATTAATCAAATCTCTTAAACTAAGAAAGCAACTAACTTAGATTTTTGAACCCCAGTGAACGAAATAATAAGAAGGCATACCCCTGTGCTCACACATCGACAATCTCTAGGTAATATATGGATACGAGTAGCGGCAACGAGTTGAGCTGGACGGCTCTTCAGCCACACTTAGAATTTTCTGCAGTACGAGTTGTACAAACATGTACCCGATTTACTTTAATTTTTGGACGATTTTTCCAATTATACTCCCATTTGGGCTATTAAATTGAACGAAAAACTCGTGAAGTGCAATAATATTCTATTTTCCAATGTTAATTCTGATTGCGGCCCTAAATCTCAATAAATTTTTTGGATCTGTTGTTTAATTGTTGGGGTTAAATAAAGACTGTTAAAAAAGGTCCGTTTCCGGATTGTTCATGATGGCCAACAATTTTCAAGAGTGTTTTGCCAACCAACGATTGAGTTAAGATGGATATGAGTTAAGAATTTCATATATGTGTTTTAGACATTTCCACAACACCTGCATCCGCTACTCCAATTGTGCCCAACAGGGGATGCGTTGAATATATAATATTGTTACTGCAAGGCGGACTAATCTATTAGCAAGTAATTTACCATCAAGCATTTATTTAAAATTAAAGTAAACTTCGTGAATCTATTCGGTACCGTAGTGGTCTATTTTTGGATATTTTTCTCGGTTTGACTGAAAATTTTTCATTGTTTTATTTCTCTCGGTTTGACAGTGTTTATTTGATGAATTGTAAAAATATTATAAAAATACACTTTGTTGTCTGGTGTAATTGGCTGCTGGAAATTGAAAAATGACGATTACGCTATCAGAAAAATCTAAACGGTTGATTCGATTCCGATAAAATGTACGTTCACTAGATACACTAGAAAATCATTTGTGAATACGTTTTGAGGAGATCAAAACTTTGTAGCCGGAGCTGGAAGTTTAAGTGTTGGTCATGTATAAGTTTCAAAGCTGGATATGCTTGGTTTCTTCCATCTCAGTCCATTAATAATTGTTGAATTTTTTTGGATTGAAAATAAAATTTTAGAGTGGAGACTAATTTTAAAACTATAAGCTAATAATATCAGGCAGGATGATATTATTACAAACAACAAGGCAGGATGAGACTTATTTATTTATTTATTTACCAAATATTACAATTATATGAATATAATTGCAAGATGTATAGAAGCACTGGCTACTGAAGCCTTTGGCTCCTGGCTCCCCGGGGAATTGAACCCCTGACACCTGCGTAATAGGCGGGTATACTAATCACTATACCATCGAGGGGATAAGGTGAGACTTGTTTAAGTGGTTTACCTGCTAAAGTTCAGCTGTAATAATCTTGCATTGTATCAAAAATGTCTTAAGGCCCACTGTGCCAGTTATATAAAATCCATAATGATGAACTAATGGAGACGTAAACCGGTACTTAGATCACTGATACCGGTGAATCTTTATTTTACCTAAAAATTACTAGATTTTTTGTCCTTTTCATGTTTATAAAGGACGAGCAGCAGGCCCCTGAAAAATGACCTGCTTTATTATTACAGTTATAAGAATTTGATTTTAATAAAAAGATGTTTCTTGCCGAGAAGTGGAAAAAAGTGGAAAAGTTTTAAATCACGATTTTAAGTTTCTCCTTCCCATACCCTCCTTAAAAAATTTCCTCCGGCTACGCTCTTTTAATTGGCAGAGAAATACTGCATTGTTTCCAATATTGTTTTTCATTGCTTTTTTCTTTTGTTTTTCTCTATTTTTAATTTTTTTTTTTTTTTTTTTGCTATTTTTCTTTTTTGTCGTCTTTATATCGTTAACTGTCATCATTTTCAAATTATTTCTCGTAGAATATCTAATCGAGATTCATGCATGATCCTGTGCTAAATTGCAACCAAGAAACGTTTTCCTACAATCGTTTTTTTTTTTTTTTTTTTTTTGTGCTCAAAGTCTTTTAATAAAAATTAAACTTGCAGGAATTCATATCATAAATGCTTTCTGTTTGCTTACTCGTACAAATGTATGCTCAGCTCTTCAAAGCAGCCAAATAATAACAAGTCGAAAGGAAACATGATTAATACTTTTTTCTTCGTTTAGGTGAAATTGTTGTTAAACATTTAGCTAAAAGGTTTTTCGTTTGGTTTATTCTGTTTCGTGTTGTGTTGTGTTGTTTGGAGTTGTTTTGGTCCAGATGTACGTGTGCCAACAACGATTGCATGCATGCATGCCTTACGGTTTGATTTTTAAATAGTGTAGTTAAATATCTTATAAATAAATTGTAAACTGTATAACATGACAATTCAAAAATTGACTTAATTTCTCCATTACGTTTTATTTAGCAGGCAGAAACACAAAAAGAAAAAAAAAATTTTGAAAAATGTTTGAATGCAAATGTAAACTGGATGCATGGCTTGTGGTATTGTAGGTGAAGAAGTAAACAGCATTCCAGGTAATGCATATTGAGTAGTTTCTTCCCCTCCTGCAGAAACTTTTCATACGCTCGTTTTATTATAATAATTTCCTCTGGGTGAATCACTTTGTTGTACGGCTTGACAAATTTTGGTCAGCTAAGAAACTGAAATATCCTGGAGACGATCAAAGAATATATCAATACTCTAAGAGTGTTTTTTCTCCTCCTGCAAATACTTTCCACACATTCGTTTTATTATAATAATTTCCTCTGGGTGAATCACTATGTTGTATGGCTTGACAAATTTGTGGTCAGTTAAAAAACTGAAATATCCTGGAGACGATCAAAAAATATATCAATACTCTAATGCAAGCCATACACGTTACAACCGTTGGTACAACTTAAGGAGGTTGTAATCAAGATTGTAACGTGTGTGGGCTTGTTGTATGAAATTGTGTCTCGGTTGTATGAAAAATCAAAATTTTTTGGCAAGTTGTGCCAACGCGTTGCAACGTTTGGGGGTTAGTCCTGCGACTTCGTACATCATTCTCATTTTAATTTTGCGAGAGAAAGACGTGTCGTCGGTTGAATTTGGTTAATTTGACGTGTCGTTGGTTTTTGAAATCAAAGAAAACTAAGTGAATACTAATTAAAAATGGAAGACACAGCTAAAATGAAACTAGAGCACAGTTCTACGATCAATTATTTAATGATAGCCAATATTAGTAAATTATATGCAATTAAAAACAGTTCATTGAAGTTTTATTTTTTAAAGTTTTTCATTTGAAGTTTTATTTTATTTTTTATTTTATTTTTATTTTTTAAAAATCTTTAGATTAAATAAATACTTAATTTACTTAAAGAGCTTTCAATTGTTTTATTGCTTCACAAAATTTAAGCCTAATTTGTTTGGCTTCATGGGATGCGTCTTTATTATTTGTTGTTTCCAGCTGTAAATTTTTTTGCAAAATGAAATTGTACGAAGAGGTTTTATCGTCTGTGGACACAACACACAACTTGATTAATAACCGAGTTGTGCCAACGGTTGTATCGTGTATGGGTTGCATAAAAGTGTTCTTTCCCCTCCTGCAAATACTTTTCATACTTTTCATTGTCTCTGGATGAACCACTTTGTCGTATGGCTCGACAAATTTTGGTCAGTTAAAAAACTGAAAAGCCCTGGAGACGATCAAAAAAAATATCTATACTCTTAAAGTGTTACTAAGGTCGTGATTTTTGGTCTACATTTGGGCCATATCGGCTCCGATTACTGAAAATTGAAAAGTTTTTTAATATTTTAAAATG
This sequence comes from Ormia ochracea, assembly GCA_963402855.1. NCBI lineage: Eukaryota > Metazoa > Arthropoda > Insecta > Diptera > Tachinidae > Ormia > Ormia ochracea. The sequence continues at coordinate 37,546,644 of OY727109.1, forward strand.
GTCAATTGTTACTTTATTTCCTTTTGTGGGAATTATTAGGGCAATTGAAATATCAAAGTATAATTGATTAACTGATGTTTGATAGTCTCCAAGCGTGATTGATAAAGAAATTGTCAGTAATGAAGAAATAAAGAAATTGTTTAGAGACAAACATTATAAAGTCACAATACAGATGCAGATTGACAAGTTTATTTGCACGTTTCCCTTTATCATGCATCATACACAAGAACTGATATGTTTTTTATCGTCTAAGGGTCACTTTAATTAAGATAAAAAAATCTGATGCGATTCCATCCTATATTAAAAATCACATGAAAATGGTGTGGCTGGTACAATACCATCACACATATACGACGCAAAACAAATCTTTGAAGTAAATGCAACTCTGATCGCAGCAAAATTGCCACGTAAAGGTCATGTTTCACTATCCTAGAAATTAGTACGATTCTTTCACACGAAAATCTAATGTGATTCCATTCTATTTTCAAAATCGCCTGAAAATGGCCTTGCTGGTGCAAATACGATGCAAGGCAACTTTATTACTGCTGATTGAAGTAAATGCAACTCTGTTCGTATGAAAATTGTAATTTTATGAAAATCTTCATCAACTTTTGCAAATTGTACGACTTGTGAAAATAGAGCTGGTTTAGACTAAAATGAGAATACATTTATTTGTAAATTTGTATGTTGTTCATCAGAAGAAATAAAATCACTGACTTTAAAGTACAGTGACGGCAAAAAGTAATGGACAAATGAATAAATTTTTCTGTTTAAAATTGGCACTCTTTTGACTTATTTAATGAAAGTAGGAATATTTTTCAGCTGCAATTTAGCAGGGACCCTAAAGTACAGTGAAGCGAAAAAGTAAACGGCAAGAAAAACATTCAGTACAGTTTTCTGTTTTATTATTGGCATAGTTTTGAAATATTTGATGAAAGTAGGAATATTTTTCAGCTAAATTTTAGCAGGGACTTTAAAGTACAGTGACGGGAAAAAGTAAACGCCAAGAAAAACATTCGGTATAGTTTTCTGTTTTAATATTGGAATAATTTTGAAATATTTGATGAAAATAGGAATATTTTTCTTATCTTAAATTCATCGCCTTGTAAAAAAGCACCCGTTGGAAATAACATTCCAACACACAATAATAGAACTTTTTTTTATTCAAAAAGTGTCTATTAATTTCATTATGGTCAATTTGTTTAAAAGTTGCTTATTATTAAATCTTCTAATTAACTTCTTGATCTTTTCTTATTTTCATTTCTTTAATTTTCCTCTCCATTCATTTATTTCTGTTCAAATGTTGTACGTGTGTACGAGTATGTGACCATTTAAAAGATGTACTCGCCCCGCACCTACTCGTATGCCTGTAGATTGTCGTCGGCAAAATTCTGTCTTTCAATTAACAAAACTAATGCTTGTATAACGAAATTTCACTTTTTCAATGGATCTTTTTCTATGGCGTTCAGTTCAGCTTCCAATATCCACTTGCTCTTAATTGTTAGTGTCATTAATTTACACGACTTGAAGGCAACAATTGTCACTCAGTTTATTAATTTAATTGTCAATGAATGGCCGATAAAGCGACCCAACTTGTTAAAACGAACAAGTTAATTTAATAAAGGAAATTGTCAGCGCAAATACGATTTTTGATTCTTTTAAAAAATAAATGCCTTAGGAAAAGTTATTTTGAATAAAATTAGATTTAAATTTAATCAATAATAGAGGCTCTTTTAAAGTTTAATTTGCATATATATTTTTTTTAATTTCACTTTATTGGCAATTGGTTTATCGGTGAAAGGATTCATTATTAAAAAACGTTCTTTACGTGATTAAAAAGTCTTATAGTGACTAAAAGTTAATCTTGTTCATAATAATGATCTTTATTCATAAAGAGATTTATTTAAAAAAAATTTTTGTTGTTTATGGGTTGGGCTAGTTCAGAGGCCTTGCATGTCCTGCAGTGCTAAAGCCAAGCTTATCGAAGAGTTTGAAAAATTCAGACAGAAATGAAGTATTGCTTCCCCTAAAGTTCTAAAAACCAATTGAGAATTACAAAATATCGAAATAAGATAAATTTCGCCTACATTCCCTGCCCACAGTTGCATGCAACTTATTGCTCATGTTCCTAATGGTGACTGACTTTTAAATATTTCAAGGATTCATTTGCACTAGTCAGAGATGGAAAGGTCAATTCATTTTACATAAAATAATGATTAAAGGCCGGACTTTCTGGGGCCTGGGTTTTGCTTTTATTGTTAAAGTAGTGACTGTAACGACAATTATTTGCATTATAGTGTTTTCACACTGAGGATAAAACTTGGTTTTAAAACAAAATTTGGTTTTAACTCTAGAACCAATCCTTAAAACCTGGTTTTACCATACAAAATAATTCTCATAAAACCATTTTAAAACCTTTTCTGAATTGGTTTAAAGTAGATTTTATGAAATACAACCTTGTTTTATATAGTACATATTCAGTGCTACCAAGTTACAAAGATTGAAAACAGCTGATAATTCATTCACATTCACAAATATTCATTCACAAAATGTAAAATCATTTCAATTTTAGAACACATTTTTTAAATTTCTTGTTTTTTATATAAACAATAACAGCTGTCGTTTGTCAAATAAATGTGGGAAGAATAATTACAACAAACACACCTATTTCTACAAAAAATTTATTTTATCATTAACAAATTTATTTGACACACTGTATTATAAAAACTGACTTTATCAAAAATGTATGTGAACACAAAATCAGCTGTTTGTAGGTTTTAAGTTAAAACCAGGTTTTAACTTTAGGTGTGAAACCCCTATACATCTATCGTAAAATTGACTTCAATGTAAATATTTTCTGTAGTAATTTTCAAACAGCGGCAGTAAATGTGATGGAAATGGTGTGTATCGGTAAAATGTAAAGAATATAAACTCAATCAATTGCTTTGATTTTGCATTTTTCGTCTAGAAAATTATTGCCAATCGCTGAGTCATTACTTTTGAATAGGCCTTAATAATGAGGAAGCATAAAATCGATTCATATAAAACTTTTTTTTTTGCTATAAAATTTCCAAAACAGAATTAGTTTAATAAAGTTTTTTAATTCCAAAATTTGTTCTTATTAAGAACGCAATTGACTACGACTCAGTGTTGTATTTACTCGTATTTATTGAAAATATAACGTTACGCAGCACGGCAATCAGTGACGGAGTCCTAGTCATGCAGTGCGTTTGCTCTGAAATTTCACACTGGCATTTTTGGTGGGAAAGGCTGATAAAGGATAATTAAAGCAGTTTTCCTTGCAGTAACTCTTCTGCCAAGGTTTACGATTTTAGGCTTTTTTTCGTAACCATTTTGTGTTACTGCTGCGATGAAAAAAGATAAGTAATAAAAAATAAAGAGATAAAAAAATATATTGAGAGTACAAATTTGACAAACAAGGAAATAAAAATAATAACAGGAGTGAAGGAATTTATTTAAATTTTGCATAAATAATTTGCATAGAATGCTTTAAGATTGTCAAAGCGATTATGTGCTGATTATGGAAAATAAAGTTTTGATTAATCAAAATTTCAGATTATGCATTGTCCGTATAACCTAAATTAAATTATGTGGGAACGCTAATATTTTCTCAAGTCCTGGATGCACTGAATAACTAAACACTCCTACTAAAAACATTTGAAGAGAACTTTGAAGTAAACGATTATTTGCATTTCATTCCGGTGGCAAAGTAGCAATAAAAAGCATTCAAGGATAATGACATTTTATTTCTTAGAGATACAGGAGATAAGAGACGAAATCGCCAAATTGTTATCTTCACTTGGATTTCGAATAAAAAAGCCGATGATTCAAATAACAATTTTGGTTTATCCAAAGAAAGTTTCTTAAATTAAAAATATTTCATAATTCTTAAATTACGTAACCGCATTTTTTATATGATACTGACTATTTCATATGCACAGATAATATAAATATAATGTTGCGCTTATCTACGGTTGGTTTTATAATATCGATGATATCGTGCGGGGGGTCTTTTCGTTTTTCACAACTTCTCTTAGTTTTCTTTTGTTTAAGTTCTCAGGAGTTGTTAAAGATTTTATTCAATTTCTTATTATTTTGTACAATACTTGCGGCTGTAAAGGTTCAGGTAGCGCCACGTAAGCCAAGGGATGGATAAAAAATAGATAAATAGTGCCAAAGGCACTTACCACGGAAATAGAGGATTAAAAAAAGGAAGAAGGATAAAAGCGTGAAGTACAGAATCACACCAATAAAATCAACCGCCCTAATTAGTGACACCCCTACCCCCCTAACGCCATGCTTAAAAACATATCCGTATACAGAGCAATATATGAAAATGTTTACAAAAGAAATATTTATTTATTTTTATTTGAAATACTTTTAAATATTTATATTAAAAGTATTTAAATAAATTATTAAGTACTTTTACTTTAAATAAATTCAAACGATAATAAGGACGAAAGCAGGACAGTTTTGCAAATTAAATAATGTATTAACTTGTAAAGCTTATTAGAATGCATATTTAAAAACTTGTCGCCTGTCACCTGTCACTTCTCACGAAAGTGACTGCGTTAAACATTTCTTTCAAACAATAATCTTTCTTCCTGGACAAAATTTCATCCGCCCCACTGTGTTTAGATATAAAATATTTGATAACAATTTTTCAACGACACTGACTTGTTATTTTATATTTTTTACGCCTCCAACAACCGATGTTGAATTTAATTCCTGAACGCATCATTATAATTTCTGTGCAAATTGGTAGCAGCCTCCACATTGTCACTACAAACACACACACATGCAATAATTTCTCGCCAGTACGTAAAGAACTCATGAACTAAAAATATTGTTGGACATGTTATGACTTTGGAAGCCAAAGACAGTTTCGCTGTTTTGCACATTTTTTTTTTTTTTTTTTTTTTTTTTTTGGAAGAGACAAAAGTTTTTTAAAGTTTTGTGTGAACACGTTCTGGCTTAAGAATCCTTTTCTGCGAAGATGGCTCTCTATGATTGCAAGCAATTTTATTAAACTTATCGTTCTTTATGACTTTTATATAAGCATGTATGTATGTGTGCAGGACCAATATATATTTAAAGTCATTCGTTGTTGAGCACTAAAGGAAAGTTCTGGAAAAATATTTTAACTTTGCACTTAATGGCCAATTAGTGGCAATACCTTCAAATAAGGGAAACTTGGCGATTTTTCAGCTGGCGTGGCTCTTTTTTCGTTATAGTTTTTTGGATCATTTCAAATGTAGTGAACGATTATAACAATTTCATTCCGGAACTGAAATAATCATATAGCAAAGATGGCCAAGAATACACGTTGACAGCTGTAGTGATAGAAGTATTTTGAACTACACTGATGTGAAAAAGTAAGCCCCACATTTGCGGTTTTCAAATTTAATTATTGTAATTCATGCAACATGAAACGAAATGAAAAGAAACATGAAAATAAATTCCTTTTTTTTAAACTTGCATGTTTTTAAATTGTCGCTGTCTCATAAAGGTGAGGCTTCACAATCCTACAACAAATCGTACGATTCATTCACACGAAAATATGATGTGATTTCATCCTATTTTAAAAAAAGTTGCATGAAAATGTTGTAGCTTGTGCCACATTATCATGCAAATATGATGGAATAAATGTTTTCATTGCTGATTGAAGTAAATGCAACTCTGATCGCATGAAAATTATAATTTTATGAAAATTTTCATCAACCTTTGCCAATTGTATGACTTGTACAAATGCATTTGTAAGACATGTCATATTTGACAGATCGTGCGATTGTGTAGAATATTGAATCATGACCTTAAAGCACTAAATCCAAAAGCTTTAAATAAGAATTATTTGGCTTTAAAACAATTGTTTGATGGCAGAGATGCCGTTATGATACTGTGAGACGGGGGTGTTGAAATTTTTTAATTACGGTTCGTACAGTTGCGGAAAAAAGTGTCGGAAAATCGCAATGAGTGTGGATGGATGCTTTTGATTAGATATTTTGGTCAGTGTGCTTTTCTTTTCCTGTCAACGTATTGCATAATAAACCAGGCAAATTCGTCCTTCCCTGTGCAACTGTACATGTCTTAGCCACAATGATGTAGGCTGTAAAATGCCTAAAGTTGCGTTATTCATTAAGTAAAATTACGTGGAATGGCAGGCAAATTGCTATTAGTAAATACTATTAAATAAATAAATGGACTTAGTACTATTTTGCGCCAGCATTTTATTGTAATTTTTTATTGGTCCACTATTTTTAATGTATTTTGAATTGAGATGTAATGTAATTTGATTTTGAGACCTGAAAATGTATTTGAAAAATTTTCAATATTTTCAAAATTTCATCCAATTTATTTTAATTGGGGGGTACAACATAAATGTTGTGGCCACTTTTAAATTTGTAATGCATCTAGACTGCACAAAATTCGTTCTTACCTCACTGTTCCATTTAAAAACTTTGTTGTTTTTGGTTGGATCATAAATTTCGTAATGTCTTCATATTAAAAATTTGTCATTAAATGTTTTTTATTGCCTCGACAAGGAATACCTACAAATTCCGGATTTCTTTTGTACGTTGCATGTCCATGTTTGAATCTTTCAATACACATCTCTTGGCATACCAGAATATTAAATGTATAATCAAGTCTTTTGAACTTCACGTATGAGTTTACAGTAGTGTGGGAAATAATAGTAACGAAATTTAACAAAGGGAAAAGAACAAGTTGAAATGCTAAATAGAATGTCATTAACTATCCTACACAATCATATGATTTGTGGAATATGGCATGCGTGCTAGAAATATAGGATAATGTGGCCTAAAAAACCCTCTTTGAGTCCTAAAAAAAAGTTTAGTAAAAGTAAAAGTTTATAAAAATGTTCATATAATGACAATTTCCGTGCGATCAGAGTTGCATTTACTTCAAACATTTGCTTGCAACATATTTGTGTGGTACCAGCAGCAACATTTTCATAAATGTTTTTTAAAATAGGATAGAACCACATCAGATTTCTGAGTTTTTTTGACAATGAAGCGTGGCCTTGATAAAGCAGAATAACGCAATAAAATTTGTGTGTGCCACACACTTGTCTGGAAGGCAATGTATGAAAAGTACTCTGGTAGATCCTTTTTATAAAAAGATGGTTTTATTCAAATCAGTATCGCAGCATTAGTTTACAAAAAGGATAAACCAAAGTTGAATTGGTAATCCTGTTTTAAATACTGTTTCTCGCGATTAATAACTACTCGGTTTTTTCAAGTTCAAGCAATTTAAGTGTCTACTTTTTTATGTTTGATATGTAATTTAAGGACTCACATTTATACTACCTCTGCTAAAGGAGCGTATGTTCCTTCACGGAAGGTTTGAGCTCAGGCAGGCCGCTGCAAAAATTTAAACTGAATAATAAAAACTTCTGTGAGTGTTTACCAGCTATTTTGTGCATTGTCGAGCATTAGGAATGATTGACTAGTATGTTTCGAGAATTACATCGATTTGAAGTAGGAAGAGTCCGGACAAAAGCAATTTCCTGCTTCCCTATAATGGCTGGCAATACTCATTTATATATCTTATAAATACGTATAATTTTATTTCAAAATAATTAAAAAAAAAAGCGCAACTCATTTGATAGCAGGAGCCATTATTTTCTTTATATTTCTTAAATTTTTTCAATCTTCTGCTGTAATCTTCTCCTGGAATTACAAAAATCAAACACTCTAAGCGGCTTTAAAGCACCTATAGGGTAGTTCGCCTCCAGTTCTACTCCAAAAGAGCGTATAAAAGGTTTATTAGCTCCATCTCTTTCATATTTCCTTGAGTTAAAAATCTCATATATAAACATTAGTTAACTATCAGAACTATTATTTTGCTCTCCATTGTTTTATAGAGGTTTTAACCAATCTGTTTAAGATGTTTAAAAGTAAAAGGCAGTGAAGCAAAAAGGTAGTGGAAATTATTATTATTAAAGCATAAAAGTTATGTTGCGATGGCCAACGACAAGGCTTTTGAATCTGCATCCCATATAAAAGTGTGTACTTGTGTGTAAAAATCCATTTAGCAAAATTTCAAAATGAACAGGACGCAGCAAGAAAATTTATAAAGCAAATGTCAGCAAAACTTTTAAATCACAATTTAAATAATATTTAAACATTTGCCTCTTTAATTAAATATTTTAATTGATAACAAACATTTTTACTTGATTTTTTTTTTTTTTTAATTTTCAGAAGAACCACAAAACTAATCTTCTTTAAGGATTTTGCACATCCTTGGTGAAAAGCAGCAGAGATTTAATATCCAATCGAAATGGTTTTGGTATTGAATGGAGTCCTGCAAGATGATTGTCCTATGGACACAACAAGTCTCTTTATGCAACATCCCGTCTATAGAGATTATGCACAACAATTGTTATCAATACCAACTAAATCAGTTGGTCCAGTGGGTCTTCTGTACGTAGGTCAACGTGAAATGGCAGCAGCAGCTCCCCATGATAAGAATATCAATATAATTGGTACAGATGATGCTACCACTTGTATTATTGTTGTGGTTAGACATTCAGGTTAGTGAGCAGACACACATACGAGCATGCACGGACAATGCATGCTTGCATATACATACAGATTGAATAATTTTATATCCTTTTACTTGCAACATACTTGAGTATGACCATTTTAAGTTGCCCGTCATTTTCTTCCTTTTCCTCATAATTAAATTGGCTTCATTTTACTATTTTATATCTTAAGAATATTTTATATGCAAAGAAAATAAGTGATTATTTAAATGAACGCATTTCTATTTCTTATATTCTTGTTTCGTTCATCCTGCATAAAAAAGGGTCAGGCGCTGTGGCTTTAGCACACTTTGATGGTACCGGCATCGATGAAGCTGTCTGTGCAATGGTGGCGCGTGTACAGGAGCTGGCATTGGGTTACCCAGAGGGACGTATTGAGTTGCAATTAATTGGTGGCTACCGTGATCCCCAAAGCTATGGCGAAGAAGTTTTCTACAATATTATGCGTAAGTAAACTAAAAGACAGAAAGCAAAAATTTAAAGCTTTTTTCCACCGGGATATTCGATGGATTTTTATGCACGCAACACTGCATGTTTACAAATATTTGTAGCAAAAGCACTTCTACTACTTCGTAGGTAAAGATGGAGAATTAATGTATGACTTGCTCAAGAGGATGCTTAAGGTCATGATTCACTATGCTACACAATCGTACGATCTGTCAAATATGGCATGTAAGCTGGAAAAATGTGGCTCATTTATCATTTGATCATGAAAATGTTTTTAAAAAGAAAATTTTTCATGTGATCGGGAGTTGCATTTACTTCAATTAACAAAGAAAAAGTTGCTTTGCAACATTTGTTTAGGATAAAATGTCACCAGAAACGCCATCAGAGTTGCATTGTTGCATCAGAGTTGCCATTTTTATGCGATTTTAAAAATAGGATGAAATCATATCAGATTTTCGTGTGAATGAAGCATACGACTTTGTAGGATAGAGAAGCATGCCCTTTAGCAATTAGAATATTTTTTTGCCTTAAGGCAAGCCCACATGAAAACCCTCGTAGCATGGCAGAGTAAATCCTTTGCTAACTTATATTAAATCGCAAAAATCTCAATGAAAATGTCACATCCAAAAAATTTCGAAAACCTCAAAAGTCGACTGTACAAATACTTTAAGACACTTTGCTTTGACGGAGATGATCCAAGCGTTTCAACATACGAGTAGTTGTCTGACGTATGGCAGAATCCATGTGATCCGGTCTTTAATACTTAATATTTAATTCAAAATAAACAGTATTTCAAAATACAGTAACACAAAAAAGTATGTGCGCACAAAAAAAAAAAAAATGCTTAACAAATTTTAAATGTTTAATATATAGTTATTATTTTAATTATTTAACACAGAACTATTTTTGTTTTCTTTGCCACAAATTTTTGTAATCTTCCTCTCCCCCCACTTTATAAATAATTTTGTAATAAAGAATGGTTTTTTTTGTTTTATTTTATGCTCCAGAATCATTCCACAAACATCATTTAGAGATTGATTTAACACAAGCCTGCGTTGGTGAATTAAACACAATATTGCGAGGAGATATCAATTGTCCGATTATTTATGGTGTTGGTGTCAATATTAAAACTGGAGAGATATTTCCGGCCACATTTCCAGAACGAGGTCCCGATCGAGAATTACGTGATGCACGTAACTTTATGGGTTCACAAACGGTAGGAATCCTTGTATGCAAAATATGCATGCAACTATAAAGCTTAGAAACTTCTGAAGCCAGAACTAAAGAACGTTTTCTGTTTTCTCAATCTTATAAAGGTCTTGGATATATACGATGCCTCCTTGGGTTTGCTACGTATAGGCCCCTTTAACTATGATCCATTGCGTGGCGCTGACTTGTGGCTGGCTCAAACAGATGAATTTCTTTTGCAGCACTTATCCACCAGTCCGGATGTGGAGCCACCCCATTTTCCTTTGCATGTCAGTTGTTAATTTTAATTTCTTTTCACAATTATGTAATTGAATGTTTTTTTTTTTTTTTTTTTTGTAGGTAAGAGCCACCATTAAATTTATACAAGAAAATCAATTTCCTGCTATAACGATATTTCGTGATAATCGGCCTCGCTATTACAGACGCGATGAAACTACAGGTTGCTGGACACTGGTTAGATATTAATTGATTTTTTTTTTTTTTTATTATTTGCGTTTTTTTATTGTATGTTTATTTCACTTTTATTTGAATTTGGAAAAGAATTGTTTGTAAAATGTAAATTAGTTTTAGCTATTCTGAATTTGATAGATGGATAGAGACGGAGCAGCTTGAAAATCTTAAAAAAAAATTAACAAAATTATGTAGTTAAATTATTTGTTTTTTAATGTTCAATGTTCGATTTTCCTCGCCGTTTTTTTCTTTTAACAGGTTTTTTGAAAGTTATGTGAGGTTATTTTCGTATCTACTTTCTCGATATTCTCAATATGCCCGCTATTAACGCCCAAACAAATATTTACTCAATTTCCTTCCGCCCAATGGTTGTATTTAAAATGTAAAGAATTTAAGTTTCTGCGTATGGCAAAAAACTTAAAATGAATCGTAATATATCTGTCGTACACTTTTACCCTGCAGACTTCTTATAGTAGCGTTTCCGTTTGTCCTCCCAAAATATAAGCCATGTTTTCAAAACTATGAACATTTTGCATATCGACTGAGTACGATATATCTTTGGGGTTGTGGTGCAGACGGTTATCGGTATTTAAACAGCTGCTAAATTTTTGGGCCAATAATATAATAAAACTTTAGCGGGCAACCAAATAAGCAGGACTTTAACGGAATAATCGTCAATGTTGTGGAATATCACCTGCCGTATTCGAGGAAGTGTAAGCTTCTTCCATAACTAATCAGAAAATTCTACAACGCACAGTCATTATTTATATAGATTTTTTATTAAAAATTTCTTTAAACTTAATAATGACATCACAAAATCTTATTTATTTCTGTTTAATTAACAATGTCCTGTAGAAATCGTCCATATTGTTAAAATTTTCCCAATTGTCATGATAAAATTTACCCTTTCTCAATCAATCGTAGGATTTTCGCTACGTCTTCCATGCACTTCTTCGTTACGATAAGTGTTCACTGTACTCTGCCAAAAAAATTTTATATTTCAGATAAAATAGTCCTGTAAATGAAAGTTAAACAAACGGCGTAGAAAAACTTACACAATTAATACACTTTTAATTATATTTTCTTTTTATTTAATTTTTTGTTTGCTTTCCCTTTAATAATTAAATATTAATCATTAATAGTTTTGCGTTTTGTAAATATATACATATTTTGTATTTAAGCCACATTGTTGTGTGTAATAAAAATGTTTTTTCTCTGTCTATTTTAAGATTTTAGATTGAAAATCATTTAACAATCATAGATTTTGATACAAAAGAGAACTGCTTTTGGAATGCGCCTTAAAATGTGGATTTAAAAACTAAATTTAAATGAAATTGTTTAATTCAAATTATTTAGTTAAAATGTAAAAGAATTTATAGAAACACTACTCTTAAAAATAAAAATTAACATTAAAAAAAAAACGTTTATATAAAAATTGAATTACTATCACTATAATTTAATAACTAAATAAACATCGCATAGCAAACCTATTAAAGAAATTTCATTTGACGAGAGTTGAGAAGGTAAGAGGTAGAAATTGTTTTAATTATTTTTTTAACCGCTTAATGACTCTACAAAGTTCAACATTGCAAAAGTTTTTAATGATTTTGGTATTTAATTTGAGTAAATTGAACAACATTGAAGAATTTTTTTTTAATAATCACAAACGAATAAAAACCTTTTGATAAGCAAAATATATTTGTTTCTACATTTGCATTTTGGCTCTTCATTTTTCCTGCAATACTTATAATGACGGACTTAAGGCACACACCCAACATTTTTAAAGCTTTTCGTTTCTTGTATTTATCTCGGAAACTTAGTTTCCGAAGTGTTTCCTGAGTTGTGATGGATTATTTTTTAGCAGCTGAGACATCTTTCCGGTTATTCCATAGTAGAAAATTCATACCAATCGGTACAAAGCCTGCTGAACTAATGCGATTTTAATACAGCTGTCTGTGTGCATTTTTAAAGAAATCGCTTTTTAAAAGAGAAACATTTTCGCTGCTTTGCAGTTTTTGCGTTGCGAGTAAAAAGCATGTATCTTAAGTCTTTTACTTTTTTCCTTTAGAAATTATGTGATAAAGTTTTGTGATTTTTCGAGATACATTCAAAACATGTAATTAATAAAGGATTAAGAAATTATTGCAATACATTTGATAATAGTAAATTGCATATTAGAAATACCGTGAAAAAATGCTGCATAAATATTTTATTTCAATTTTGTTGCCAACACAAGCTGATATAACTACGGCAACATACGCAGATGATACTGCGTTTTTATCATCTAATAGCCAACCATACCTAGCTACCAGATCTCTACTATCAACTTGATAGTCTTCATTTCTGGCTCACAAAATGGAATATCGTAATAAACACACAAAAATCAAAACACATTACTTTTACTACAAGAAGAGGAAATTGTCCAGCTGGTATACCTTAATCCAACAAAAATTCCTAGAAGTGATACAATAAAATATTTAGACCTTCACATGGACCGGAGGCTAACGTGGAAAGTTCATATAACAGCCAAAAGAAAATTACTCGACAATAAATTTAATCAAATGTACTGGTTACTTGGAAGAAAATCTCAACTCCCTCTAGAAAACAAGGTTATCTTAGTAAAAACAATTATAAAACCTATATGGACCTACGGCATAGAATTGTGGGGGACTGCCAGCAACTCAAATATAGAAATATTACAAAGGTTTCAGTCTAAAGCTTTACGGTCAATTACAAACGCGCCATTTTATATATCAAACAAATCCTTACATAACGACCTTAAAATTCTCTTCATAAAACCTGAAATAAGAAAATACAGCTCTAACTATTTAGAAAGGCTTAGTAACCATAATAATGTATTGGCAATTGCATTACTTGATGATACTGATGAGACTAGAAGACTTAAAAGAAATCATATTCTAGATCTACCTTTTATTTAATTAATTCAACATTATATGTACAAACTCTTTGTTAAAAAAAAACAAACCTTTAAACATATTTTTATTAATAATTAAAACAAACTAGTAAAATACATTATCCTTATATATGATGTTCAAATGCATATATTTAATTTATTGGTTCCAAAGGGAACAAATAGGACATGTAATTTTTTAACTGATCAAATTTGCTTATTATTGTAAAATAGATTGCAAATAAATATATATAGAAAAAAAAATTGTTTGTACATCGTTATTGCATTTTTTGTCGTAAAATATAACAGAACGTTCAATAAGAAAACCAATCCATATAAAAGTTTCTAAACAATACATAGCTATATAAAACTACTTACATTTATTGAATATTCTGAAATCTGGATGCCACCATGGTAGAACTTTAAACTTTTTAATTTTTGTATATCTTACAGTTGTCGTTTGATTCCCAGTAGCAGAAATAAAATCCAGTTCTAGATTTATTGATCTCATATCAGCTGATAACAATTCGCGGGTAGCGGCCAAACGAAATGGATTAGTGGTATGGTTATAAATAATATCCGCGGGGAAAGGAAAAAATCGATCACAATATATAACTAGAATACTAATACCATCCACGTCATTGGTCGTAGATGAATTATAGTTTGAAATGGAGTTCAATGCTTTAATATTGCACAAATTATTGTTTTCTTCTTCCGCCAAACTTTCCCAATCGTCAACAACAGCTTCAATGGCCATGTTGTTTTCATAGCGTAGGATGTCAATTGGCTTATATTTGGCAGCATTAGTCGTCGGAAACATAATTTTAAATTTGTAACACATTATCCAAACACATTTTACTTGCTGATACCACGATGAAACATAAGCTCGACCCTTTAATGTCTCTAATTTATAAGGAGAGCGCAGACGCAACTTAAAATACGGATAGCAATAAAACAAAGACTGAATTACTTTTTGCCTTAAAGTATTTCTATCACAGCCCTTGATGCATGGCATTTGTAAATTTTCTGGCAATTGTAAATTCCATTTTCTAGTATCATCAGGTGAATGCTGGCACCAGCGACGGTACATCTGTAGCCAAAATGTGCAGGAATTAATACTCTTACTACTTTGAGTACATATTAAGGAATAACGCTGCACGTCCTCTGGTGCAATGTAGTTGGCTAAATGAAACCATATGTCACTGCTTATAAAGGTATGCCTTTGGTGGTTATTTGATTCTTCTTCCATTAGACTTTTTTTGCCCGAATTCTAAAATATCCCCAATGCATTTAACTTGCTGCGACTTTTGATGTTTAATTTGGCAGCACTGGGTGCAAAACCTCTTCCGGAATAGGTAGATCTTTATTGAGAATACTATTCATCGTAGTGGCTTAATAAACATTTCAATAACGAACACATCAAGTATCACGCAAAGTATATTTCCAAACAGTTCTATGCAGAGGTAATATCTTTAACAGGATTATGCAAGCAATGAGACAATAAATTATTTTTTTTTTTTTTTTGTTTTTATTTCTTTTTAAAGTTAATTTGCTGTAGAAATTTAACAAATTTGTAACAAAACAATGGCCAACGCGAATTTAATTATTTCGCCTTGATAATGGCATGTGACATTCTTGACAATCAAGAAATATAAACGTCATGGCGAATTAAAACGAATTGTTAATCAATTCGCTTTGATACACTTCACATTGCAGAGTTGTATAAGTTAAGGACTGTAGTTTGGCTCCTAGTTGCCAAATTGTACCTTTATTTTTCAAGCACTATGTGCTTATGTTATAAAAAACTCTTTTATTTTAAGCTCTATGGCTTATTGTTGTTTTATTAAATATTAACGGAGCACTATGTGCTCTATTCTTAGACACTCTTAGACTCCTCTTATGACTATTCTTTAGTTGCTATTTATACTAGTGAGGACCATAAAGTAATGAGTAATTATGTCGTCTGCATACCAGACAGTTTTTCATTTGGTTTACATACTATTGGTTTAATTTTATGATCCTAATTTCTATGTCTAGACTATTGTATAATTTCTTATAATTATGTATAATTTCTTAGTCTAGACTATTGTAATTATGTGTAATTTCTTAATAGGTATTCTCTACCTTAACTAAAATTGGGATGGAAAATAGTGGAGGGCATTTAAAATATTGTGTGTGAGTTTGGTAAACGCAAGGTTGACAGATAATTCAAGGTTGCGTTTTATGAAATAAAATGACATGAAGTCATAAACAAGTTCGCAACGGGGTTCTGCTTGGTTCGGTCGTTAACTTATATACATATTTCAAATATTAAATTTAGAATTTCTTACCATTAAAAACTTATTTATTATTTGATGCAACACGAAGAAGTAGCGAAATATCAAAAAATAAAGTTATATATTAAAATTTTATATATTTGCGTGAATATTAAAAAAGTTCCTTAAGGTGGAAAAATTGGAATATCTCAAATGCGCACTCAAAAAAGGATTTTAAGTCAAAATAAAAAATCGAACAAAAATATTTTTTAACGTTTTTCATAAACTAAAAGTTTTTTAAAATATTTATTATTTATTAATTACATGTCTGTAACATTGAGCTGCATTTAATGTATGTGTCTGTTTTATGTTAATTCTTTTATAATGTGTAACATTTCTACCAGTTATCTACGTTTTTGTGGTATTCTCTATATTCAAGATTATTGGATTATCAAAAATTGGATAAAGTTGGGTTTTTTGTAAGCATAATCCGTGGTGTGTGTCAAAAGTTGGCAAGTTATTTATAAAATACTATGCAATTGTGACGGGAAAACAGTTATTCGAAACTGTATGTGGGAACAACAAAATTAAAACTACGAATAAGATTAGTTGGACAAAAATCTGACTACAATACATGAAAAAGAAACCAAAAAACAGCATTAGCAATCCATTGTGATACAGATGGTCACTTTCTAGACGTGACATAAAAAACGCTACATTTTTACAAGAACGAAATTATAGAAAGAGATATTTGCTTGAAATGTAACATATAATTAACACCCCCGCTAAGGTGAGAATAAACTTTAAGACAGACACGGAAAATTGTGCATATGCATACGGTGATATTACAACAAAATTGTATAAAGGTCTAGTTCAGTAAACTTAACTGTAAGATCGGCAGCAGACGGCGTTACTCAAAGTAAATATGTATGTATATGTATATATTTTCATTTTTTATTATTTTTTAATTTTTAATATATTTTTAATGGTTTTATTTCGCTTGTAACTATATTAATTTTTAGTTGTTCCTGAAGAAGAGCACCAAAGGTGTTCGAAATATTGAACAGATTAATTTAATAAAAATATATTCTGACCTAAAGCCTAGAAAAATACATAATTAAAATTTAAATTAAGTTTAGGTCAAAAGTCCATTAAAATTACTATTTAAAATTTTTTTTTTACAATATATATGGTATATGCCAGAAATGCATGATTTATTAATTACGGTTTAAAAATGCCTTTCGGTAAAAATATTGTTTTTTTTTTGTGGCTATCAAATCCTCTGCAGATTATATTTGTAAAAATAAAAAAACCACGGATTGATCTCCTTCAAAATTAATAATTTTATTTTAGTATTTTTTTTTTCTTTTCCTTTTTTTAATATTCCATTGTAATACACATACGCATTTAATTGAGGAACTTTGGAATCTTTAAATAAAATAATAAAATGCATTGGAACGATATTAGACGTTGTAGCAGATTATTTTCAGTACTAAAACCAGTTGATGTGTATCAAGCCAGACTTTTGCACGTATGTATGTGCACTGCGGTAATGCAACTACACCCGACTACATTGTTAGTGTATTCAAAGTCTGGTATTAAAGACCAAAAGCACTGACAACAAATTAATTTATGAAAAAACGCATGAACATAATATATATATAATATATCATATCATATAGCATATATTACCATTTTTTTTAACATTATTTTTTTATTTAAAACAAAAAAGATAAAGACAAATTAAAAAACCAGATAAATACAATCCAAAGTTTGTTGAAAATTCATCTAAAATTTTTACTGTGTAGTAAAACACAGTCTGCGAAACGTGTGATAGAGATACTTTATTCTTATCTAATATGTATATAATAAGGAAAATTAATATCACTGTTAACAACAGATGAAAGTTACTTCTTGTAAATAAAAATAAAATTTAATGAGTAGGTTTTTTCTCAAATTGCAAATATTCTTATAAATTATAAAATCTAAACGGTAATACATTAACATAATATTTATGTTAAAGTTATTAAATTACTCTTTTTATATGGGGTTTGACGATACAAAAAAAAAAGATGATTACTTCGCGATTTTCCCTTATAATTTGGAATATTTTGGACTACACCACATTCAAACTGAAATTTAAATGTTTCTTGCAGACTTCAACATTTCCAAATTGCAAAAGTCTGGAAATGGAAAGTTCAAAAGCAATAGTGGACAGTATGAAATTCGATGTTTATATCTCTAATTTATGAGTACTAAGCGAAGCTTCACTGAAGTGATATCTTTAACTGCGAACAAGTACGGATATTTTAATGCATGGACCTCGTTATTATATCAGGTTGGCTTGAGAATAAAAAGCGATATTATAGTTCTAATCTTAATTAGATTAAAGTTCGAGCTCTCCTTGCCGAAGCATAAGCCTGTGCCTGCCGATTGGAGAGGTTACATTTTGGCTGTGCTTGATCTCAAAATAACGCTGATTGATCTTGATTGAATAGTGTTCGTGTTATACTGGACATCTAGATACTTAGGTTCAAATCTATAGTGGAATTACTTACTATCAATTCCGTCCGGTTAAATACTTATTTCACAAAAAAAATAAAAAATTATTTTCATTTCATTTTCCACGACGTCGCAAAACGAACTATTGTACGACTACAATATATTTTTGTCGATTTGTAAAAATATTACTTTATAATAATAATCAAGCGCTTTCTAATGTGGGAGCAGAGCTGCTTTATTTGCGGCATTTTTTTTTTTTTTAATAATATTTGTATTATATTTCACGTTTTTCAACCTTAAATTTTTAAAGCTTAGCTTAAAAATATGTGTAAATACATAGTTCTTTAAGGGATATTTTATCTTAATAATACGATAGATTCTAATCGAGTAATTAATCCCTAAGTAGATGGATGTGGCGAAGAATACAATGTTGGAAAATAATGACATATATACTGACTAGATAATAAGGAAGTAAATAGAAAATAAATAGTGTTATGAAGTATGACTTAATCTTAAAACAAACTCTAAATATTCACTTAAAAATAGGTGGGATATTTTATTTTCAATAAACATTATATTCTACATAAGTTTTACTTTTATAATAAAATTGGAATGAATAGTTAATAAAACCCCATGAAAGAAATAGAGTCCGAAATAAATAACTTATAAAAAGGTTATGGAAGGAAAATAAGACGTGTTGTGTCCTTGTTGTAGAATAAAGTAAAAAAAAGTGCATTCGTGAAGCGAAAATGCCAAACTTTGAAGTTACCAAAATTTTGCGAATTTATAATAATAAATAAAAAATGATTTTAAAAATATAGCAGTTTTTGTCTGCAGAAACGAGCACTTGCTTAAAAAAAACTTACTGGTATAGAATAATTCAAAGATCCACCTCCTTATACAAGCTTGTTTTCCCCCTCAAACACTATGTGGAAGCTATAACCTTAGGATATGTTCTTAGTTGTAGTTTTTTTTTTTATAATAGTAGTAAAACTAAGTCTTAATTATATCTTATGGTAGTTAGTCATCAAAAAATAGTATTTCTAAAATACGTTTTTGAACACTTTTTCGCCGTTCTTTAGACATTTTTAGCAATTCCGTTGTAACAAGTTCTCCTAGCAGATGTTCTGAACTGCGCTGTATGCTTGGCTGAGGTGTAGGTGGCACTTGGAATTTGTTGAATTGTTGTGAAGGACTTACATTACTATTATGCTGTTGTTGATGTGAATTGTTATGTTGAGGCAATTGTTGATAAAGCTGAAGCAGAAAATCGGCGTTCGAAGAAAACATACTGGAAGAAGATTGTGAAACGTTGTGATTGTTGTTACTGTTAATACTATTGTTCATAGAGGAATTAGAGTGTGAGCGCTGAAGCGCACCACCTGAGGTGGAAGCAACCATAGTTTGAAAAGGATTCTCGGCGGTGTGATGTTCGTTAAGTAATGCTTGCGATTGCAGCAATGTGTTGCTGTTGTCATCTGTATCCTCATCATCTGAATCATCAACAAAATGTGTAGTGTTATCGCTTGAGTTGATATTGTTATGAGAATCTTGATGGTTATTGTTGAGAAGTTGCGAAGATGCTGAGGTATTCGCTACACTAGTATTAAGTTGTACCCGAGGTTTTTTCATGTTGTAATTACTAGAAGGCGATGAATCCATATCATCATTGTGAGCATTATTAAAGGAATGGTTACTGAAATTTTGATTTAAATTGTTACTTCCCACCGGAGCATTACCACCACCACTCGATGAAGAAGAATGTGCAGCAGATTGTTGAGGTGTGGAGTGTCCCGCTGCAGCAACATTACGCGTATTATTAACCCCCATGGGCGATGATAAAGGTGATTTTATAGAAGATGAGGATGAATGAAGGCCACTTGCAGTATTACCTATTATAGAAGAGCCATTTAAATTTGTTGCTCCACCAACAACAGATGCTATAGTTGGTACAGACGTATCCCGAAAATGATCGTTATAGTTTGGCGACGAGTCTGCTCCCAGAGCACCTGCAACTGATTGTTGATGCTGCAATTGTGATTGCGATATTTGCTGAAGATGTTGGGAAGCCACTGCTGCGGCAAAATCTCTAAATACTTGATCAGCTTCTAATTTAACTCTACTATCGCCTTCTAGGGCAGATGCGGCCGCAGCTGCAGAACTTAGAGCATTCATCGCATGTTGCTGGTCAGGAAAATGGTGACCATGCTGACCAAAATGCCCCATACTTTTCATTGAACTATTAGATTTCGAGTCCATATTGTAGTCATTAAAATTCGAGCTGTTGGCCGAATGCGGTGAAGTCAAAAAGTTCGGTACATTTCTATATGATTTCCTGGGTTGTATGTGAGAGTCTAAAAACTTCATTTTTTCCAAATAGGGGCGAGATAAATGTTCATAAACAGGTGGATCACCCTGTTTACGTTGACTCACATACCGTTCGCGCAAATACTTCCAACGCTTTTTGCAAGTTTCAACTACAAAAATTTATAATAGTAAATGCCATTAACAGCAGCTTTATAATATGCGGTGTATTAAATTATAACTCATTTAAAAACTTATGCGCTCAATTTTCTAGAAAACTTATCAGCATAAGACTCAACAAAATAGTTTTGTAGAATTGTAGCTAAATCCAGTCTATAAATATCAATAGTATCTGAGGGATATTATGCTTCCATTTTCAATTTAGTTCCTCTACTAATATTATATTATAGGAAATTTTAGATTGATGTATACATGAAAAGATAATTATGATAAAAATGCATCATGTTAAACTTCTGCAGTTGTTTCAAAATAGAGACAAACACTAACGGGCAGGAATGCAAAACAGATTTGGCGATTAAAGATTAAGATTATTGTAATTTAAATGTACTTTTTGCCGTCAGTAAGTTTTTGGAATTTTTGAGAGAAAATAAACCTTAAATATAGTTGCTTTAACTTTTTTAAGAAACACATTTTCGTTCGATAAACTGAGAACATACGTTATATACATATTGACATATTTTTTAAGAATTTGATTTTGATATAAAAATATTATTTTCGAACTTACCATCACTTCTTAGTTTCATGGCTATAGATGACCAAGCGCCTTCTTTTGTCTCGTACTTACTAGCTGCAACTGGACCATTTCCATTTGTGTTACCATTGAGATAGTATTTGTGTCTATTATATATCACGGCATGTTGGGCCACTTCATCGATTAGTTGTTCATCCATCATATTGCAGTATAGGCAAATAAAAACACAGCACACTACGGAAAATCTGAATAATTGGAAACTTTTCAATACGAATCAGACAAGTGCACAATCTCAAAAGACGTCAATATTGCATCCGTAGTTAAAGGTCTATAATTTAATTAATTTTACCACACAGCCACACACACCGAGTAATTGCTTCTTGTATATATGTTTAGCAAATTAAGAAAACTGAACACAGCCACTAAATTTAGAACCGCATTCTAATTTGGAATTAATGTTTTGCAATTTTTATTATATTAATAAAATTTTTTACTTGATTCTTCATATTTAATATATAAAACTTCTCCTGTGGCGTAAAAATTTTCCGCAACAAAAAAGAACCAAAACAAACTTATGAATTCACATGAAGTAAGCTGCATTTTAAACACAATGTTGCCAGATCAATGTTATGCAATTTCGTTCATCTACGGGGTGTGATAAAAGAAAAACGTTATTTTCAAATTTAAATTTTTTTTTATTTTATATTATAGAATACCAATATATTTCTTATATATTTGCCAGTAATTAAATAACGCAAAAATTGCGATTTTTATAAGGTAGCAACCTTAGTGATTTTTAACTGCCCAACTCCTTCCTTTCTCGTGGAATGACTCCTTTTGTTTAATTCCAATCGTGGAAATATAAAAAAATGGCAAAAACTTGACTAAAAGTAAAAGAGATAATTATTTGATGAAACTGTTCTTCTGGAAGTCATCCTTAAATGAATTTCCAAATTTTTTGCAGGTGAACTCGGGTTTATATCACTTTTACTAGCTGATTTTTTATCTCAGAATAGGAGTATATTTCTTATATATTTGCTAGTAATTAAGTAAAACAAAAATTTGCGGTTTTCATAAGTGATTTTTTGTGATTTTCACGATTTTTAGGCACGTTAGTCCTTTTTATTGACAAAGCTTATTAATATATTTGATATTACTTTTTCTGGTCTATTTTATGTCCCAGAATGCGAGTATATATCTTAAATATTTGCATGTAAAAACTGCGATTATTTCAAAATTATGTTTGTTATTAATATCTATTATTTTTATTATGTATTAAAATATTATTATTATCTCAAATTATAACCAATAAATAAGATACTGCAATAACTAAAATGGATCTCCAATTAACAGTATTAATCGTCCTCAGCGCTTGCCTCATTTGTAGTTTCAAAACCCAAAGTTTGTTGCGATTTATTAGCAAACCATTTTAATAGTACGGCTCGCTTACCGGCAGGACCTTCTTCAAAAGGAAGAGCTTTATTGCAACTGGTTTAAATTTATTTCGTTATTAAATATTTATTAATACTTACTGGCGTGTGTGTGGTTTTTATTGCAAGCAGTGGGACATATGGAGAGATGGACATCAATGGGGTTTTCGACTACAATATCCAAGCGTGGTACGTTTCTATTATTGCTGCTAAAAGAGCTTGGCCCAACTGTAACTGTTTTATTAGACTTGTTATCATTACTGTTATTTATCACTGGTTTGGTTTTAAAAGTATAATATAAATTTTGGTTGGTAGGAGAGTCTAGTGAGGACATTTTATGGTTTTCCTTTCTAATGAATATTATTAAATTATTTGCTTGTTTTTCACTTGGATCACGTGTGTTGGTCGAAGAATTTGACATTTGTGTGTATGTTGAGGTGGTGAAGTGAGTGTGAGATAAATGTTGTTGATTAGATGCGGTAATTGTTTGAATTAATTCTGCGGGAAGAATTGCATTGTTTCTTACTTCTTTAATTTTCTCGGGAACTACATGGAGGACTTCATGCTTAGAGTTTTCTTCCTTTTTGAATTGTTCATTAGGTAGTTCGGTGGGGATCATTGCAGACTCATCTGCGGGAATTTCAGTTTGCATCGAAGTTTTCATCGTTGTTGGTTGCGTTACCATAAACTGGTCAGTTTCTCTTATCTTTATCTCAGTTTCCATTTCAACAGATCCCAACAGAGTTTCAACTGAGCTTATACTGTCAGCTGTTGTAGCGAATCCATCACGGAATCTATGTTCAAAATCACCAGTATCCACATGCAATTCATCGTAAATTAATTCTTCGTGCTCGAAGTCTGTGATTGATGTTACGTCCTCAAGATCAGACCATTTGGAATCGCCATCTATTGTCAACAATTCCTGATTTAAATAGTCATTTTGATCGAAATTTGCTTCAGCTTTTGTTGTCGGTTTATACCCAATTTCCTTCTCATCTTTGGAATCATTAGGATTCTTTTTTGTTCTGGTCAGTAGAAATTTGTTATTGCGGGGTATTGAATCAGTTGTAACGGTTGTTGCATAACTTATTTCTATGGTTGTACTATCTAGCTCGGGAGGGTTACGAATTTCTAACTCGTTGTTTTTGGATATAGGTGTGCCAGTTGGCTGTTGCGTTGATGTAAAGTTTGCTGTGGGTAATTGATCGGTGGTAGAGGTTGGGTTTATTGTTGTAATGATTTTTGAGTGCTGTTCGTGTAATGTATTCATAGAGGCTGGTCTGTTTTCGGAAATATTTGTAGTCTGTATTGACTTGGCTTCTGTATTCGTATTAGTGCTTGATAGTTTATTTAAACAGTTTTTGTTTTGTGTGTCGTTAAATATATCTGAAATATTTAAGAAATGTAATTTGATAGTGAGAAATTTTGTGGAATCTTCTTTGTCAAAGATGGCATCAATCTATATAGATACTAGTCTAGAGGAGATTCTCTGTGAGTGTTTTTAAAAATTGCATGCATACAAACCTGTGTTATTTTTTTTAACAATCTCTATCACATTTTCACAAGGTTGTATTTTAATAGAATGAGTAGAAATATTCGCACTGGTTGTGCCCTCTTCTTGTTCAGTTTTCTGTTTTCTTCCGTTTACAGTACTAGCCGTCGGGGCTTGCTCTTCCTTGACCGATGTAGTTATTTTTATTTCGTTTCTGTGAGTTTGAACACCGGCATCTATTTTTTCTGAAATTTGCTCAAGACCTTTAAGAGCAGTTCTTGTTTCTATTTCGTTAAAGGTAGTAGTCTCCATTTCAGTTGACTCGGTTAGAGGATCATCTGTTGAGGTATTGCCAGTATCTTCAATTAGATCATTTGATTCTTTTATTGTTTCGGTGTTGAAATTCTTGATTGTAGCTGTTTCTAATAAACTTCCTTCATTCGCCTGCACAATGTTAATCATCCCTACAATTGCTCTTTCTTCGGAAGGATCTTCTGTACTAGCGGTTTTCTCAGAGATACCTGAGTTTTTATGTAAGCTTTCCAATTGCTTATGACTGTTTGCAGCTATATTATCTCTAATATCAATGTAATCAGATAATACCGCGGTTTCGATATCATTTTGAGCAAGCATTTCGTTATTTACAGTCGGTTCCAAAGCGGTTGTAGGGAAAGTGGTAGCCAAAAACCCGTTAACATTCGCATAATTTTTAGAATCATTCGTTTTATTATTATTGTTTAAATCTGAAAGATTTCACACAAATTTTAACAATATCTCTATTAAATTAAGAAACAGATTTTCTATACCCTCTGGCATTGGCTCCACTGGATAGTTACCCTCCTCTAATGATTCAAGTTGGAATTGTGCAGGATAAATAGCACGCTCAAAGGGTATCGTATTAGTTTTTGGATAAACTAATTCAGCCTCTTGTATGCAGTCGCAGGAAACAATATTTGCTGGAAGACATTTCTGTTTTTGCAAATCAAAGAAGTCACCTTGAGGACATCTAGTAATAAAACATGGGAATAAATTTTCAATGTCTCTTTTATAAGCTGATTTACCTTAATCTCGTTTGCATGTAAACACCGTTACTACTCAAGTCGCATTTATAATAGAGGGAACAATCGGATGGTGATCGAAATACACCATTTTCAAAGCATGGCGGAAATTTAGCGGTAGTTTGATATAAAGCTTTTGGTAGATATGAACTCTGCGGTGAGATTTGTGTAGGGATACAGTTGTAGCCATTAATGCATTTTTTGTAAATCGGGGAAAAGACCATATTTCCGGGACAAGAATAGATTTTAGTTTGCAGATCTTTTTCGCATTTATAGTATAGTTGGCAATCGTAGATGATGGGAAAACGGCCAACTGATTTGCAAGTGGGCTTATATTCCGTGGCTGGATGTTGCACACATTGACCGGAACTTGCATTGAAAATCTGCAACTCGATGAAGAGAGAATGCAATATGTATTATAAAACTAAGATAGCCCTTCGATAATACAAGATATAAAGCTTGATGCATGTTAGATTTTTAGTTTCTTATGATTTAAAGAAGAATATACCACTTCTTTTTCCTCTTTTGTAGTTCAACGCTTATAATTGGCAGACTTTTCCACTCAAGAAGAATTCAGTCAAAACTAATTATTTTATATAATTGTTCCCAAGTATCAATTGAGAACTATAAAACTTATAGTTATACCAGCTTTTGGTAATTTTAATATTCGGAAAGGATATAAAAAATAAAAGAAATAAAAATCACGAGAGCAATAATTTTTTGCCAGTTTTCGTTAAACTCGATAATTTGGTGTAGGGTATTTTTTATAATATTCTAAGATCTTTTTTTCATAAATAGAAATTTGAAAAAAATTGGCGCTATTCAGTAGACCTGTTCGCAGATGCGAATAAATAATAGATGTAAAGCTTTGCAAAATCTTATGTGATCAAAAATCAATGACGAATGCGAACCAGCGCTAGAATCTTAATAACAAGTGATTACTTGAGCTAAGAGTGAACTCGCTATCTACGGCATAATCAAAAAATATGTTCGGTCTGTTGTCGTCTTATATAAAAAATTTTGTTAAAAAAGGGTATATAGCTTCGGTTTAAGGCGGTTGGTGGTCATTACATTAGCAGTTCTTACCTGTAAGTTTTGACATTTTCCAAATATTACGCAATCTGGCTTACAAAAATAGTAATACTGAAGCTCATCTGAATGAGCCCTTAGGCCCACATAATGATTAGAACAACGTTTATGCTTTAAATTTTGGGTCGAATAAAAATGTTTATGAAATCAAAAACACAACATTTAATGTTACAAGTTCGTGTAATTAACTTACGTAGTCCACTAAGACGGGAACACCACCACCGGGAAAGGGTCTTAAAATATCATGACGTTGATCATAATAAGTTGCAGGTGGTGAGAAATAGGGAGGTGGCTGCTGTTGGTGATATAAAGGCCCAATACCGGAATATCTATAACTATAATCCGGGTATGGTTCAAAATAAGGATGAGAGCCAATATGACGACTGCAGGAATACTTCCAGCACAAATTTGTAATTAGCAGGAGGCAAAGAGTTTTCAACATAATTTAATATTTAAATAAAAAATCGTTTTTAATTATTTTAAAACTTTTTACTAAAAGAATTATTTTTTTTTTATTTTAAATTAATTATTTTATATTTTTGACGATCTTTGACAGTTTTCACTCTTTTAAAATATTTGCGGATTTTTTTTTTTTTTTTTTGGAAAATGAATTTCTATTCGTTTTTTAAATCATTTTTGCTTATTTGTTGCGCTGAGCTTACTTTTGAAAGTTAAAGGCCCGTTTGTTTAATTTCGCCTTTGGAACGGCTGCTTAAATATATTTTTTTACTCGCACCGAGACCGAGCGCGACTAGATTGAACGTCAATTTGCAACTCAACGTGGTTCTAATTTCAATATAACTTTGATGCTTGCGTAACTTGAAATAGAAAGAAGAAGATAATAATTAAAAGTACTGGCGTTTTGAGTATTGAAGCAGAAGCTTAAATTTATTTTTCTTATGTGGTTTATATTACTTTTTTTTTATAAAACGTTTTATTTTTCAATTTTTTTCGAAAAATGAAGAAAAGTCAAAGTCAAGATTATACAATTGCTTTACAGCTCATCGCCGGTAATATTTAGAAAAAAGTAGAAGACAATGACGATCGTTGCATGCACTATTCTGCAGAAAAAAACCAGAGATGGTGCACGGATTTTTGAATTTAGAGAAAATAATGCTTTAGTTTGGCAAAACAAAGTTCTTAAGACTCCATGCTAAGCTGTAAAGAAATTTAGTTCTTTAGTCCTTTATAATTTGTTTCTTAGCTGCATCTACCAGCTGTAGCAGGGGGAATATCGGTTCTGACCTTTTCAGAAAGGCTTACGTGATATGTGCAAGGGACGTGGTCAATCTTTCATTGAACTAGGAGATGGGCCTTATTACATTGAATTTTATAAAAAATGATATATTGCTTTCCTTTATTTCAATATGAGCTTTCATAAATTTTTCTAAGTAAAAATGGGGAAAAGAATTTCCCGAAAAAATGCATACTTCCTTTATATTTCGTACATTTATGGCATTTGTAAGATTCAAAATAAAAAGTACTTTAATAGAAATGGCTTATGATAGGAAATGCTAAATGAATACTCTACTTAATAAAACCTAACTTTAAAACTAACTGTGGAATGACATTCACTTCCTGACGTATGAAATCTCGTACTGTTATGTGCCTGTAGATGATCCGATGCAGCTCTGAAAACATCAGTTTATTTCTAGTATTTAGTAATTTTCAACTGAAATAGTTTAATCTATTTGGCCATACTTTTAAAATAATTTATTTTTATATAAAATATTCGTTTTTATATTTTTTGACATTCGAGAAGGTGAATAACCTTATGAAAAGTATTTTTTTTTCTCTTTTACACTGTGCTCGTATGTGTGTAATACTCGGTAATTTTTTTATTTATTTTTTCTACAAATTAAAATTAATAAATAAATGGCATAAAATGAAAAGTTCACTATATTGCCGGAAATACTATCTGCATAAGAAAGACCTTCTCCCCGTACAAAAGCAACAGACGGTTAGCTGAGCACATTTAAGAAGTTGTCGGGCGCTCTTCTGCTTATCAAAGCAAGAAAGAATTAGCAGAAATAGTAAAACATAAAAGAATATTTTTTTTAGTTCATAAACAGAGATGTTAAACTTCTTATTTATTTTGTCTTATTTAAAAAAAGCCTACCAAATTTAACTCAGCACTCCTCCCAACGTTTTGTTTGGCCTGAACTATCGAAACTCAGTTTTCTTTCGTAAAAGAGAATCTTTTAAATACTAAAAAAGGATACGTTTTTTACCTCTTGACAGATTACCTAAAACAGACACCAGACATCAAAATCATGTTAACCACCCAATAGCCCTTTTTAACAGATTATTTTGAAGTACTCGTATGTCTGCTATGTTTCAAGAAGAATGTGCGTAAACAAAGATAAGATAATAAATTACATATTTAATTGTTACAAAAATTATTTATTGACGTACGTAGTGCATCAGACTAGTGTGGTATTTTTAATGTGCTTAAAACTTCGGACTACCCCTTACTAATGAAACCTGTAACAGGATTCTCTCTAACCTTATTCTTTTCTGAAGTTCTAAGTAAGTTCGTTGGTTCAATCAATTAATTCTGCACTCCTCACTTTTCATTTCCCATCATACAATGCAAATCACAAAATAAATCTGCAGCAATATTTCATCGCCTGGAAATGCTACATATAACAATGAAGCCTGATTCTTAGTTAGAAACTACTTTCGTCCTTCTTGCCATTATTTATTTTTTTAGTTTTGGCGCAATGCATTACTTTTCACTCATAACTATTAAGGGGTCACTTATACTGGAAATAGGGAGATAAAATTTGTTACGTACCTCCGTAGGTGAATGGACACAGGCGGTCACAGCTTCTATTCCTGGCCATGGCCTTGGTGAAGCATTACAGTTTAAGTTGATTTAAAAAAAAATGTTTACAGCGCAAAACCTTTCATTTGGGGAGACTAGAGTTCTCTTTTTAATTAAATGTAATGCTTTCGCTGTAGATACCAATATACACAGAGAAAAATAGCTTACAAGTACAAAAAGTATTTGGAAAAAGTACATTTTCTGAGATAAAAATAAAGAGCAAATTTCTGATACCTAAAATTTCTAATGTTAAAAAATTTAGGGTTATAGTATTGGTTTCTTTATTTATCCATTTAGATTTCTGATGGCATAAATTTAAAATGTTATAATATACGTTTTTAAAAAATACCTCTTGTATTAATTTTTTCTCTATGTAAATGGTAAGAAACTGGTGTAGAATTTCACACTCTTTCTAGAAATTGCCTTACTGCGTATATCCATTCATCTTCAGGGGATCAAAACCACATGAGCAGAAAGGAAAGATTCGATTGAATTGATGGTATTTCTCCATAGTATTTGCGAAATTTGAGAACCCTTCGAAAACATGAAGTAGGGCGATAACTTTAAGGGGGATACGTCTACTATGGCCAGACCATTCTTGCTCAGGGAATCAATTGTATACGTTATTTTTATTCTAAAAAGGGCCGCAGGTACCTTCATAGACGTAAAAAAATATTGAGTTCCGCATTCTTCAAAATTTTATTACTCGAAAGCTACACTGATTTGTTTTGAAATCCTTGAAAGCTCTTCTTTCTGGCCCAGTAGCACGTATAGCTTCTCAATCTTGATGAAATTTCCGCTCAAAGTGGGCAAATGTACCTGCATTTGCAATACAAAAAAGTTTCATATTCCTTAAATTGACATAAAAATTTCCAAAACTTTTTTCCAAATTTATTCGTTAAGTGTATACGACCTCATTTCAGCACTTTGAGATTATTATAATTTTTTTATTCGTCCCGTATAGGAATTATTAAAATAAAATAATTTTATAGTTTTTGCTGTTAGTGATTTAATATCAACTCTATATCATTTTATTCGTACTTAAATTTAAAACATTTACATAAAAGGACTTTAAGTCATTATTGTTACTTACTAATAATGGTTTTTGAAACTCGAAGGTCCAATCAGAATGTTTGAACAGGATTATCAAAAATTTAGGTTTACTAAATTGATATATACCAATTAATTTGAAGTGGTGACGTAAATATATCAAGATGAATCTGATTTTTTATAAAATTTATTTCAGACTACATTTTTTATAAATACGGCAGTGAATATTTAGAATCATTTTTTTTAAATTTTGTGTTTGTTTTCCCATTTCCGGTTTTTTTTTTTGGTACAAAATATTTGTAATCACAGAGTTAAATCGTATGAGTTTTATTTCCTTTTTTTCTTTGGATGAGGAACTCTGGGGGAGTGCCAGAATTTTTTGTATTACATATTACACAAACATACATATAAATGTCCGTCCGGGTACATATAAATTTATATGAAGATATTTGTATTTGAAACTGCCGATATAGAAAGAAATTTCTAATGTTTGAAGCTCATTGGCGATCCTTGAAAACAATCCGTAGGAATGAAGTGTCAGACAGTTAATGGGAGAATGGTTCTCAGTTTGTGGCCTTTTGCTTCGGGGCACGTTTTCATTAAACGAAATTAAACTGCAATTGCGTAAATTAAATTTTGCAAGGAAACATTGTTATGGATTCAAATATGTGTGAGTTGGGGGTAGATTGCTGTTAATGGACATAATACATGTATTATCCTTTTAGTATGTCGATCACTTTTTTTTGTATAATGGCGTCCCTGGGCATACATTTTTACATATAACACACCAAAAAGCGTTGTGGGAGCGAAAACTTTTACTCGGCAAAGTTAACATTGAGAATATCAAGTGGGAAACCCCCGAAGCGGTTTATAAATGTAATTAGGTGGAACCATTCCACCTACTCATAGTAGTAATATGTTGTGAAACTGTTTGCGCATTAATTTTGATTTTCTGTGAAAGTTTTTCTTGCCGTGTAAAAAAATTAGTAACAATAAAAGACAAACATATTGAATTTTTTATATTTGCTTTGAAATGAATTCTTTGGCCAAGAAATTAATGATTTCTTTCTCTGTAAGTTTTATGAACTGGGAACTTCATTCGCAGCGCCAATATTGTCTGGTATTACTTAATAATTAATTAAATATAAATTAAAATTAAAATTATTTTTATATTTTTATTTTGTTATATATTTAGTCCATGGGTAGCATTTGATTGAATAATCCGTTGCCTCGGCAATATCTAAACATCATTATGACGATTATTGTGATCATTGTCCTCTCCACTGCCACCTTCAATATTTAAGCTGCGTAATGATCTGAGAGAAATATTAAATTATTATTAAATTTTTTCCTGATTTTAAAAGAAAGTTATATCTTGATATTCATTGTATGCCTTTAAGCTGTGCTATTAATGTCTGTTAAGTGTGCTTCAGGACAGTCTTGTACAAATTGTTAGCAGCTAAAGTTAATATATAACAATTTTAATTTTTTTTTTGTTGAAATCGGAAGGAAATAAAATAGTTAGATTGAGCTGAAATATTTCTTTTTTTTTCTCTTCAGAATTGTATATTTCTCCTAAATATCACAGTGATACATAAAACTTGATTTAAAAATTTAAGGGGATACTGTGAGGAATGCGGCTGATAAAAAATGCTCATGTTACGCTGGGCAAACGTTTCAGTTGACAGTGCATTATTTTCGTTAGTGGCTCATTATGTAAAAGCACTACTCCCGTCTGCCGTATCACTGTTCACATTATGAATTCGTTAATTTTGCAGTGTTTGGCTGCAAAAACAAAATCAAAGTGCATGTTATTCTTGAACGAAATGAACGGTCATCGCTTTTGTAACACAGAGCCGTTTATAATCATCGGTAATGTAACCCAAAAATTCATTTCGTGTTTTAATTTTTGTTTTCATTTCTTTTGTTATAAAACACTTTATTGTTAAGTCGAACAAAGCAAATGCATAAGACTGGCGAATATTGCATAACCAGCGATACTTTTGGATATTTGAAAGAAATGATTTTATTCTTTATAATCGAATTCTATTCTAACCAAGTTATGTTGGAGCATCAGGAAGCCATTAAAAGTTTAAGAAAATCAAATGAATAGATTAATCTGGAACTAATTAAGCTTCGTATGATTTCATTCATTACATACTGAACTGAGTGTTCTCATTGCGTTGGCGATGCTGTTGCGATACAGTCAATTTCTTATGATTTTCCGAGAATAAAAACTATTATTAAGAGAACTAGAATTATTATAAAAGATGAGAAGAATATTTTGGCTCACAATTACTTTTAAGCTGCGATTGAAGCTTCAATTCTCTATGATTGTGGAATATAGAATTTTTTTTATCAATAATACGGAATAGTGTACAGCAAACCACACTAGCACACGATCAAAGCAAGTTGTCGGTGCACCTGCGCAAGCCGCCATCATACAAAGCCTTACTAACAATTATTTTCACATATTATGTAGTAGCGGGGAAAAAGGAATATCGCTATTAATTTAAAACAATTGAACTATTTGCCAACTCTAGTAGCTTTAAGAAAAACGTTTACTCTTCCATATCCAGTCTTTCTACAATTGCTAGTAAAGCTAGTCTGACATATAAAGTTTATAATATAGTATGCGGGTTAATTGTTGCCCTGAATAGTTGTTCTGTAGGTAAAAACTGGATATTTCCTATTCATTGCAGCCAATGCTTTCATCGCCCTTCCATCCCATTTACTGCCTGCTAAGTATTTGCCACAAATTAATGAAATGGATGTCATATTTTCACATTTAATTCAAAAATGTAGTCTCAAACTCTTAGGAACGTTATCAAAAATGCGTGCGATAAAATTGGGAAATGGACTTGTGGCCAATGAAATTTTTTAAATGAGAAATAAATTTAATGTTAAGTACGTTCAGTGAAGTTATTTTAAGACGTATTTAACTTACGATTACGATTACGTAACGTCTTATTTACGTCAAAATATCAAATTAGAATTGCTAAAGGATTCAAACTGGACAATTTACACATATCAAGTTTTGTATTAGGAGTGCACTTGTAATTATTTTAAAGCGATTTATTGGCGATCAGCGTTGCATCTGTATTTAAGATAAAAAATAACATTTTTAATTTTGTACTAAAAATCTATTTGAAAGGTTTTGAAAACAACAGGGCAAGTATTCAGTATCTCGTAACCACTAGATTGCTTCCACTAGTAAACATTCTTAGCGATTCCAGACAGTGGTTGAAAGGTTTCCTAAACTCATTACTTCTCAATGTAAGTCAGTAAGTGGTTAAGAGAATTGTTGCTTCTTAGGCTTGTGTTTGTTAAATAGTGTTCAGTTTATGTGAGACAATGTTTTATTCATTGAGTTCTAGTCTGTAATGTGGGTATTCGGTTAATTTGTTAAATCAAATTTAAAATGTTGTATATCTGAGGCGCTGACCTTTTATTGGTTTTCTTAGTAACTTCCAATCATCTTCTCTTCTTACTATTGCTTAAGCTTAGGCTAAATATTTTTGTGTCTCATCTTGTTTTTCTATAATGCGTGCTTGCGCAGTAGTTTTTACAAACCTGGAACGTTCAAATAATGAGGGGTCTGTATAAATGGGTTCACTGGGGTCTTCAAATTGATTTGGTCCATTCGAATGATGCCGCATTGGATTTATTACAGGCAATTGACACATTCGTGCTAAATTTCTGGAACAGTGGAAGAACAAAGGATTTTGTAATAAAAGAATTATACTTTACAATCGAAATATTGCGGAGGAAATTTTTTTTTAAAAAAAAAAGCAAATCATAATTACCCACCCAGTAGCAAATGTCTTATGAAGACTACCACCAAACATGGAAACATTTGAGCGAAAAGCATTTGCTGCCCGATTCGAGGCGGATGATGAGCATGTATTTCCGGAACCATTGGGCATATGACCAATTTCACTAAAACGTTCATGGGTACGCATCGAGGAAGAATGACCCAAGGAATGTATCGGCGAATGACGGTTTGCCAAATGATTCTTAGACATAATCTTCCAATAACGTCTATAAGCTAAGCCGGAGACCAATGTAATGCTTAGCATTAAAATCATGAGCAGAACTAAAGCTGTTATAAGGCCATGATATTCGGAGGGAGTCAGGCAGATAGTTTCCACAGGTGCTACTAACTTGCGCGGATAAGATTCCATTTCGATTTCTTCACGGCTTTCAAAGACCTGGAAAATAAATAAAAAACGACAACAAGAAAAGCATTAAAATTTCAGATTTTTTTTAGTCATATCGATTAATGTTCGAAATACAAAAAAAAAAAAAAAATTTTAAATTAATTTAAATTTCATTTTCGTGGCGTATTAACTTGTCTCTTTTACTCTTAAAAATTTACCTCAATCATTTCTCTCACTTGTTCCGGCTCGTCTGTTTCCGTTTCGTTGATGTTACCTGTGGAGAGGAAATGAAATTCAATGCTTTCTTTGATTGTATCAAAATATATACTTTTGTTAGACTCTCCCAAAGTGGCTGTAAGAGTTGTGGGACTCGTTTCGCTAATTTCGTCTATTAAGCGTTCGGCCGCCGGCTTTAAGATATTGTTGTCTTCTTCTTCTTGCTCTTCTTGATCTAATAACTCAGTTTCATTAAGAGATCTTCGGCGGCGACCAAATGAAGGTTCTTGCCTACCAGTTGGACCTGGACAGTATGCTGGCTGGCAACCTTCGCGGCAAGTACGAACTGTGGCTTCGAATACCAAGAAATTAGATTCGGGTATCTTAAAGGCATTAAATCGTGCCTCTAAAGTATCACCATCACGTAGCTTATCCAATTCCGGGAAGACATAAGGATCCACTGGGCAACTATTTACAGGTTTTTAATTAAAGGAAATATATTCCACTAGGAAATTCCAAAGCACTTACCCGAAACGATCTATTAGTTGTATGCTTCTGCCTGAGTAAGGATCTCGGGCTACTACATTTGTAGCAAATATATCAGTGGCATGATTATATCCATCCAAGGCTTCTAAACGGAATGTTAAGGGATCTCCTACAGCTATTGTTGTTGTAGGTCTTCCTTGATATAAAATACTTAAGCGCACTTTAGAGCTCAGAGTATTTTCGGCTGGCAAATATTCTATAGGTATGGGACTGCCGGATCTATCGGTATCGGAAAGACTTTTTTCAACGTCAAATATCTTATAATTAAACAAAATGTGATTTTCAAAACGGTTCTTGTGGCCGCCAACAACACCGTTTTAAATTATACATTTTGCTCACAAATCATTTGCTTCACTAAATACGGGATTAGTCAGTTTTCTACTTAAAAAATATTAATCGAAAATAGTTCTGGCAATCATGCAAATGTCTACATTGAATACGTACAAGCAACTACTCTGCCACCCATTTGAAAAAAGCAATCTACTGTAAGCTTTTAAAAGCTCTTTTTAATTGTTAAAATTGCCTTAAAGTATGTTTAAAGAGGCATGCAAAAACGTTTAAAGTATTCAAAAGACGAGCTTCAAGATGTTTGTTGTTACAATACAATGTTGGTTTCATTTTCTGCTGAAATATAAATTATCTTTGCAAGATGTGAAAAGATTGTAACCAAAATTGGCTCTGTCGATTTCGTGCTTTTTTCTTTGGTTTTAAGCTTTTTTCACCGCTGGCTCAGGAAGAAATGCTGACCACAATGCCGACGAAAACCACAGATATCTAGGATATTGTTTTTATGTAACGCTTCCTTGTATTGAAATATAAGTTGTAAATAAGTTTTCAGATGATGGCCATGTGGATAACTAATAAAATATTCAAAATAAAGTACAGTTGAATCTGGTTTATCTTGCTTTCGCCGAATTGCATTTAGTACGGCTGATAGAAAAACACGATTAATCGAAACTGAAAGAATTCGCAATTTCAGCACTTTTAAAAGTATACGAGTATATATTTTTGTGAATTGATTTGCCAGCATATTCTAAAATGGGTTCTAAATGGATTCATCAATTATTTTAAGGTGACCAATCATGATAAATTACCCCTTAAACGGTCATATTTCATACTCACAGTGAAAGATCAAAAAAGCATATATACATCTATAAGTACGCAATAAAGTAGGGGAATCACCAGAATTAAATTATATATTTTGTATGGAAAAATTATTAAAAAAATATATATGTATGTATATGGTTGCTTCACGGAAACTAGACGTATTGATAATAAAAGCAAATAGAAGAAAAGCTACTAGTACAAACTACTCATACGTGCTGGATAATAAATGTTTGTACGTAGTTATTAAAGGGCCGTATAATCTAGATTCAATGGACTTGAAAGCAGGCTATACGACGCTATTTTTAAGTAACATACAATTTACTAAATTCTATCAACAATTAAAAATATTTAAAATTACGGAAATACGTTTGATAATTATTAACCCTAAAGCAGCACGTAGGGGTTAGTCTTTCAGAAATTCTTAATTTTGAACTGCATTATAAAAATTGTACTTGTGTTATATAATGGCTTAAACCAGTCAGACTCAGGACAAATTTTCAGCTTGCATGTGCTAAACTGAGTGCTACGCTATAACTTCTTGGTCTTTAAGGATTCTGGAAAAATAAAACAAAACTTTCTCTGATGCGCAGAAGTTTTATAAACATATAAGCTTTCAACATGATGATCATGTGCAAGAACATCTAATCGCACCAGAGAATTAATCGCATAAATTACAATTATAGCCGCAATCAAAGTATACTTTATAGGCGTTTATGTAGCAGCATTTAAATGCAGAATACTGATTTATTAGCCCAGCATCATCATCCAATAAACGTAACTTTAGAAAACCTTAAAGTTGAGTATTTTATGAGTATGAATATTTCAAAATATTTATTTTATATGCTATATTATGAAAAACTGAATGATTCGTGATTGCCTTACAGATAAAATAAACTTTTTAGATCGGCATTTCTGTCAAATTTAATTTAAAGTTTAATAAATAAATTTCTTTGATAAATGATTGGTACTCCGCACTATATATTTAGTTTACTTAAATCGACTTTTTCGTTCAGGTGACATAATTTGCAAAGCTTGACTATTTTTGACTCGATTTACAGCTTCTGGCATCGGGCCGCTGGAAGTGAAATCGATGACTATTTTTTGTTTGCTTTATGTATGAAGTGAAAAGCTAATGTGCTTTGGCATGATATTTAACATACTTCAAGTTATACGAGTATTATCACATTATAAAAATGATGATGATAAGGATCGCCTTTATTTTAGAACTACAAGCAATCAAAACTTCTAGTTTATTCTAAACCGTTCCAAAACATAAATTTTTTCAAACTATCTCCCAAATAATAGCATCTATATATTTGTTTGAATTTGGAACATACCCAGCACCAATGTAACCAGAAGTTACAATAGCTTCGCCTGGCCCGCGGAAGACGCATGTTAAGTTGTAGCGTTTATCACGGCTCGTTTGGACATTATCAGAGAATTGTACCACCACAATATTGGTCAGGGTATCACCATACTTTTTTGTTGTTGTAAAAATAAAAAATAATTATTCTAAATAAAATAATTAGCAAGTGAATTCATACTGACCCGTTGAGTACCGCAATCGGGATAGCCTTGAGGTCCACTTATGCGTAAGACATTAACCGTACCACCATTACCGCGGAAAAAGCACCTAAAAACCAACAACATCGCTATTCACTTTATATCGTATTAAGTCGAATATCATTTGTCCTACCGATCATAGTAGCCATACGTATAAATGCGTCCCATAAAGCTATCTGGTGTTCTTATAGTGAATTCCATACCCTCCTCGTTACACGTTTGTGTTACTTTAGTTGAAAATATTTTATTAACTTTCAGTAGACTTCTGTTTACAAATTACCATACTTACCATCCATACATTCACCATCACTGCGTCCCATACTACGTTCATAAAAGTCGTAATTGGCGGCATCAAACAAATTTGGATCATGAACGTCTAGTTCACGAGAATCTCGATCGCTTAGTTCGCAATTGTGTATATCTCGATCATCATAATTGGAAGCCACAGAGTCCCTAAAATATTATTAGTTATCTGTTCCTCCAACATTTCTAGTTCTCAACTAACCTGTAATTGAAACTTCGGCAAACAAAATCTCTACTTTCTACACACTCCCTTTCACACTGTATTAGAGAAGGTACTACCAGTGACCTCCTTATAAAGTGCCTTCGCATTTTGTGACGTGCTGCAACTTGTTTAAAGTTATCACTTTCTTCGCAACGTGTAATAGGTGGCCGAGGTAGACCTGCAGGACCCGAAGCTCCATAAGGTGATAGTGGATGAGGGTGTGGTGGTGGCAGAGCTCCTGGTACAGAATGATCATTTGGTAAGGGTGTTAATGAATTGGATGATGCGCTAATGCCGCCACCATAAGGACGATTAAATGGATGCCCGTAATTCACATAACCTCCGCTTATACCAGGATTTACTACCGGTCTGCGGCCTAGAGGTCTTTCATAGTCACGATCATATGGAGCGTGACGATCAGCATAGCGTTCTTCGTAATCCAAGTCGTAATATGGTGGAGGAGGGGGTGCTCGATTGTAACCTAAATAAATGAAAAAAGCTTTCTAACTTCCTGCTAACAATACAATTAAAATTCCTAATGCGGTTATTAGTTTATTAATTGTTTAGTATATTATTACCTGGTCTTGGACCTGCTCCACGATTTCCATATTTATATATTTCAACCGGATAACGATCTGTACCTACCGGTAAACGATTAGGCGACGTGGGAGGATATTTACTGACTGGTTCTTTAATTGTTGTTGGTGGTGGATAGCGTTTCGCCGAGTCTGGTTCGGGCCGTCTAGCACTATGTATGATTTCTTCTGGAGGATAACGATCATTTGTGCCGTAGCGCCCCGGGAACGCTGGACTTCTTGAATTATCAGGTAATAATGGGTAACGTGACTCATACGAAGAGGGTCTAAACCTTCTGTCAGGAAAACCTTCTGGAACGTCGCGTCCCGAAGATCCACCTACCAAAGGATCTCGTATCGATGGAAATTGCGGTGTATAAGGTCTGGTATACCGATCATCTGGGTATGGTCTGCTAGGTAAGTAAGGGCGATATGGAATGTCATCATCAGGTGGGAAAGGTCTGGTATGGGGTAAGTCCATTGGGAGACTGTTATCTTTGTTGGGACGGTAAAGGGGATAACGATCTCGTATAGAATAACGACCATCATTAGGGTAGCGATCATTATAAGTACCCTCAGGAT
This sequence comes from Ormia ochracea, assembly GCA_963402855.1. Lineage (NCBI taxonomy): Eukaryota > Metazoa > Arthropoda > Insecta > Diptera > Tachinidae > Ormia > Ormia ochracea. The sequence continues at coordinate 37,586,218 of OY727109.1, forward strand.
AACGATCCGCATAACGATCTCTTGGTGGGATGGCATCATCATAAGGATAACGCCCATTGTTCCGGTCAGGATATCGATCGTCATAGGATGGACGATTTCTATCTGGAGCATTGGGATACCGATCTCTATCGCCAATTGGCGCGTAACGATCTCTCTCAGCTGGATAACGTCCACGATCGCCTAATGGAAAGCGATCGGAATCTCGATCTCGATCAAGTTCACTAGGAAAGCGATTGCGATCCCTGTCTAAAGGATAACGATCATAATCATATAATCCTCCATTCGAAGGATAACGATCACGATCATGAACCCTATTTCGATAACGATCATCACCGTAATCACCTCCAGGATAGCGATCTCCTAAGCTAGGTCTATTTCCGGGATAGCGATCTGACATTAGTGTTAGTGTTTTTAATATGTTGTTAGTTGTTTAATAAAGTAAATTAAATGAAATAAAATATAGTGGCGTTAATAAATTTAAAATATTAATTGCAAGTAATTAGTGTGTTTAATTTAAGTATTAAGATTATGCAAACTATAACAAAAGCTTACCATAATCGTTAGGGCCCATATCAGGATAACGAATATAAGGGGGTTCGCCATAACCATCCGAAGGGTCAGTAGGTATTCTACTAGGACCATAACGATTGTTATTATAACGATCTTCATTTTTATTGTCATTATTCCAATGGTTGCCGGGACGATCGGAAGGGCGATGACCATTGCCCGCTCCACTACCTGCAACACCATTACCACCATGCCCATTAGCATCGCCGCCCGATCCCATCACATTAACTATCATTTAATAACAATCATTAAATTAAAATTTTATAAAACTGTCTGCCATCAATGTCATTAACTTACGCATTAAATTCTCATAATAATCATAATCTGCATCATAAATTATACGCATGCCATCTTTTTGATTGTAACGGCTCAGACGGCATGTACGAAAACGATCACTATACACTGCAGATCTGCAAATGCAAAGTATGTACAGCATATATTTAAGAATATAAATGCATGCGTACTTACTAAATGAGGTTAGTACTCACCTGCATTGAAAACTCGTTTGTCTTAAGCACTCATCCAGACATTCGCTTAATGATCGTCCTGTTATTTCTGAATGAAATTCCCCGCCTAAGCGTGAATTACGGTAACGTTGAAATGCTGTATCTGGTCGTCGACCACTAGAAAACAGATGCGATGTCACTGAGTTATCAGGATAATCTGTTGCACGTTCTACAAAGAATCATATAATATTAAGTAGGCACACAAGCACACCTTTTTGTACGGAATCAGAGACAAAGTTGAAATTTAATTAACATATAAGTGTGCATAAATGCAATGAGGGGAAGGATTCAATTAAAATAATAAGGATGATCCATATATAAATATTTTTGCCTTTTATGGAAATAACATTTTATTTTATTAGACTTGTATCTTTATGATAACTATCTTTTAACTATCGATATCTATTTATAAAAAATCTCGTGAATCCGGGGCCACAAATACGGTGTTAGCGTTTGTTATGAAATATTTGGAAAATCAGAGAATATATCCTAGAAGTATATTTCGTACGATATTTCTTAGGAATTTTTAACACTTTACTCCATGTCCCATTACTCAATCGCCTTAATAAGCTTAATATGAGAGAATAAACTTGAAGTAATTTAAACTTTTAGTAATTTTTATGTGGTAAAACTATTTTGATATTCCCACTTCAAAATTATTTAAAATTCTACTGTCCTTTAAGGCAATTTTTCCCGAATACAAAAAAATGGTCAATATGAATTAATTCTAAATTCTTTAGAAAATTACTTTGAGGCCCATTAGGGCTGCGGTATTAAATGTTGGGAAACTGGCAGCAACTCAAATATAGATATCCTACAAAGATTTCAATCCCTTGCTCGCCGAACAACTAAGAACGCCACAATAAAAACTGTGACATCATAACCTTAAAATAAACTTTATATCTGGGATAAGAAAATTCACCTCTAACTATTGAGATAGGTTTTCAATATAAAATGACTAAAATGACCAAACTTTTCTATATAAAATGACTTATTGTTATAAAACAGATTGCAGAAATAATCCAACAAAGGTAATCCAGAAATTTGCCAACATTCTTTTATAGGCCTTCCCCATCTGCAGGTGCAAGACTTACACTAATTGCATGCAGTAATACTTACGGTTATCTAGACATACAAGATCATAGAAGTGATGTGTTGGACTTGAACTGATACTTATGTCATCTTTTTGAGAAATGGAATCCTCTTCAGATAATATACACTGTTTAGTTTGATCATCAAATTCCACTGAGCGACAGAAGTATCTACGAAAGATATCCATTTTAATTATTCAATGATTTATTTATTGTTTGCCCCACTTACTTTTCTGCACGCAAACACATTGTCTGACATTCTTCCAAAGTCATGTTATTAAATATGTCCACCTCAAATGGCCCACCTAAACGTTTATTTTCTTCCTTGACGAATACAGCCAAACCGTCACAGCGCCGTTCAGCATTAAGACAAGTATTTTCCAAGTAGTCTGAATTGGGGTCATCTTCCAAGAGTTCGGGATGAGTGCGACGTGTAAATCTAAAAGGAGTTTCAAGAGCATACATTTGCAGCCTAATTTTTAGCTTAATATGTCACTCTCTGCATACCTGCTTAAAGTACATGAACGCATTGTAGAATCGAAATTGGCAGCACGACAGACAAAAGAAAATTCATTAAGGCATTTGTCTTCGCAATCTGAGCGATTGGCCGCAGTTATCTTTGATTAAGAAATTTAATTCAAATTAATTTATATTATGATTATTTTGCTTTTAAATATACCTCTTTAATATCCGATATGGGTAACTTGAGCTTCTTTCTAGGATGCCTTTCAAAAACGTAACTACGACTGGGACACTCTCTTTCTGGCCGGCTAGCTAAATTTCCATATAATAAAATGCAATTTGGATTTGAACTATTTCTTTTTTAGTAATGCAATTTAAAAAAAAAAAATACTCACATGTCAAGCAAATTTCATTGAAGTGCACACTATTTGGCACTAACATCAAACTGCCAATACCTTCTGGTCCTGCCTGTTCTGATGTTAAATAGCACAACGACTCTTCGTACTCCATGTTGCCGCCAAAAGCCGTTATACGGCTGCCTGGCTGGAAATCAAAACTAGTACAGGTACGCACCAAATTATTGGTGCCAGTGCGATCACGCAAACACAGATCTTGACATTTTTCTAGCACACGAAAGGGAGGAGCTGTATCACGTACCACATCATCATCGTAGCCTTGTAATTGTTGGTTGGGTAGACGTTCATATAGCACACGACCCAAACCATTTTTGCAAGTTGTTTGAGCTGCAGTAACAACAAATTGGAAAACTGGTATGAGATCCATTCATATGGAAGTTAATATTTTTTGGTGTGTGTGTTTGTATATTTGGCATGTGTGTGTGTCGATTTGTGTCTAAATAAGACACTGAATTAAAGTTAAAAGAGACTCTTTTTTTGTTTAGTGTCTTTTAAGTTACTGGCGATCTACGTATTGCTGCAAAAGTTCTAGATTTGATAGAAGCTCGACTTACACAGTGCAAATCGTATTGTTGAAAGGTTTCTTGTGTTCCGTAAAAACGAATATACACGTATAAAGAAACAAAACTAATTTTTTATTTAAGTAAATAGAAAAAATTTTTATTATTTTACTATTCGATTAGAAAAGATCAAACAATCAAGAGAAACGGGGGCAATTGCTTCCACTCCAACGAAACTTTTCCATTCTTGAAAAAATTAAGTTATGAAATTTTGAAATTCATTTAGCCACAAATACTTTAAGCTGGCTTGCCATATTTATGTACCCCCTTTCCAGCTCTACCTCTGTTCTTCTATCAGATGGCAAATATATTACGTTGAGGTAATAACTGCTTTTGCATTTTAATGTAATACTTACCGTAAATCTCGTTCCAACTTAAACTGGCGATGCAAATTATTAATAAAATGATTATATTTTTTCTGGGCTCCATCATTTTTTTCATATTTGTAACGATTTTGTGTTGCGGGTTGGCCTCAACAGAGAAGCGAATCTTTGAACCAAATATTTAATGATCGTCTTTGGATAGAGGCGCTAAGAAAATTTGTTATCTGCAAAATATGATTGGAATTCTCATTAGACACTCGATGGGCAAGTAAAAAACTGGAAATGGAAATTGAAAAATTTACAGAAATGGAAATAATAAATATTAGGCTGGACTAATTTATAACTACTACTTCATAGTGACCTTAATAAGATTAATCATGGAAGCATTTTGCTTCGTTAATAATCGTTACATTTTTTTTTTTTAAATTTGAATTTTTAATTAAGTTCATAAAGTCTTGCCATGCGTAACGCACAGAATATTCTTTTTTTGTCTTTTGTTGGTTGACAATTATCCAATCGTTTGAAATCATAACTCATGCAACTGCCGCCATCACTCGTGTCAGCAACAGCTCCATTTATTTGCTAAGTTGGTCATTTACATGTAAATAAAAAAAATATAGAAATTCTGCGGCTCAAGTAATCGACAGAAAACTGCAAAATATATTATTAAACGTAAGCTCAGATTTAAATTTTCAACACCGGAAGTCGTATCCGGTGCTTTGTTTTTTTTTTTTTTTTTTTTTTTTTTACCAAATATTTATTTTTTTTTCCCAAATATTCTTGTTAGCACTTTTTATACGACATTTTTAAGTGACTACTTTTGAAGTATTTGCTTTTTAAATTTTCTGCGCTGCTGTTGACTGGTAACAGTTAAAATTTTCATTCTCATTCTAATTTCTGATTTAATTAAAAACAATTTCATTTGTAGCTTGTATTGTAGTTTGTAGTTTTGTAGCTTTCCGAGAGTTGTTGCCGACATTGGCATTCGTTTCATTTCACAAACAAAGTATTATTTATTTTGTTGTTGGTTGGCTTGATTAGCAATTGTTATTTAAATTAATTGCAGCCGGATGAAATGTGCTTACAAATAGACGCAACTTGTATGTGAAACGAAAATTATGAATAGAACAAACTTTGAAGCACAACAAATCAAATACGGCTACAAATTGTATTTCTACTCGTATATATGTATGTATATTATATTATATGAGAAACTCTCTGAAATAGTTTTTCCAAAATATTTGTATCTTGTGGTTTATAAGCAATCTGAAATAGTTTCATGAATTGTTGGTTCTAGTCTTTTGTGTGCAAGTGAAATAAGGAAGCACACTAAAGATAGGTCGTGGAGCTATAATTACATTTTTATCATTAGGTCTTTGGGAATTGTTAGCACTAATAGCTTCGAACATGTATCTTGCAGTGGTCCTTCGCTTTATTGCTGACCAAACTTGAATATTCGCATGAGCTGTATGACAGTCTCTCTACCAATTCTCTTGTAATGACAACATTTATTGTTAATCCAGCAACGCATACAACGCCTCGATCATGACTACACGGTCCTATTTCCATATTAAGTACATCATACATACAAGTCTGTATATCAAGTTATTTTCTTTTGACAAATTCATATTTTAAAGTGTTTGTAGATCTTAGATACCATTTTTTTAAGTCTAGTATTTAGGAGATAGACCCCTACTGATAGAATACAGTATTAGGAGAAAGGGACAGTGTCAGAGAAAATAGTCTCGTTTACCGAACAAGGCACTGTTAGGGTATTTTTTGTTAGCATTTCGTAAAGTCTTTTCACTTCACCGATGAAATACTACCGGGAAAGATGTGGGAGGGAGAGTGCATGCATTCAGCTGTATATTATAGTCGATGCAACTTGTTTGCTGGCAACAAGTTTGCTATGCTTTCTTCACTTAAAAATTTCATTAAAAAATAATATATGACATATTAAAGGCCATGAGAAAAATTCATTAAATTTTCATATATTATCAATGCCGTATTTAGGTATCGAACTCACTAACTACAAATCGAAAACGGCGTGGTTGTGATCCCTACCTCCGTTAATATCAAAAATCTAGTCGGTTGAAATATCTCTTATGTTAGATATTTTTGAAATAACTAAGCGACAATGAATAATTGACATCCTTGACGACTCTTCACTTTATGTCATCGACGAAGTAAAGCAATAAATGGCAACACTACTCTACTAACCTTCTTCTTCACCACCAGCCATTTTTCACTACGTCGCTTTGCTCAAATTCTAGCACAGGACATTACAAACAAACATTCTCTGATTTTTTTTCAAACAAGAAAAAAAAAATTATTTGAGAATCGGTTAAGTGATTAAAGTAATAAAATCGTAAAAGTGTGTCCAATTGACGGTCAAAGCAGGGCTGTGATAACCTACAAGTTGCTTGATTTTCATACATATATTCCCAAAATAATTTATGTAAATTTATCAAGTTGATCGCAAGTAGTGGGTTCAAATAATTAGTCGTACCGGCGTTAAACTATGCTACCGTGATTTGCCAAGGTGATCCTTCTTTTATCGGCTGCAATTAATATAAATCATATAATATGAAAAAATATGAAGGAAAAAAACGAAATGGAATATTTCTCTCTGTGATTTTCCTTGGCTAATAATATGCAATCGCCCAACTTTTTTTGTGTTATGTTAATTTCGTATAGGATATAAATGATCTATTGACGTTGGTCCATTCTTAACTAGGTTGCAGGCAGTTCACCTTCAGTGAAATGTTAGCAAATTGAAATGCCGGCAAATAATAGGAAATACAGTTTTGTGTATTGCGATTACGCAACCGACCATCCCACAACTCATTGTCATGATAATTTGGCGTGAGGCGGCTCAGTTCTTAATGGTACTGATCTAACTATAAGTACATACTGTGCCCTAGAAGCTTTGACTTCTTGGCTTAGTAGGAGGGTGAGTTTCTTTTCGGTAGAGATGTATATTTATGGTACTATAGAAATTTTTTGGTGTTTGTGGAAGGGAATAAGCAACAACTGCTGAACATGGAGGTTACTTTAAAATAAGTGGTTGCTGGCTAGACCTACCATGTGCCAGCCAGTTTGGTGTGGTGTATGGGACTAGTAGAGTGGGCTATATACATAGATTTAATGAAGTTCCCTTTTACTTTTTTGGCGATAAGAGTGTACTGCAAAAAATCTTGTCTTCTGACCTCTCTATTTCTGATGAACTATCCTAAACAGTTGCACTATTCATTCACATAAAAATCTGATGTGAGGACCTTCCTATTTGAAAAAGTCGCATCAAAATAGAGTTGCTGGTACCACAACCTAATACAAGAATGAAGGAAACCATTTTTTCTCTGCTGTTTGAAGTAAAAGCAACTCTGATCGCTTGCTATAAAAATCTGACATTTTTAGGCCACACTATTCCATTTTCTCAGCACAGATCTCATATTTGACAAATCTTACTAATATGTACCATAGTGTGTCACGGCCTTTAGTAGTGCTTTCTGCTTTTGTAATAAAGAAATCGGTTTGATTATATTGAGCAAATTAATATTTTTCAAAAATGTTTGGCCTCGATCATTGAAGTATATTTTAAAATTTAAATATAGAAAGATATATGCGATCTTGAGACTAAGGAATAACTTACAGAAACTATTACATCATTTCCATTCGCAAATAAAAACGGAGAAATGTTCCCTTAGAATGGTTACAATAACTTTTTTTTCTGATTTTATTTTATAGATTTATTTTAGTTTGTTTAATGTTGATTAGCATAATTGACAATAAAACCGCAGCAGACTAGTTATTTTGGAAGTACCCGCTCACAATTAATTTTGTTAATACTTTTTATCTGATCCTTCGAATTGATTTTAATTTTTTTTTTTTAATTAGGTTTCTTTATGAAATGTGATTATTTGCTTTTATAATAAATTGCTGTGCTCATACTAAGTGGTTTTAATTTCATGAAAAATTTTAATTCTCATCGTTTGTATTTTAGATAACATTTTTTTTAAGATTTAAAGGATTTACATTTCCATATTTTAAAAATTATTTTAATAAATATTTCTTTTTATCTTTTTTATTTCTATTGCTTTGCGAATTTACTTAATTAAATAATAATTTTGCCAGGATAACTGAACAGCTGAAACATGAGATGAAGTTAATTTTCTCTTTTTCTTAACTGAAATATATTTTTAAATGCCCGTTTAGCTTAGAAAACTCGACCGATCATTAGAATAATTCGCGATGAACTGAACTTATTAACTACTAATAATATTATAACGAACTTCAGAGTCATTGGGAAAAGTCAACACAATGCTGAATAAATCCATAATCAAAGTTATTGCTGTCAGCAACATCCAGCAATCACATGCGGCAGCAGCATAACCCATTACAACGTTAAGGGCCGTTTTTTTAACATCTATATGTCTAACAAAAAAAAAAAAAAAAAAAAATTAAAAAAAAATGTTACCTATTGAAATTTATAAAAAACATCGAAGTGAATGCAGAATGAACAATGTTCCATAAGTTGAGAGCAATCAGCGGCACTGTACGCTGCATGCCACACCAACTCCAACCATTAACGCCAACAGAAAAAAACTCCATCGGAGCAGAATTTAATGAGATGCGTAACAAGAACAAAAAAAAAAAAATATGAAATGAAAAGAATTCACGAATCGGAATGAAATTTTGCTCTGACAGTTTACATAAACACCGACTCCGCGTGTGTGGGTGGGTGGTTTAACACTAAAATTAACAGTAAATAAAATAATAAATATATTTTAAGTTCATTTGGAAACGCCATCTAGCCCATCCTTTTTTATTAATATTTTTTTTTTAACTAACTTTACCTGCAAAGCTTTCCCCTTGAATGCCGGAAAACACCCAGGGTCTAGGCAGGAATCGCTCCGGCGACCTCCGGTTTAATAATTTGTGCATTATTCATTCGCCTAGGGAGGCATCCTTCTGTACGAATTACAAATCTTTTAAGGTTTTCTTACTTTTTAAAATTAAAGTTTTCATTAATTTAAATTCTCCGTAAATTTTTTTCCCTGAATTATAAATAAATTATATATATAAATAAATAATATATATAAATAAATAACATATATAAATAAATTATATATATAAATAAATTATATATATAAATAAATAATATATGTAAATAAATTATAATATAGTAAAGAAAAAAATAGTAAATTATGTTAAATTTCTTCATTAATTTTACACTAACCAACACCATGTAGGAAGGCATGGAAAGTGTTGAAAAACGAAAATGTAATAATAAAATTATAATTTATATAAATAAATTATATATGCCGTCTAACTTTCTCCTTGTGACTTGACGGGTCCAATCGCCTAAAGACATATCTCTGTGCATATATATATATATATATATATATATATATATATATATATATATATATATATATATGTATAAATAAATTAATTTTTTTTATTTTTTTTTTTATTAAATTTAGATAATTAGAAGAAATTTTCAATTCATATTTCTTTTTATTATTATTAGGAAAATATATTGTTTTTTTTTAATCTTTTATTTGAGGGTAATGTATTTCTAATTTATTTTCTTATTTTTTATTTATATTTTTTAATATATTTTATTAATTTAAATTTTTAAAAAAAATAAAAAAAATTAACTATAAAAATTTTTATAAAAATAATATAAAATTATTATAAAAATAATATAAAATTATTATAAAAATAATATAAAATTATTATAAAAATAATATAAAATTATTATTATTATTATTCGTTGGAGAAATATTAATTTTTTGCCCCTTTCGAAAGTTCAAGATCTCGTTTTTCTGACATAATTTGCGAAAGCTCTTTTTTATAAATTGATATTTTTTATGAAATAATTGTCAAATTTTATAGAAACTTAAAAAAGAGGAAAAAAAGAATTATGATAAATTTTAATGAAACTTTGAAAGTGATAAAATTATTTAAAATATGGTTTCACTTTGAACTTGCTTATATATTATATTTTTGGAAGACCAACATTTTTTTTTTTTTTATTAATACAGCAGTATGTCTTTAGGCGATTGGACCCATCAAGTCACAAGGAGAAAGTTAAACGGCTCAAAAGCTGCGCCAAGTTTTTCTAGTACTTGAATTTTTTATGGAAAATAATAATTTTGTGGCATTGAAATTAGTTAATAAAGTATTGCGCAAAGTTAAATAACTGCTTGTTTGTCCACCAAGTGGCCCGTTGTGTGCATTTAGTGTTAATGTGCTTATGGAATATTCATTACCATAACCACTCACACATAAGCAGACTCACTTACCCACCCATCCTGAGTTGATCATTGAACCACTGCCAGCTTTTATAATCTCCCTGCTATAATTGTCATTGCTGGCGATTATTGTCCATATTACACGTCCCCCATTCGCCACCTCATCACTTGTAGCCAACTATTAAAAGTATATCTTTTAATAGAAACACACACATCATTTCAAAATTTCATGACGATTTGAAGTCACTGAATTGTGGCTAAAAAAAATTTTAGAGTTGCTGTTTGGTCTCAACTGAATGATCAGTTGAATTTTAACTGCCGCCATTTAATTTTAAATGTTGACAAGACCACAAACTCGTATAAAAACTCCAATAAAATTGAAACAAGAAAAATAACAGAACATCTAATAAAATTGTTTTATAATTAGCAGTTGAAATTTATAAAATTTCACACTCTGTGCAAATAATTTAATTTCATTCAGTCATAACAAAGACAAATAAATTTATATTTTAATTTAATAAAAATACAAATAGAAACCTTCCATGTGAAATGATATAAAATAAAATATCAATATGAAAAGAAATAATTAATTCATCTAGATTATTATATTTATTCCGATTTGACTCTTGTAATGAAGCTTTCTCAGTATAATAAAATTGTTTAACTCTTTTCCTTTGCCATTTCCGCTGTCTTTCATTAAGTGATGACCCACCCAAGTGTTTAGCGTTCTCCATACTTCCGCATTTAACAAAAGCATGCATTCTAAGGTTAGTCCTCTTTTCCACCAACAAATGGAATAAAATATTTATATTACATTCGCGATATACGTAAGTCCATTAGTTGTGAATTGTAAATTGAAAATAGAAAAAAAAATTTTTTTTTATGTAACTGAATCCATTCCGTCATTTTATTGGATATAGAATATTAATATTAATCTAGTTCCGCTTAGTTTATCTTTCATAATGATTGCAGTGATTGAAGTGCTTTTCATTGCATGCCTGCTTAAAGAAAAACGTCATTTGACGCAATTTTTATATGTAATTGAACGACTAATTATTCAACAGGCTACGAAGCCGAGCAACTTTTAGTGAACGGCGTGTCGAAAACAAAATGGGCAGTAGTCCTCAGAGAAATGAAATTAATATCAACCAAAAGTTTTTTTTATTTATTAGAGTTTTTTTAATAATATTTATTCATTTAATATTTGGTACTAGATGGACTTGATACTACAAAAGCCACTCAATATAGAGAAAAAATATGAAGAGAAGACAAATACTCATATGTGAATCAATAAAAGTGAAAACATTTCTTATACCAGCTCAGCCGGCAGTTTTATATATATGCTACCTGCGGTTGTTTGTAGTCCACTTGATTCGCACAGTGTTAATGTAACCGTACACAGTATAACCATTAGGTGAGATGCACATTTTTAAGAACATAAACTATATTTATGTATATGCATATATGCGCAAATTAGTAACATTTATTATATAATGAAAATCCGTATTTCTTATTATTAGAAAACGCAATATGTAAACATAAATTATTAGCAGAGTTGTATTTCAACATATGGCTAAAAACGTCAAACGAAAGAAAAAATCTTCTGGAAAAAGTTTCAAATATGGCACGAACTTTAATAAGAATTAACTTAGATCTCATTGGCCTACACATTGTCTGTCAGAAAGAAAGAAAAAATATATATTTTGTATGGAACATGCATCCGGCTATCGATGGAATGAGCAAGGAGAAACCCCACTCTTCTATTGCATTTAATTTCATCATTAGCTCGCCTTTGCTATACGAAAACTTTTCTTTATTCAGAGAGAGTTGTTGTAGCTCATTTGGAAGGGGCGCTGTCACTATAGGTATTCTGTCTTGGGAATGGCGTTACCTATTATTCCAGCTGTTTTTGTCGTTGGGGTGATCTTCTAGCTTCACCAAAAATCAAAAGAACTTGCTTAGTCGCGGTTTATATTATGCAACATTTATTAGAGAATTTCTTATTTCATATGAAAGTAGATGATTACTTTCTCTTTCTTTCTCACAAGACAGCAGAATTTCTTCAACAAAAACTGCAGTGTATGAACTGCGGCTAAGGGGTTTATACACGAGTAATTACTAAGAGAATGTAATTTTCAAAGTGGAACGGTGATGTCAATATTACCTCAACAACTCTTAAACACAATTCCTTTGGCACCTTCCTAACTACGTAAAATAAGAATAATTATTTGAACAGATTTTTTTGACAAACTGTAGAAATTTGTTTCGTGTGCACCTGCGCTTCAACCGCTACAATAAGATTATGACATAATTACAATATTATTTCCCATCAAATATTATTTTAGTGCTCTTAAATGTGTATGTAGTTATGTACGTATGTATTGTTCAAAGCACTGAACTACGAAGAGTATCGAACTTTGCGGTGTACTGCGATTGTGTACTCCGATATTTGTCGCTTGTTTGTAAAAACAAAAGCGAGATTGTAAGCGTTACCGCTTGTTTGAGCAATCAGTTTTAAACAAATTTGCTTGCGATTAATACGAGTTTTTATTAACATGACATTAAATATGTTTCAAATGTTATAAATAGTTTTCTGCAAATTTTTATTTTAATTTTAAAGAACTCATCAGCACCGGACGTGATTCAATATTAATTATTTAAATTTGTACTGCTAACACTCCATTTTATTCCACTGTATATATCAAGCAGTTTTAAATATTGATTTAAAAACTAGCAGATCAGGCGTAGAGCATCTAATGGCATATCTTTTTGGAAATTTTGGAACTGCCCAATGCTACTGATAAATCATTGATTTACTCTACAGTTTTAAGTTGAATTTATAGAATTATAAGAATTTCTTCTGTCACTTAACAAACTTTTCCTCGTGAATTCAGTGACATTACAATCTTTTTCTATTATATCAGATTCTCAGATTAAGCTTTTTTTGGCTTCTCCTCAATCAATTTTGTTGAATTTTCAGTCAGCTTTATTACTTTGGCTTATTAATAGCAACAGCTGTTTTGGTTTATATCTGCTTCAACAATGAATCAAATGAAATGGGGGTTTTTTCAGTTGTTTTTCTAAGTATCAAATTCAATTTTAATAAATGTTATATATTTTAGTTTATTTTTATTTGCATATATATATCGCTTAGTTTCTTGTCAGCTGATTAACCTTTGAAAGGGCTCACTAAGACAAGACGAGTTGCTCACAGCAGTCGTATTTTCTCCTGTTATTACTTTAGCCCGTGAATACCCCATCAAATAATAATATGTAAGGCTTGCGTTTGTCGTCAGCTGATTGAACTATGAGAGTTCACTGTCATGAGGGATTGTTCACAGCAGTTCTACTTTTTCCTGTTATTACTAAAGCTTGCGAATACCCCATCAAATAATAATATGTATGGCTTGCTTTTCTTGTCAGCTGATTGGACTCTAAAACAGCTCACAAATGCAAGACTGTATGAATTGTTTTTATGTGGTATACAAAAAAAAAAAAAACGGAACGCAATTAAACAAAAATACAGAAAAACTATTGCAGGAATCTCGGAAAATTATATTTTTTATCGAATCCAAACCAGTCCAATGTAACTTTTGAGAATAAATTATGAGGCTACTGCACACGTGTTCATACATATATATATATATATACGATCAAAATGTTTTCAATTTGTATTTTTTCTCCTCCCTTTTACAAAATGTTTTCATGAATTATTTCTTTGCCAGTAATGCGAATACTATTTCCATTTATAGAGCATTACATTTTGATGCCACCTTTGAAATAAATTATATATTTAGAAAAGCAATCTGGTCGATAAATTAGCGGTTGGTTTCACAGGACCTTGACCATTTCATAAACAAAATATGTATAATTGATTCTATTATTAATTTTTTTTTTTTAACAAATTTATTATTTAGCTGTGTCGTCAACAAAATGTATTGTGCTATAAAACGATTTTATATAATGCTGATGATAGAAAAAATAGAGACTTTAAAATAATACGACAATTATATAACAGACATTTATATTTATAACAAACGGATATTAAGAAATTTCCTGCCGACTGTAACTTTGTGAAACCAGAAAAGTATTCATTTCATTCCAGTTTAATTTCATAATAAAAAGTATTGAAAAAAATATGAATAAAGTTTTATTTCTTGCAATAACAATTAAATGTATTGGAAACTGAAAATCAACTCGTTAATTGGCTTGGAAGACACGTTACAGCCACTTCTACTCTTTCCATCATTGCATACTTTATGCATGTTTGTTTTGCTTTACTTCCGTCAATTGTTTTGTTTTTAGATTTATGTTTCTGTGGGCTTGTACTTAAGACCTGCAAGGCTGCCAGCAATTTTAATAACAAGTTCTTTTAAACGGCCTGTTATAGTAATTTTTGCAGGTAAGAACGCTGGCCTAGAAATGAAGCTTTTTTTACCAATAGATGTGATAAAGATCAATAAATCGTTTATTAAGTGAATAATTGTTATGTATGGCTGTAAGAAAGGAATAGCATTACTTACAGTGGCTCTCATGACGACGAAAACCAAACTAAGCTTTTCTGAAATTAAGTTTTGGACTGATTTGTCCACTCAAGAGACTCAAATTTGTACGAGAACGATAATACCTTTAGATCTGTATAAACTAAATTTGCCGGCATCAAAAAGGGGATATATAATTTTTGTTGCCATTAGTAGGGTCGATGGGTCCTACTAATGGTCTTGAAGAAAATGAGTCTTATTAGCCAGGAGGTTGGCCATTCTATTCCTCGCTAGACCCTAGTAGTGGAAAGTAATACAAGCTTACAGGCAACGTACACATGATTAGTTTAATGCTTGATCACATGAGTCTGAAAGCTCTATCCAATATATAAATCTATCTGTACTATTGGATCGGTTCTTATGCGCAATACTGACAAAAATGTTACTAACAATCACAGCTCTATGCTGTAACCCAATCAAGCAACACTAAAATACAGTAAGTTGGAAACTAAAGTAAAACTAAATTAATATCATATTCAGTTACATGGGGGTCAAGCTTGAATGGAGGAGTCTTGCCTGAAGACTTACATCTAAGTTACAAAATCTGCTTGTTGTGTGTTGGCCTCATATGATGTCAGAGAATGTAAAGCAATTATTTTCCGCGCCATTAGAACCTCTCGTAGCTATTTTTCTTAAATAAATTTTATTATCTCTGTCTTTTTATGCTCCATCAAATATTTTTCTGTCCTTATTTTTCTGTCCTTCTTAGTACCATAACTTGGAGCATTGCACCCACTCATTTAGCGCCAGTGTATAGTATGCTTTGAAGAAGACTGCATGTGCTCAATGCAAATTGTTTGCTGGCAAATGTTGAAGGCTTCCTTTCCTAGACAGTCTTACGGTTCATTCACACGAAAATTTGATGGAAGTAAAAGCAACTCATACAAATCGTAAATTTTTTGGCACATTCTTCAATTTCTTCAGCACAGATACGCCATATTTGATAAACTGTACGACTGTCTAGAATAGTTCCAAGAGGCCTTAATTAATCAGTGACCATGGGCTACGTCAATTTAAACTACTTAAGGCCATGTTTCACTATCTCACAAATCAACTTATAACCTTATACTTTATAAAATCAAACAAAAATCGCGTATATGGTGGTACACCATATTATACATGTATTACGAAAACATATGTTTTATGTTTGTTACATACAAGCAAAGTAATTTATTCTCTTTGGTGCTGCAAAAAAGGTGGATTAAAAATGTATATTTCCAAAAATAAAAAAATTAATATATTTCAACTTTTGGTGCATAAACAAAGTCAAATTAAAGAATAATTCTTTTTTCAGCCGCTTGAAGTGAAAGTAAACCCGATCAGACAAAATCTATCATTTTATGAAAATTTTTAAAAACTTTTGCAAGTGGTACTCGACTGTCAAAAAAATACGGTTTTAGGTTACAGTATAATACTTTTTCATAATACATGCCAAATTTGACATGTGTTAGTACTGTGTGTGATAGTGAAACAAGGCCTTTAAAAGAGCATTTTTTTTTTTTTACCATTGCCCAAGGTGGAAATCAACCCTACGACCTTAGCCATTTGCAGTTCACGAACTTACGAGTTCAGTCAACTACACCCGCAGCAGGTGTGTGTGTTTTTTTCACACACTTTGTTGTATTGTTTATTCTTTAATACCCCACTGTTTATTATAACCAACACCACACAAAAAACAAAAAAAAAATACGAAACCGGTTACCGATTACATGCAACTTCCACATCACAACAAATCAACCTTTAAAAATATCGCTTTATTTTGTTGCAAGTCATGTTGATTTGGAAGACTTTTAAAAAGCCGCAGAAGAAAATGTAAATATTTATACGGTTTTTCTTTATGTGTTTTGCAATACAATCATTACCCAGTTGCCATTACAATTTAATCTTGAACTTGAATTTGCCGTCGAGGTTAAAACCGATTTGATACAAACACGTGAATTGTAAATGCATTTGCTTGAATTGCAAAAAGTGCTCAAAAGAAATTTAAATAACAATTTGGACGTGACGTGTAAAATAACGTAACACAAAAAAAAAAAAAAAAGAAAGAAAAGAAATAAAAAAAAAATTAAAAATAAAGAATATTGCCAGTATTTCATTTAAATTAAAAAAAAAAAGATTTACAAACAACTTCAGCTTTAATTTATTGCTCGCCTCTGATATGCACAATTGGAAATTACATTTTGCAGCAGCTTTTAGAGCAAAAAACTTCTTTATTAAAATATTTGCTGACATTTATTCCACACAATATTGTTATCATTATAATTATTAATATTTTCCTTTTAACAATAAAATGTAATTAGTCGCATTTAAAACATCTAAATATAGGTTCAGTGATCTTTTCTGTTCAAGTATTCTCTTCCATGAAAATTTTATTATCACATTAAAGCTAAACTAAATGCATGCGTACCTTTGCGGTTTTTGCTTACATTTTCATTAAAATTGCGTGATCACCGGCGAATAAAAGAATTTTTACATCCCAGCGAAGCAATAAATGCTAAGATATTTACGAGCATGTCCAGCTAAGCGATGAATGTGAATATTTTGTTTGTGCTGTAAATACAGGTAATTTAATATCTTTGTCGTTTCAAAACCTTGATTTCTATACCATTAACTCAGTTGTAGGCGCAAAGGAAATATACCCCAAATCTTGAAAAAAAATTTTTTTCTTTATTATTGGCAAGAAATATTTTAAACATTTAAAAACATAAATTGAACACACAAGAGCAATAAAAACTCAAGTTTTCCATTCAAAAATACACAAACGACGTTTTCAAAATTTGGCGATTTTTGCACAAAAATGCAAAGGGTCCCCCCTTACAAAAAATCTTATATTTTCCCAAAAGTCGAAAAAATTTTTTTTCCATAATTTTTAGCAAAAATATATTTTAAACATTTGAAAACATAAATTGAACACACAAGAGCAATAAAAACTCAAGTTTTACATTCAAAAATACACAAACGACGTTTTCAAAATTTGGCGATTTTTGCACAAAAATGCAAAGGGTCCCCCCTTACAAAAAATCTTATATTTTCCCAAAAGTCGAAAAAAAATTTTTTTCCCCTACTTTTTAGCAAAAATATATTTTAAACATTTGAAAACATAAATTGAACACACAAGAGCAATAAAAACTCAAGTTTTACATTCAAAAATACACAAACGACGTTTTCAAAATTTGGCGATTTTTGCACAAAAATGCAAAGGCTCCTCCTTACAAAAAATTGAAAATTTTCCCAAAAATCGAAAATTTTTTTTCCATAATTTTTAGCAAAAATATATTTTAAACATTTGAAAACATAAATTGAACACACAAGAGGAATAAAAACCCAAGTTTCTTAATCAAAAATAGACAAACCGAAGTTTTTAAAGAATAGCGATTTTACCCAAAAAAAATTATGAAATTATGAAAAATTGATATAACCCAAATCTTAAAAAAAATTTTTTTTCTGTATTATTAGTAAAAATATATTTTAAACATTTGAAAACATAAAATAAATATACAAGAGCAATTAAATCGCAAGTTTTTCATTCAAAAGTACACAAACGGACGTTTTCAAAGAATGACGATTTTGTTAAGTGCATACTTTTTATATAATGAATTTTAATACATTTTAATTTTTCAATGTACAATCATTCCTCACTCTGTTTCAAGCAGCCACAAATAATGCACAATTTTTTTTAAAAAACCGATAAAAAAAACTATTTTTTTATCGAAGAAAATACATATTTGGGCCTTAATTTCATTACAGATCGTATTGTATGTGCCCATCGTGCTATTTTCCAATTATGAGTTACTACCATGTTAATGCATTTCTGCGCTTTAAAGGGTTAAAAACAGTTGGTGCAGTTTTTATAAATACACTTTTACATTTCTATAAGAATTCATATGATTTGCAATAGGCATAGTGATCTTTTAATCGTTCATTGTTCTCAACAGCGCAAAATATGAATAGGATGTGCTTAAGATCTGCAATAAGAAATGTAATGAGTAGAAAGTTCACTTTTGGGAGAATACTTTCGAAGGCTTTACAATAATCCAATACTTACACTTACAAATGAATCATAGTTAAAGCAAAATAAGGGTTTCGGCTGAAAACTCAACGGTTTTTGAGCTCTTTTTATCAAGAATCTTAAAGAATATAAAAATTCCGCGTTCTGTTCGTACCAGCCATCGATTTCGTATGCAGCTTCAGCGATTTCTATAGACTATATAAAAAACGATAGTCGAAATTTATATTCGGCCAGGAGTTAAAAAAAGACATAAAATTATATTTCATAAAAGTTATATATTTAAACTTATTAATTTTTTTTAATTCATCTAGAGAAAAATCATTTTATGAATTTAAATATTTTAAATTAGATAATTTTCGGTAGAGTTTGCTTTTTTCAATTTCTTGTACTCTTTATTCATCTTTTCAAGTTCAAACACATGTTTTTTGCTGTTAGGAACTGACACTCAATGTCAAAACAGCTGTTTCAAAAAACAGCTGTTATGAATTTAGTAAGAGAATCACAATGTCTCCTCAAAGAGTTTCCTCTCAAATATTTAGCAAGCTGTAAATTTTGGAATAAATATCGCAAGTGGAAAAGTGTAACGACCGCAGTGCAGGAGGCGGTTTGAATGAGAAATTATAAAAAATCAGCAAGTTTTCAAATTACCAGCGAAAAGAGGTATGAAACGTATAAATAATAATAATAAAATATAATATTAATTATTTGGTTTTAAACTTTAAAAAAGGTATGGAAACTTGTTATATCTTTTCCCTAGAACAGCTGAGAAGCGGTGTGCATGCATCCGCGGTCACTTTATTATCGCTGCAAATTGATTGCTGATAGAAATTACCAGTGAATTGACAAGTGAATATGCTTGCGTTATTTCTTATGACTGCTGTATGCAGAGATCGAACCCACGATCTTAGTCTTTTGTAGTTGGCGAACATTTTATTTAATTTACTTTCCTACTTAATATTGTAATTCTCTGCTTTTAATTTTTATTGTAATTATTATTATTTTTTTACTTTGTTCTGATATTTAACGGCACATTCTTGATGGAAAATCAAATCAACAAACCTACTGAGAATTACTAATTACTTGTCTGACTAGTTAGCAAGGCTCTTTTTTTATAAGGCTACTTACATTGTAATAAACCAAATTTCCTGTAGCGCACCAATAAAATAACTGAGCAAATGCTGAAAACATATAAATTTGAAATTTAATGGCCAACAGAGGTTCACGTCGAGCTAGCATGGCCTCGAAAGCAGTCAAACAGATCATTAGAGTGCTGGCTGCCATTTGACTAGCATAGTTGTAGTAATAGACATGATTAACATTGTTTATTAAGCTAAAATATTTAACTGACATTAACAAAATATAAAGACCTTTTTATTATCGATTACACTACAGTATACCTTATAATATACTGATGCAATTTAATAGCGTGATGTAACTCCTCCAAAGGGTTTGATCCTGGCAGAGTTCCCAATTCCTTGATACGGACGCATAATATTTTCAAGTTAACGGTGGTCTGAGTAAATATATGACAACCCAAGTTATCGATAAGCACAATCGACAGCAGAGTAAAAAGTGTCATCACTGATTGAAAAACATAGACTATTGAGAATAGAATTGAATTTTCCGAGTATGTATTTAAATCGAATGGAAATTTAGCGCGATAAGGTATACCGCCACTGTTGGTCATGATGGGGGACAAACACAGAACGGCCGTAAATAATATAGACAAATTGATATAGAAAAAAAATGAAATAAGTTCGAAAACAAAAAATCGTCGCTGCAATTTATGTATTTTCCAGATACTTGGGGATTTCTGCAACTGACTAAAGTATTTATGCATTTGATCCAACTTATAAATTATACGATCAATGTCCTTTGCATAATAAGCTGATAGTGTGAGCTTAAAAATAACTAAGTAAATCTTAAATATTAGAAAAACAAAATATTTTATATATTAAAGTATACAGTACAAAGTAAAAGTAAATTCTTATACCCCAATCAAAATCACTAAATCCTCACCAAATTGCAAGATGTCTTGAGAGGCTTCATAGAGATCGCATGTAATGCTTACAGCAAATGCCAACATCATGGCCATAAGGAATTTAAATGTAATTATATCAACTCGTGATTCTTTTTTCCAAATGTGTGGCATAATTCGAAAAAATCTTTAAATACAAAAATTCTTGAGTACAAATTCTTGCCGTGGTCATTAATTTCAATTTTACCCCATACAGTTTCTTATATAGACCAGCGATATTTTTGTGGGATTCTGATTATACCACAACACCTTCCAAAGATCTTTAAGCGGCGAAAAAATTGTTCTCAAACTGGCATTTTTCGTGTGGGCTCCTTGCGCGCGAGAATTAATCATTTTTTTTACCGGAACTTTCATAATGCTTGCAATTTCCACTACGAAATTTTATTTCAAATTCTGCCATTTTATACGATTTTAACAGATACAATTGGAACAGATACCACTGAGTTTGCAAATGGCTTGCATTCCAAATTAACTTATCATGCAATAAAGCAGATTATAGTTTTTGTAAAGTGTTGCTTCGCAAAGGGAATCCTTATGGAAAATGTTAATTGTAAATGAAATATTATAATTTGTTAGATCTGAATGACTAGAATTCAACTGCAGCTCTTAACTTTTTTCTAAGATCAGAATTATGAATAGATATGAGTTTTCATTTTATATCAATGAATTATCATAGATATAAAATGGTTGTTGGTATAAGATCGGGGCCAGAGGCTCTGCCTAAAGCACTTGGAGAAAATTAATTTAGTATTGTGACTGCTTGGCTTCAGTATTGGACCCACCATCTTCGTCATTCGTGGTTAACGAATGTATTAATTACTTCAGCCAATGATAACCTCAACAACATCCTAGTAATTCCTAGTAATTTCGTTCCTCGCTCTTCGAACCATGACCGATTCTCGCTTCTGATTGGTAACACTTTTTATTGTACATTAATAATACAACAACAATATGATTCTTTTGCGCGAACAATTCGGGGCCCATGTTTCCTCATGGCTGTCAGAGTTTTGGCACCGAAGCCGTGGCAAACATTTTGTTATATTTAGATCCTTCTATAATAATAAAAATTATTAAAATAATTTTAAAAATCATTTCTCTTTATTTTCAAGTAAAATCGTTTGTTTCACTTGGACCAGGTTTTATTTCTTCGTGCTTTATATCATGGTCCTTACCACAAGATATCTGAAATATATTGACTACTACAGTCTTCATAGAGACTGTCATACTTTGAGGCTCTTTTAAAGACTTTCAATGAAATTACAAACTAAAGTCCACCCTTTAAGAGCAATTATTGTAAATAAATTCTTTTTAAAGCAAATCGCTGCAGTCTATTATTTTCAATGTTTCTAAATATACCGTTAGACATGATAATAGTCTAAGTCCTTTAGAGAATCCTTTTACGATATTATAACTTTTTTTTTTTTAAATAAATATAAGACATGGAACATGCAAAATAAATATTTTGGTATTCAAAATTAATTGAGATTTTAGACACAAGTAAGCCTATACGTCTGGATAGGTGTATTCCAAGCTGCAAGGAATAAGCTAGCAAGACTGCAACTTAGCCTCAGAATATTTGGTGTAACGACAAAAACCCATTACTTGTTTGAAGGAAGAAGATAAATAGAAAGGTGTGGCAGTGCCTCTGGGGTTTTATGGTTTTACTACGCAGCCTTTACTTCATTGGCGAATGAGGAATGCATGTACTCAGATGCATATTATCGTAGATTTTAATAGTCTGCTCGGTATTTTAATACCTCAGGAATATTGATACTAGAGGTAGGAATCGAACCCAACTTGTTATAAATTTTCACTTGTCAAAGTTGCTGATTCAGCCAATAACAAACTCATAATGTCTTGCAGAGAGGGGGTCGTTGGGTTGATGGTTGATGTGGGTTGCTTTTAGAAGAAAAATAATCGCAGTCCTTTCAGTTTTGTTGGCGAACAGATGTTTACAAATCGCCAAAACGTTGCCGAACTCTTGAGTCCATCTTTTATTAATATTTTGTTTTATATATATATACATTAAAATAATTAGAAAAAGCTCATTTGTAGCCTCAATTTTGTGGGATCCGTCTTCGTATTTCATAATCATTTTATTATTTTTTGATACTACAGGGAGCATTATCGTTGCGATTAGCTTATTTAGCTAAAGATCCACCAAGTCGCCTGTGATTTTCCTAAGTTTTAACGTTTCTGCGCTTGCTTTATCAGCCTTCGTCTTACAAGGCTTAATTGATCATTTTTTTTGTTGTGATTAACTTAACCTGCAAAGCTTTCGACTTTTCCGCCGAAAAACAGCCAGGGTCTACTAGACTCCGGTTAGCAGGCTGTCCGTTATTCATTTACCTATGGAGGCACCCATGAAGAGGACACTACTTTAAAGGGAAAGCGGAATGTAATCCTCACCTCATATGTGGCCTCTAAGTGGCATCTGCGGCATTCAGAGTAACCATTAAAAAGAAATATATTATTAATGTCTTGTTATGGATAATTATATCGCTCAAGAACAATTTGCCTAAACTGAAAAATCTGATCAATATGTCTTAAGAGTGGACTTAAAACAATATAAAGCACACCGACTCAAATAATATTGTTGATAATAAATTGTTGTTTTTGCATTAAAGTCGTTTATTAACAATGCAATTTAATTTCTATCAATTGTTTTTTGATAACCAGCAATTCTATTTGTTTTGTAGCCCAGCCTGCAAAATATATTCCTTATGTGTCCATTCATACTGCATTGACTTGAGGAATTGTAATTGGGGAACGCCCACTTCAATTACCTAAAGAATAACTACGGGAAACAGACACCTAAATACACACATATAAACAACCAAACATCCAAAGTCCAGAACATGTTGTTAAATTAGAAAATTGCATGTTTGTTCTGTATTCATTTGAAGTATATATAATAGAATCCGGTGCTAAATAAGCAATTGAAACTGTAAAGACAGTGGTATTCCATTGATTTATTTGTTATTGGCCGTAATGTGAGAGTCGAAATTGTGCAGTAACGTTTGAGGTGTTTCATTGCTTGTTTTACTATTTTGCTCGTGTGTAAAGTGTGCATCAAATCCAAAGAACATGTACAGGATTACATTCTTAGAATGATTTATGTGAGCATGTCATAGGAATTATAGGATTAATATTTAAGATTAATGGTGGTTGGCAGTTTCGGTGTCAGTGGGACTAAATTAGTATAAATTTACGTTGAAAACTTCGTCAAGTGTTGCAGGAAGGAAGCAAATGTTAGGCCTATTGAAGTGGCCCAAAAAATGACAACTGGCATAGTCCAGCACTTGGAGATCGTAATGGTTTTGGAAAGTGGGATTTGTGGATATAACAGTTTTTTAGTACTACGCTAAGACAAACTCTTTAACTCGTGTCTAAAGCAACATTGCCAACTCTTATTTTTTCGCAACCTCTTCATAATGTCATACAACTCGGAACATCCACTATTTAGTCAGGAGTTATTAAAATCACGTCATGGCTCTTGTCACAACCGTAAACTTTTTGGAATTTTCTGAAAGTCCGATAAACAGTGAGTTTTAAAATAACGTGGTACAATTGAAACACAAAAAAAGTTTGCATTTCACAACCTTAAAAGAGTAATTTTAGAAGCCGCTTGACTCGAAACTGGCTTGACTCTTGAAACTTGACTCTTGTCTGGCTTCGTGTTATTTGTTATTAAAAAGGAATGATTATGAAAAAATATAAATAAAAGAAATCTTAATTTTAATATATTATATATTTATATACTACATATGTAATATTACACTTTCAATATGCCTTCATCTGAGGTTAAAGTCCTATTTTTAGAAATTCCCGCTTTCTATAAAATATATCATTGATATCCGCTTTAGTTCTTGCTTCGTGCTACTAATTTTTAAAAGTTAAAAACAAAAACAAAAAGATTTATCAAATAAATATTATATAAAAACATTTGCTAAAATCCATATATGCATATAGTAGCCTTCCCAGATTTTCAAAGTAATGAGGTACTATTTAAAGCCGACAAGCCTATTCCGCGGGGTCTATTGTATACTCCTATAGTTATAAAATATATAGTCATAAACGCTAAGTATGAATAAGGCGAAATGCAAAGTTATAGATAATTTCGCTAGAATTTCGCATGGTTGCATTATCAGTTTGTAAACAGAAAACAGCTGACTCAATCCTACACTAAGCCATAAATAATTACGTTTAATTTCACACATCTTTAAAAAAAAATAGCAACCTTTTTATGACAGTGACGAAATTTTACGCAATACAACAAATGTGACGCAATATAACACCTTGCGAAATGTCATATATGTATGTATATTTATACAGGTAACCCTTGCATAGCATGTACGATAAGTAATGTCTTGCTTTGCAAAATTATGTTGTGTTATTGGTTTTTTTTATATACCAAATTAATATTCCGCTGATAATTTATATTTGGGAATGTAGTGTGTTTAACAAAAGAGTCTTTGCATGTTCTAATATTGTTTTAATACACCTTTAGACATTAATATACAAATTTGCATAACCCCAATCGGATCACTATTGGTAATTGATTAAAAGTTCTAAAACTACCTGGAAACTTAATATTTATTTTTTGGTCCGTATTGCAATTATTATTGAATTTTCATCTCGCTTAGCTGTAGCGTGTTTAGCTCTAAATATATTCATAATTTTACAGAACTTGGTTTTGTAACCCCCTCCCCACTTTGGTAAGGTAATTCGGAATGCTGCACGCGGATGAAATCGTATTATTAATAAAAAGAATTAGTAATTTCCTTACCTTTTCCTTTTGAGGCATTTGCTGGCATCTATTAAAGCGATTTTAAAATTAACCCCCCAGGGGTTAAAAAAGTCTTAACTAGCAGTTGCGACATTATTATTTTTATATTTTATTTTTATTATAATTTAATTTATAATAAATGAGGGGTACACATAAAAATTGAATTATCTGTCGGCGAGGATATGAGAAATTAGTTCTTGAAGTGGAAATAGCAAAATAGATATCGAATACACAACCAAGATAGCAGAGGGAGGGAGCATCAATTAATTACATTTTTGTAAATTATCTCTGCTGACGTCTCCATAAAAAAAATTCAATATGAATTCTTAAATTTTGTTTATCCTTTAAATGTCAATTTTGAAATGTGACTCATGTCTATAAAATGTTAAAAATATAAAACATTTACTAGAGAAGGTAAACAGATACGCTTTAAATTCTCAAAATAACTCACAAACTGTTTATTAAATAAAATATAATTTTTTAATAACGAGTTTTTCGAAAGATCTTTTCAAACAACTCGCTAAAGCTGTTTGAAAGCTGTACTCGCCTTTTTGAAAATACGCCATTGGAAAGCAGCAATTTCTCTGGCTATTCCAGCTTTAAATACATCTCTGTTAAAAAAATTGAACAGTGCGGCATAAGTATGACCGAATTTTATGGCAAATATGCGATCAGAGTTGTTATTAAAAAGAATTAAAAAACGAAAAATTGTTTGGCACCATTTTGATGCGATTTGTTCAAATAGCAGGATATCACTATCAGATTGTCATATGAAGCAATTGTATGACTGTCTAGAATAGGTAAGGGAGGCCTGTAGCAGTATTTTGGAATGAACATTTCTTTCGAATTGCCATTTAAATGAGATAAAAAAAATATCGAGCAATTACAATTTCCAGACTGGCCTCTGTGTGTTTAAAAAGGGGTAGAAAAGGATGCGATCCTTTTCAGGCATTAAGAAATACGAATTAAGTACTTTGGAGCTTAAGTGGGATCAGATCAGCCGATTTTACTATTTACAAACGTTATTATCAGTCTGCCCAAAACTCGTATATATATATATATATATATATATATCAACATGTATAAAGTTATTTTTATTTATTTAATTATTTTTATTTCTGCTATTATTTTCAAACAGATTTAATAAAATAAAATAATCTGTCAAAATATTCAGGGCTGCTGAAGGAGAAGTTTTCCTGAATAACTTTAGAATCTTTTAAACCATTTTAAGAAGAAGCTAGAAAAAAATAATTTTTTCCAAGAGTTTCATTTTATTAAAAAAAAATTACATCATATGCATCATGTAGAGCTTAAAAATAATTAAAACGATTTTTTATTTTTTTTTTAATTTTAATAACAATGAAAATAAATAATTAAAATTAATAATATTTAACTGTTAAATTCAATACCGTTTTTACATATAATTTTTTTACGACAACAGTTTGGATAATTTCCCTCGGGATTGACTAGTTCTCCCAACGTACAATTTGCTGGCGGTATCATGGCGGAGCAACTGTTTAAAGTACACAAAACATTAATATCAATTATTGGAAAAAATGTTTCCCTGACGTACGTGACTATCGAAGCTTTCCCCTCTGCATGACAATTTATTTTGGCACACTTCTCCGGATGTCTGGTTACTGTACCGGCCGACAAAACCATATCCATCACAACACATTTACCCGGATGAGCTAAATTAATATAAGACGGTTGTTTTTTATCAAATCATATAAAATAATACACTTCCAACACAAATACACATATATAAATTTCGACATACATGGATCAGCATATGTTCCAACGATCACTTCACTCAAATTAAATGACACACGCGTAGCGACAATTATTAGGCACAATACAAGATGATATTTCATTTTACTGCTCTCAGAGTGTTTGTACTAACCGATTATTAATTTAAGTGTTTATTTAATATGATGTTAACGCTTTCAGTAATTTTGTTTCACTAATTAAATATTTGAACAAGAGTTTCGATTTTATATTAACACAAAAGTCAATAAAAAAGCAATTTAAATGCGAACTAGAAGAATTCCTCTTATCACTTAGTCATCTAAAGAATGTCGAAGTTACTCTATATTTAATTATAATTAAGTAAATGTTTATCGACTATATGAAAATAAAATATTAAGCGTACAGTGTTTCACATACTAACGAAATAAAAATATTTTCCAGTTCAGTTTTATCGGATTGTGGGAGCGACAAGAAGGCAGCGCATTTCAAAATATGTATGGAAATAGAGATAATTAAATTAGTAATTATTAACATAATTAATAATTATTAACATAATTAATAATATGTTTACTCAAATCCGCAATTGTTTAATCACTGCTAGAGATTTTATTTTGTTTGTAACCTTTAACCTTGTAGTTTTAGGAAATAGATCTCAGCACAAGGTCTATTCAAGACGCAAATTAGAGCAAATATTTTATTCTATGTTTGCTCTAATTTGAATATTTACAGTTGAGCCTCGTTTATCAGCACATCTTTTATGCTTGTACATCTAATACATGGCATGTAGTCTTTTTTTTAGCTACCTTGACTGTGTTTTGCGATTTTCAATTTTACAAAGTCCAATATTTTATAAAAAAAAATCTGCGTCAGTTTTAAAATTATTACGATTTTAATTTCTTTATAAAAGACTATAATTTTTTTATTAAATTATAAAAAAATAAAATTAAAAGATTTTAATAATACTTTACTTTTAGGCATCTATTTTCCTCTCAGAAATGGCCAGTTTTTATAATTTTGTTTATAAAAATAGAATTTGTTAATTCCGGGAATTCCCCTGTAGTTTATGCAAAACAATATTTAGCTTTAAAAATAAAGAAAAAAAATGTAAATTTATTAAAATCTTTTAAGAATCGAAATTTTTCATACTAAAAACCTCAAGTCCGTGGGAACTCTATGTTACATATTTTTCAAAAAACCTAATTTTACAAGTTAAAGATTTTATAAAAAAAATGTAAGTTTTAAAATTATTACGATTTTAATTTCTTTAAAAAAGACTGTATAATTTTTTATTAAATCGAAAATTAAAAGATTTTAATAATACTTTACTTTTAGGCATCTATTTTCCTCTCAGAAATGGCCAGTTTTTATAATTTTGTTTATAAAAATAGAATTTGTTAATTCCGTGAATTCCCCTGTAGTTTAAGTAAAAAAGTAGGCAGCATTTAAAATAAAGAAAAAAAATGTAAATTTTTTAAAATCTTTTAAAAATCGAAATTTTTATATTAAAAATATCAAGTCTGTGGGAACTTTATGTTACATATTTTAAAAAAAAAACTTAATTTTACAAGTTAAAGATTTTATAAAAAAAATGTAAGTTTTAAAATTATTACGATTTTATTTTCTTTAAAAAAGACTGTATAATTTTTTTAAATTTAAAGATGTTAATAATACTTTACTTTTAGACAGAATAAATTTATTATTTCCGGGGATCCCCCTGTAGTTTATGCGAAACCGTAGGCATCATTTAAAATAATGAAAGAAAAATCGAAATTTTCATATTAAAAATATCAAGTCAGTGGAAATTACATATAACATAGAGTTACATATTTTTCAAAAAACTTGATTTTACATCTCAAAGATTTTATAAAAAAAAAATTTCAGTCACTTTCAAAATTACTTAGTTTTTATAATCTCTATAGGACACTGTGCAATTTTTTATTAAGTCGAAAATTCAAAGAGGTAAATAATTGCTCTTGTGTATGGATAAAAAATTTCCAGATTCGCAGCCTTTTAAAATGACCGGTTTAAGGCATTTTGCTTTTAAAATGTTAATTTTTTTTTTAAATTTATTTCTTCCGTTTATTTGCAATTTACATTTATTTCGGATGACAAGTTCATCATCCTAAAAATCGTATGCAAGTATCTTAAGCATCTGAGAAATCTGTACTCGTGTTAAACGTAATTCAAAGTCTGGCGCCGTTGTTGAATTTAAATGGAAATCAATTAAACATTCTTTTAGTAAACAATTGATTGCTTTGGCGAAATTAGCAAACAAAAAGTTTACCAAAAAAAAAAAAAATTTATGCATGAGAAGCAAACGGATTTCACTTTTTCTGTGGAATAATTCAGGCAAAGTTAAACGCCTCTTGACCTCAACTTATCAAGTTTTATATATGTATGTTTTTTAAAAATAAAGTGTTTTTAATGGATTGTTTGTTTCGCTACAATATAAATCTATATTGTAAATTTGATATTAATTTTTGTTTTCCTTTATAATTACAACCTGATAACTATACTTTGGACTTTTTGACGTACCAGGAAGTTTGTGATCTAATGTTTTATAGAAACAAATAAAATATGGCATATTTTCGAAAATTTTTAGAGCAGAAATCGATGAAAGCTTTTAATTTAAAATGTTTGGAACGTTATGTGATAAGGACAAGGTTTTTCTGCCTTGAGCTTGCCTTCAAAGTATTTATGCTCTTAAGCTTTTCTGTATTGCAAATTGTGTTTGAAATTTGCTGTTTATTTCGTTTTAGTTTTTATGTTTACAGTTTTCATTAATGTGATGAATTTATTCATATTTTTAAATCTCATTTCTCGGAAAATTCTCCATTTAATTGAATACTTTCATTTAACAATGCATAGAGACCTTAATAGGGAAACTTATTTGGTATAATTTGATGCGGAATTGCGGGAATGAAATCTTAATTTGGATAAGTAGTTCCAATGCATGGGGCCTAATTTGCCCCTTCATAATTAGAAAAACTGAAAATATCTTTTAACAGAAGGAGCTTAAACTTACTTTTACAAATAAAAAATTCTCTAAACTGATATCGATTTACAAATACCCGGCCCATGTTAGCAATAGTGTGCTATAATTTCTTAAATGCCTGTAAATATATAAAAATATTTGTAACCGTTCAATGCGAACATTCTTCATAATTCCTTGACTGTTGCCATATATAATAATTCTGGCTTGCCATATACCAGAATTTTACATTTCGCTTGGAAACAGCGCGTGAATATGCAAGTTTGCTCACGAGTGCTTTTTAAATTTAAATGAGTTTTCCTTGAGTTTGTCTTGCAATTAAACTTTCGTGAAGAGTTCTCTTCTTATATTTAACAATTATTTTTCAAAATAATTTTACTGAAACGATTTTTGTTCAAATTTACCGGCACCGAGTCTTTTCTTTCTTCTTAGCACTTTTTTTTTATGAAGGACTGTTGCAGAATGTTGCTTTGGGAATAAGCAATATATATCTGCCTAAAAAAAATATATGTACTGTATATAGATATATATAGAATTCAATTCTAATCCTAATTCTAATTCTAATATCCCAAGCTTTCTCCAATCCAACTATTTAAATGTTTTTAATATGCGATTTCTCGCTGAACATATTCGCTTTTAATCCAATAGGAGTCTGGCAAACTTGCTGGTATGAACATGAGTATCTTTCATGGGAATGGCTACCAAATTTTACCGACAATTATATTAGTTTGCAGTAACGATTCTGTTACTTTATAAATTCTTGTTTTCGTCATCGTGAAAACTTTCCATTATATGGCATCACTGACAATTATTTTTGATTGCCATAACTTCTGGTTCCGTTAATCCCGTTATTTTAGTGATATTTAAATACCAAGCTAAAGAAACTTTTTTTCTATAAATCCTGGAAAAAAAAATAAAATATTTTTTTAATATTATATATATAAATATAACAACATATTATATGCAAAACGAAGAATGGAGGGTCCAAAAAATTAATTTCAGTTAATTTTTGTAAAAATAAATCCAGCGAAATTTTATTTTCTAACTTTTTTCTTTTATTTTATTCAGTAAATAAAATGCCTTCATTATAGAGTATCGGTCAATGCTGCTGCGAACAGTAGTCGTAAAATCTTTTTTAAAAAATTCAAGTCTGTATTTAATAAAATCTCAAATGTATACATTCGTATATAATATATATATATATATATATATATATATATATATATATATATATATATATATATTTTATTCAAATTCACTTAAATAATCTAATTATATATTTTATCAAGCAGAGAATAGAATTTGAAGTCAGAATTTCGTATTTTTACCGCATATTCAAGAAGCCAACACAATACAATAATAAAACTGTCAATTGTCGAAAACAACAACGTAGCAATTGTTATCAGTGGTTTTCTGATACGAGAAAAAGAAAACAACAACAGCTGATTGCCAGCGAGAGCGCATACCGTTACAAATTGTACTCAATGTAAATTAGAAACAACTTCGTTATAAAAAAATAATAAAAAAATTAATAAATTGTAGATATAATAAATATATGTAATGCTTAACGATCATAAGAAATAGTTTGCAAATATGAGGGAAGAGTGTTGCCAATGTTAAATGCCATGTGTAGAGGAAACACGCCGAGAACCATACCGGTAGTCATTTCACTTTCTCATCACTGTATAAGACAAGTTCATACATTAATAATTACCATCAGACATTAACAGCCTGTCACGCCGCTTAGCTCAGAGGAAATTTGTTGTAAGAGTTCTGTTAAATATCAGGCTTATTCGCGCAAGTGGCAGCCAACACTTGTTAACAAACTGCTATAATAACATCGTTCAAGTTGGTGATGCCTCACATACAAATGTATGTCTGCATGTGCAATTTCTTTATTGGTGGGCTTGGATTTATGCAAAATAAAATTTTCTCTGAATTTCAAATAGTTGTTTGATTTTCCTCTTGAGAGTATTTAACTTGAAGTTGTTTATTTTCTTACGGCTGCCACAGTGAAAGACTACTTTCCTGAAAAGTAGCAATCTTATGT
Source organism: Ormia ochracea (assembly GCA_963402855.1). NCBI lineage: Eukaryota > Metazoa > Arthropoda > Insecta > Diptera > Tachinidae > Ormia > Ormia ochracea. The sequence continues at coordinate 37,618,571 of OY727109.1, forward strand.
AAAAGAGGCATCATCCGTTTTTGAACGTGTCCCGTGTATGCATATGTGCATTAATTTCATTGCATATGATAATTGCTTTTGTGTGGTGCAGTTGCAGCAGATGAAGTGTTTAATGGGGCACACATGTGTCTAGCAAAGATGACTGCTTGAGATAACATGATTACATGGTTATCTCGCCTGAAGGAGAGACAGTAAATTTGATATTCTGCTAAAATGTATACAAAGTTCTCCTTAACATATCCAGATTTCGTTGGATTATTTGAGATAAATGACTGAGATGACTGACATTCAGCTACACATTTTATAAAATATTTTGTGACGTCTGAGATATAAAGCTTCACTTTTGCATATCTGCATCTAAGCCATTCCAGCTTAGGGTATCACTAACTGGCCTCCTTTGAAAACATGACATAGTGGAAAAGGCTCTTATACATGTGTTCAAGGAGGAATATGCCCACTAACCACTATATCGTCACGATGAGTACACTTTAGATTATTAAACTGCATTCATAGAATATCTGAGTGGTATTTGTGACACTTTATTGATGGCTTGGAAGATATAAGTCAGTACATGACTTCTGCAAGATTAATGGCCACACTGGCCAAAACCATTCTTCCTAATCATATCAAACCTTAGGGACTACATAAGGTTTTACTCTATTAAGATTGTGTAATATCTCAGCAGCCCTTAAATACATGACTTAGAGCAAAATACCCATACACATATCAGCTTGGTTATAATATATATGTGTTGGTCTATATATCTCAATAGCGTAATATGTTGTCTTCAAGCACATGTACTAGGTTTGATGCGCTGCGAAAGAGTGGTTCAGATGCAGTGAGGTAATTTCAACAAAAAAGTGAGAAATTCTGGACTAATTTTTTACAATTTGAAGAGGGGAAAAAATATTTCATGCTATATTTTTTCAACCCTTTTTCAACTGATCGTACTTATTTCCAGATATATGTTTACCGTGTGCTTGCTTATGGCATGTTTTTATTATATGTAAGTGATCCAGAATATATCAATTCTCATTTAGGATGCTGGCTTTTAAAATAGTCATCAAATGTTAGAAGTGGGATTCTACGTCTGCTCTTTAAAAGAATTTTATTGCTTTATAACTATATTTATATGTGTATGTCGGTATGTAGATATATATGTAGACACATGTCCGCACACAAAATGTGGTAATTCGGTATTCTGTATTGCGAAAGCTAATGTCAGATACATGCGATAATCGCAAAATTTAATCGGCAGCAACACAGCAACCCCTGTTACCTTTTTACATTAAGACTTAGAATATACGATTTGCTTCTTAGCATTCTTCTCTGCACCCTTTCATTTTGGTCATGCTCCTCTTCATCATAAAACCATAGAGCAACAAAATCCATTTTTGGTAAATTACACAATTACACAAATATTAAATAAATTTATTTTATTTGGTAACGGCAATCGCAAATTTCTTTGTACCAGCGTTGTTAATTTTGGCCGGTGTTGCCGCGATTTAAAATAAAATGCGATTGCGATTGCGAAAGTGTTGCAGAATACCAATTTACTATTGCATCGCAATTCTTTATCGCATCGCATTGACTATTGCATCGCAATTCAGAATAACCCTACAGGCCTCTGCAATGTCAATTCTCTTTATGGAAATTTCCGTAAATTCTATTTAAAAGTCCCGCTGGCAACAAATTCAAAATCATTTTAGCTCTTTTTTCTAATAGTGTGCGTGTTTGGTTCTGGGGTCATGACCACTTTGTTTATTGCAATATTAGTTTCACATGATTACCACTGCACCTTTTCGTTTATTTTAAATCGATTCGTTTAAAATTTCTACTCTTCCTTCTGTCCAACTTCACCAGCACAGCTTTCTGGAATGTTTGTGCTGTTAAAGACCACAAATGCTGGACAATGTCACAGCATTCAATTGAGACAAATGGGAAATTAATCGATATTTGTTATTGTTGTTCTTGGTGTTGTTGTTGTTCGTGTTGTTGTTACTATTATTATTATTATTATTATTATTATTGCTTATGTATTTGTTGGCATTGTTGTTGTAGCTATAAAGTTGTAAGCAGACTTATGTGTTGCAAAACTTTAGAATAACGGTAAACGATAATTGAAGTGAATAAAAAAAATTATATTCGTAATAACAGAAAATAAAAAATAAAAACATTTTCATGCTCGATTTGGTAAAAAGACAGGCCAACTGACAGACAGGCATGTCTTTGAAAATCATGTGCATTTGTTGGTTAGCTCGCTTAGTATTTGTGTGTGGCAGAAACCTACGCATGTTGCACACACGCTGCAATAAATTCTTCTTCTACGTTTTTGCCGTGGCCTGCACAATTATGGCCATTTTATTTGCGTTGCAGCTGAAGCGATATTTACTTGTGTGCCACTTGTAAACCAAAAATGGCAAGAAGATTTAAAGTTTCTTTTGTTTCTGTTAGCCAATATTTCAATTGAAATATTTATCTACATTTTTTATAGCTTTTAGTTTTAAAGTTCATTTAAAGCTTATCCAGACCAGCGATGGGAATTTAATTGATTTTTCTGTAGATAAAATTAGAAATATTTTATTACTATCCAGTATCCAGTATACCGTGCACTTGAATGAAAATTTATATTATAAAAAACCATTTTATTCTTGCACAGTGGGATGTATTTTAGAATAGAGTATGAATAGAGTATAATGGAATGTCTCCTGAGTGGCTACAAATCCTTGAAACATTGTGTTCATAGAATCCAAATTGATATTCCACTAGCGATTAAGTTTTTTTTAGAACGAAAACCAGTTATAATTTTCAGAATGTGATTGTTATAAAAAAATTTTTTTTTTGTCAAGAGAAAACTACACAAAATGGATCTTTAGTTAGATGAACTTATGTTTTTATATCGCACGGCTAAATAAGAATATTTTTAATATTTCATATACTTTGGATTTAATTCCTACAAAATCGCAATTGCTTTATCCAAAATAAATTTCGAAATGCTGGAATTTATTGATAGCAAGTACAGTACGGTTACAGTACTCTCAATATAGAACGTCCAGGTGTGAACGACCTTTTCTTCTGCCTGATAAAGAAATTAAACCAGCGGTTCCTTTTAATATATATTTTTTTTATTAATAGCCAAAAGCAAGATGGCAGCCAAAATGTCAGCTGTTTTGTTTGCTTTTGTTTTTCTTTGGGTGCCCCAGTAGGTGAATGGATTATGAAGAGTCTACTAAACTGGGGATCGTAGGTTCGATTCCTCTTGGTTATATAAAAAAAAAAGAAAAAAAAATGCATTTATAACATCTATTTGAGCTCTTAATATTGCAAATATTGTAATTATTTGATTGCTTTACACGCACAAAATGTTTTGAGGTCTATAAAAATCAAAAAATTTTAATTTGTTACTGAGAATAAGAAAAATTAAATTTTCCCTCATAATAGATCTTTTAACGTCAACATTTTTTTTAAACATCTTTAGTTATTTCGACCTTATCGTTATACGATTAATTGCACAAATATTGCTCTTTATTGATTAGTAACTACGAGTTTGTCTCTAAGTAGTCTGAGTATTTTCAAGTAGAAATTTTATGTTGAAATCATTTTCATCAATAAAATTAATTAAGTTTGAACTAAGACTTAGCAGTGCTAACTAACTTTATACGGAACTTAAAATATTATTAACAGTGTAGATGTTGCAAATGCATTTTTTTTTTTTTTTTTTTTTTTTTTTTTTTTTTTTGTAATCAACATGAATCGAACTTATGACCTGCAATTTAGTGGGCAGCTTATTTAAAAATCCGCCTACGGAGGCACTCAATGGAAAGAAAAGGAAAACAGCTGACATTTTAAGCAACCCTTTACTTTTAGTTGAAAGTAAAAGAAAAAAAAACCTAAAAAAATTATTAAAAGGAAAATAATTATTAATTATTGCAAATTTCCGTTATTTTATATAAAAAAAATAATAATTTTTTTTTTCATATTGCAGAAATGTAATCTTTATGGTCTCAAATAGCGACCACGCTGGTAAAAGTGCAAAAATAAACAAATAAACTGTTCTCGGAGTTACAAAGGCCTGTGAAATTATGTAATTATAAATATGATTTATAACACCACAATATAATCACATACAACACGTAAGTAGATATAAAGTAAAAAAAATTTCCAACAATAAATTAGAAAAAAAAAGAATTGAAAAGAGTTACAGACGAATGATTAAACTGAAATCAGGAACTAAAATATTCTTTGAATGTTGGAGCCCAACGAGCAAATTCTAGCCATACACACTTTTCTCTTTTCAAATAATGATCATTTAACACGCAAGGGATAATTATTTTTCCCCGATTGTTGTAAAAATGTTCAAATGCAATAGATATGCTGGTCTTCAACATTTTTGGGGGGAGAGGTTCTATGTTGAATTTAGCTAGCCTGCAAGGCAATCAAAGTTTTGCTTATGGAAAAACAGTTTAAAGTTGAAATATCTAGATAATTAAGTGTTTAGCACAATTGGACATGATCAAGCACTTTTAATACGCATTGCTTGGTCCGCCTTTAAGTAACTTCTTTAATGCTAATCAAGAGCATTAAGAGAAACTCGCACGGCCATAAAGTTTACTGCTAATCAATAATACTTTTTGTGCTATTTGAGAATGTTTGCTAACAAAACAAAAATCGATAATATATTTAGTGTTACTTTTAACGACAGCAGATTTACAGTATTTAAATGGTGTTTGAATTGTCTTTTTATATACGGCTATAAACAATAAAACTAACTAAATTATAAACACTTAGTATTTTTCTTTTAATATGCAATAAAATAAAATAATAAAATAAAAAAAATAATAATAATAAAATTCTTGAAAAAATGTTTTAATCAAATTAAACACTGAACAGAGTCGTCAAGACTAATTTAACGATTTAACTAAGTATTACGGCAAACAACTATACTTGTGGCTGACTTAATAAAAAGTGTTGGGAAAAATTGGCAAATGCAGTATTTGAATTACAATGCAAATAGTTTGAAGCTGAGAGTTATCGGTTTTAACTTCATATATAATTATAACTATTCATTATTCATGAGAGATATTTAAAACGAGAAAATCTGCTTCTTTTTAAGACTTCCTACAAAAACAACTACTCGTACAACATTAAGACAAATTTTTTCAACAACATTTTAACTCAAGTCACTCTGCACAACACTTTTTTTTAATATCTCTCCCGATTTCATTAAACATCATATCAGCAGCTAAAAAAAAAAACTCGTTCAATATTTGCATTTGTTGCATTAGCTTTTCTTTCAGAGCTGACACTAATACTTGTAATAAATTTTTAATTTATTTAAAATGTTTTTAAAGAAAAAAAACTTATGCAGATTGGTGTTTGCAATAGATTCATTTCCAACATAAAGTTGCGCTCACAGCATATCTTTCAAGACCGAATTTAATAAATAGAAAATAAGAACAAATTTAATCAACAAGCTTTTTAACGATAAGTGTGTTGCAAGTTAATTTAAGTTGTCATAAAATCAGCGGGCATCTTAGTAATACTGGCTGATATGCGAAATAAATACATAAATAAAATCACGATTATCTCGAAGAAAAATAGATAAACAACTTGATAAGATAGTTTTAAGCTCGCTTGAGAAAAAGTTCTTCATGGACACAGTTTAAGCAATGCTAAAGCTTGACTTTGTCTATACTTCACAGTAAGCGAAAGGACAGACTGTGGCTGGTGAATAAATGATTTTTTTTTTATCTTTCTTGCTTGAACACGATGAAACGATTTTAGGTTGTTCGTTTTTTATTATTAAAAAAGTATGAAAAAAATATCGCATGCGATATTTTTTAAAAGGAAGTAATCTGAAGTATTTACTTGCAGTAGTTGTGGATTTTTTTTTTTTAATTTCTGCAAAATTCTCGAGTGCCTCAGCAAGCCAATGAATGGAGAATGCGGTTTCAATTCCTGCCTAGACCCTGGTTGTTCTCTTGCATACAAGCCGAAAAAAAATTTATAAGAAGTTTTAATAAAAAACAAGTAGAATTAGTAAAACTGTAGAGCCATTATAAATCTGACTGCACTTTTTCCAGTGTTGTTTTTATCTGAATTTGTTTTTATAAAATCAAGTGCATTTGGATTATAATTTCCGCTAAAGCATCGCTGACTTTAGAGTCATCTCCGAGATATAATACAAAACAGTTTGCTTATAATGTTGGCAAGTATACTTATACCTTTAAGCCGTATTATACCTCTTGTGGATCTCTGACATTCCAATATTGATAATTCTTTTATTTAATAGAAAAAAAAACAAACCGATTTCAAAAATTTGTTAATATTTTAATTGATTAGATTTAATGGCAAGACCGCAGCAATAATATCCTCGCCACATCCTTGCAAGAGGCTAGCAATAACTCTTCAGCAATTCTTCCTTATAATATTTAATTCTTTGCTCTACTTTTTACTTACATTTTTGTTTGCTGTAACTAAAAAAATGTCGCAATTAATTTTAGTTAAAAAAAAAAAAATATATTGTATGTGACAAATGAACAAGTAAGAAATACGACTACTCTCATTTTACATTTTCCACACCATGTCCCAAGTTAAGTATCATTTCTTTTTTAGCATGTGTATGCAGAGACCAGCTGGGCTAGAAATATGTCACAGTGAAAAGCTTGCTAGACTACAGCACAGCTTTCCATAATTTGATCATGCAAGAAAATGAAATAATGTAAGAAAATATTATGCATTTTAGAACTGGGAGGCAATGTATCCTGCCATAACTCGCAAGCAACAGCCACATGCCTTGCCTGTCATTCCGGCAGAAGGTAAACAATTTATAAGTCTTGTTAAGACAAATGAGTTCTAAAGATATTTCATGGTAATAATAAATAAGTTGCATAACATTTTATGGCTATTTCTTCTTTTTTTTATGGCCTTTTCTATTTTCTATTTCATTTTTCTTTTATTGTGGTGGCGTAACAATATCTGTATACGAAAAAAAGTCACATGCGTGGTGCAAGTCACGTGATTGAGCGTGGACGACATGTAGTGTTTTTCGTTTTATTTCCTGTGCGGAGGCTGATGGGACATTTACGACTGGGATAAAGAAAAACGGTACACCGCATACACACATTTTTCTTGTAAACTTTTTATTTACTAAGATTTTGTGTATAAAAAAAATAAAATATTTATTATACTTTTCATTAGTACTCGTGTGTTGTTCAGATATGCTCAGATACTCGGCTACTTTCATATTTTTATTTTTTGTATTAAATGCTTGAACTTGAATTGAATGTAAAATAATAAAAAAGCCAGATAAATTTATTGTAACTGTTGAAATGGCGACGACGATCGACGATCGACGAGTGCGATTATTCCTTTGGTGTTGCTGTCGCTGGCCATCATCGTCTTGTTTGCACGATTACAACTACTAAATGATGGTATTAAATAACTGCATTAAATTCCTCATAAATTAGAACGAAATATGTACCAGAGTGTTTGAAGCTGAAGTCGCACAAAAACTGTTGCGGCGAACAGTGTTATTACAGATATTCAGAAAACCAGTAACTACTGTTACATATGAATGCAACACTTGTGCAGAAATCGCAGCATCTAATCATTTAAGTTTACCAACTAGGTAACTAAGCAACCGACTATTCCGGTACAGCAAAACAACCAACCAGACCGCTGGACATTCAGCCAATAAACCAACCAATGAACTAACTGGGAATTCAACTAGTTGCTTCTACTGTGTTAAATGCATGAGCCAGACATCTAGTCTTGATAGTTGTCAGGCTAAAAGTGTGTACGATAAGTGGCTAAATTTATAATTCTTTTCGTATTGCGTTTTCGGACAGATGAACTAAATTATGGAAAAATTAAAATTAATAATTAAGAATTAATTAATAACGAGTGATTATGTTTAAAAAATGTATTAAATGCGAAATATGAATCAGGAAAGTTGGTTTAATAATTAAATAAATATAACACTTGAAGATCAAATTGGTTCTGTAGGTTTCGATATGAACATATTTCTTATTTTTTTCTTAAGTAACTTAACCTGCAAAATAGGAAAACACCCAGGCAGGAATTGAACCCGCGACCTCCGGTTTAATAGGCAGCGCATTATTCATTCTCTCTAGATCATTAGATCGACTTATTTGTTGGAGGCGATGTGCAAAAGAATTTTCATGTTCAAACTCATGTGTTACCATGGACTCAAAATTAACTAAGAATAAGCTCGGACCCTCTCCATGAGGGTCATATTGAGAACGAGAGAGCCGATTGTTAATGGTTTTGATAAGAACATATTTCTTGTGTTTTTCCATTTGTCTCTTTAAATCATGAGATGAACTTATTTAATGTTGGCGACGTGCAAGAGACGTTTAAGCTCAGGTGTTAACATTGGACTCGCAACGAATTAATGATATGCAGGACCCTGATCATGAGGGTCACATTAGGAATGAAAGAGCTTATTGTCTACGATTCCGATGTGAACCTATTTCCTGTGTACAGTAGATGAGCTTATTTAATGCGGGCGATGTACAAGACAATTTTCATTTTCAAGCTCAGGTGTTAACATTGGACTCGGAACGAATTAAAGATATGCAGGACCCTGATCATGAGGGTCACATTAGGAATGAAAGAGCATATTGTCTACGATTACGATATGAACCTATTTCCTGTGTACAGTAGATGAGCTTATTTAATGCGGGCGATGTACAAGACAATTTTCATTTTCAAGCTCAGGTGTTAACATTGGACTCGGAACGAATTAAAGATATGCAGGACCTTGATCATGAGTGTCACATTAGGAACAAAAGAGCCGATTGTCTATGGTTTCGATATGAATGTATGTTCTGCGTACTTCCATTTGTCTCCTCTAGCAAGCTTTAATTCCGATTATTAAACTTCTTAGTATAAAATATATTAATACATATTGTTTTAATGGCCAAATAGAGATCCCTTTTCTTTATTTTCTGTACAACTTTAGTTGTACTCCTCATGATGTTAATGTACATGTCTATAAAATTTCGTGGATTTTATTTCCGCATCTTCAGGCGATATTTGTCTAATTACTCTAATACTCTAATACTCCTTCTCTCTTTATATATATTTATTCTCATTACAGTTTGTATTAGCCCGCTTTTGGGCAAACCCAAACTTTAGTAAGAAAATATTAGCGATAAAAATTTCTTTGGCAATTTTTTTCACAATTCTATAAATTTGAAGCTAATAAGGAATACATTAGAATTTTATTTTATTTTATTCCATGGAAATATTATCTCAGATATAGAGTTTATAGAGTGGTCATCACAAAGTTCAATTCTCAATCAGTCGGCTCGGAGTTTAAGAAAAATAAATTTTTACATAAAGAAATTATCATCCCAGTGAGTACACTTATATTTCATTGCCTTATCATTCGCCCCACGTAACCAATCATATGGACACAAGCCAGCAACATGAAAGCAGAGAAGAACAGCACACAGATAGAATGTTAGTTTATTGATCTTAACCATTGAAGCCGCACATGCATGTATTTTAAACAGGACTGACAAGTGCCACAAATAAAGTAAACGGTAACATCTTGAAAAGAGGATCATGGTTAAATATTATGCATTCACGATTCGATAAAAACCAACAGAAATATACCAAAAACATAAATAAATTCAAGTATAATAGTTTTCTGTGACCGCAGACACATTTTGTATTTATTTATAATTATAAAGCCAAAGCAAAGCGGTTGCAATTGATATGGAACGACACAAAATAACAAAAAATTGTAGCCCACGGAGTTTTGTTTTATATGTGTATATATGAGTACTACATATGCGAGTATATATATATATAAGATATAGTTAATAAGTTTATTTGCAGCATTTATTCATAAACAAGCTTTTATAAGCGATTATTGCGGTGGGCGCCAATCCTTATTTGGCACTTAATTGCATTGACGACACATGTGGGGTTTCTTAAATGCGGGTTTGGTGCTTTTACGATTTCTTAATTAGAGGTTGCATTGCCTGTAAGCATTGCTTTAAAATTTCAGCATAATATTTAAAACTCCGACACCACAAACCACAAGCCGATATTTCTCAATCGAAAGAAAAGCTTTCCAAATATGCTCATAAATATGTAGACTTGCCAGAATGAATTTGTTGAATGGCAATATGGCAACTGTACATAAAATATTTAAAGTTGGGAAACTTTTTCATATGGTAGAGACATCATTTATAATAATAAATCATTTATTAACAATTTATGAGTGTAGCATAACTATGGCTTGCATAATAAATTTTTTGTGGCGGCTTTTAAAAACTGTGAAATCTTCAAATATAAACAACAAGAAACACCATTAAATAGTAGCATTATTGTTTACAAAGTTCCATGATCTATACACTTCAGATCCTTCCTTTTAGTCTTTCGTATATCCTTTATGTTTTCTGTACCAGTTCTACGCTAAGGATAAAACTCATTAGTCGGCCCATTGAACATATCAGGTAACCCGCCGAAAAAACCTAAAAAATCTCCAATCTCAACACATGACAGTTATACAAAACTTGCTGCCAATATCTCATCTTGCAATTCACATGTTCGGCATTGAAGATTTAGTTGGTGGTATCGGAAACCATAATGTCCCGTAAACTTTTCCATTTAGTAGTCTTCGTTATCAGTTACGAAACAATGTTCTAAAACGACCTGATTGCGTGGGTTCCTAGTGGCGGGCAAACTTCGATTCGTGAAAAGAACCGGTTCATATGGGAACCGTAGACAATATGCTCTTTCGTTCTTAATGTGACCCTCATGATCAGGGTCCCAGATTATCCTTAGTTCGTTGCGAGTTCATACTAACACCTGACTTTTAAAATGAAAATTCTCTTGTATATCGCCCCCATTAAATAAGCTTATCTACTCTACACAGGAAATAGGTTCATAAGGGAACCGTAGACAATATGCTCTTTCGTTCTTAATGTGACCCTCATGATCAGGGTCCCAGATTATCCTTAGTTCGTTGTGAGTTCATACTAACACCTGACTTTTAAAATGAAAATTCTCTTGTATATCGCCCCCATTCAATAAGCTCATCTATTCTACACAGGAAATAGGTTCATATGGGAACCGTAGACAATCAGCTCTTTCGTTCTTAATGTGACCCTCATGATCAGGGTCCTGCATATCTTTAGTTCGTTACGAGTCCATGGATTTAAAGACACAAATGGAAGAACACAGGCAGTATAGGTTCATATCAAAACCATAAACAAGTAGAACCAATTTGATCTCCAAGCTTTAAATTTATTTAATTATATGTATTTACTAATTAATGTAATTTCTGTTTAATAGATTTCTTAAAGATTTTATTTTATAACATCTTTGCGCCGTCGTTAGTGGCTCAAGTGCTTTAAGTATTAGTTATAATGCTTAACAATTTCTGTTATGACAGCTCGTAGCCAGTGAAGTGTTAAAGTAAGATCACCAATCATCTACTCTATCTACCGTTTTCTTTTTCTACTTCTATGCCACATGCATCTCTGTATTATCCAGTTGGCCTTCGTCAATAAAAAGATCGTTAAAGCTGCGGTTTAGCTACTTTGCTGGAAAATAAATCAATAAAATTTTGAGGTAATAATTGTTTTAATTTTATTTTTTCATAATGAAAAAATCTCTTTAAAAAGTTCAGTTTGGCATGTTGTGAAGCTTTTAAGATGTTTGAAAATTGTATACAGTAGCTCGACAACAATTGATTACTTTGTAAATGAGTACCCGAGATTTTATATAGATAAGATTCATTTATGCGCTGAATTATATGAATATAGAAGTCAAGATAAACGAAATTTCAATATATATAATCGTATGTGTATGCGAGATAGCTGAGATTTGTTTTTGACCCTCAAACAGTGGCACTGAAAGAGAGCAAGTTTATTCAAGGTTGCAAATAACTGCCTGTAGATTATAATTACAGCTTTCAGTAAATCAGCTATTGACGGCTTAATAGAGAAGGAATTATGTTGTTTAAGAGCCGAATTATACTAAGATTGAATAAATAGCTTTTAAAATTAAAATTTATTGTTCATAATATCAAGCTTTTGTCTACAATTTGGAATTGCATTTGTATCTGCACAATAGCAGTGTTCAGAGTTGCATTCGAGTATTTGCGTTTGCAACTATTTTACAGTAAATAATGGGAGTTACTTTTGTACAACTTTAAATGGAGTAAATTTATAAATAAATCTCACAAAGAAGTGCAAAGGATAATACCAGAATTTTTATTATATGCTAGGAAACTATAAGTTGCAAATATCAGCTGTTTTAATATCAGAGTTGCAAATGTCAGGTAGGGATTTTTATTTATTGTTGGCATTCAATAGGAATGCGATTAAATTTGACATTCACACTTTAGCGAAGAAGCGCTCAACAGCGCCAATAAAGCTTTGCTTTTACAACATTAACTTTTGTTATACCTTCACTCTTGCTTCTTCTTGCTTTAAATTATGTTTCATCCAACATTTGAGTAACAAAAAATTGGAAAAGTGACGAGCTTGAAAGATTTTATTACGCTCTTATTAAAATATTTTATAAGGCTTTCTTTTATAGAATCCACACGTGTTTTGTTGTTTGTAAACAAACTTCCCTGGAAGGGCTTGGCTAATTTACATATTTTATACATTTCAGAAATAATAATATCGATTTTTATGAAATTTAAAACATATATCTTTTAAAAAGTTAGACCAGGAGCAGAGCACAAGATATATTTCTACCCCTTATGAAAAATTCAACCGACTTTGATGAAGTTTAGAACATAAATATGTAGATCTCGTATTGCAGAGGACATTAAATATGACAAATTTGGCAGATCAGCTGGTTAAAGGGCTGCATTTTTCTCACCTAAAATATAAAACCGATTTTGATGACTTTTGCAACACCAGATGCTGGCTACGGCCAACCTGACCATTCTGCGATATATAAATGTGTTTATCTAGAGTAGCAGCTGACTTTACATATGGTAAATGTATATCTGCCCAATTCATGATCTGGCAGTTCACCTACTTTACATAATGGCTTAAATGATTTGTATGAACTCCAGTAATTGAAAATTTCAGACCCTTTTCAAAACAATACACACATTTATTTTCAAATAAATTTATTATTATTATTTAATTAATTGATTACTTACAAATAAATTATTAGTTACAAATATTTACTGCTTGTAATTAATTAAAAATTTTTTTTAGCCCGTCGATGGTATAGTGATTAGTATACCCGCCTGTTACGCAGGTGTCAGGGGTTCAATTCCCCGGGCAGCCAGAAGCCAAAGGCCTCAGTAGCCAGTGCTTCTATACATATTGCAATTATATTCATATAATTGTAATATTTGGTAAAAAAAAAAATATATATATAAAAATTTTTGAATGATGTTACCGCATGACAAGTACATTATTTTCATAAGAGGCTTTTAATTTTATTCCTTTAAAAAAGTTTAATTGTTAAAAAAAAGCAGAAAAAAAATTTAACTTGTGTTTTTTAATGCAACATTTGCAAGCTTTTTTTTTATTTAGCCATCGAACTTACGAAAGCACAATTGAGTACAAAGAATTGACGTGTAAAGAGAGATTTGCATTGCACATACTCGTTTCTACTCCTTTACTACGTTTTGGTAACTCACAAAGTAAAAAAATAAGTCCAACAGAGTCCATTAGTTGCAACATCAAGGCAATTTGGGCGAAGAAACATTTAACAATTAAATACAAAGAAAAGACTTTAAAAGCACAAATACTTTTTAGCGTTTGTCTGTCGGTGGGGGAATGTGTAACTTAATTTAATTGCGAGCATCCAGTGGGTATGGAAATTAGTATTAGAAACACACTGGAGACTGGACTTTACACAACTGCCAGTCCATGTAACTGGTTCGTTAACCTGTTGCTGGCTTATAAGCAACCGAAAACCAACCGACAGTATTTTTCAACTCTTGTAGTGTTTTAATTTTATTTAGAAGAATATTTGGGGTTCCAGTAACCATTTTTAGCCTGATTAATGGAAAGCATCGTCGGTTGCCTGCATTAACAATCTTATATTTATTTTTCGCATCTCATTTTATTTACAAGTTCTCAGTTTAGTTTCCAACTCTTGTGACAACTGCGACTTGCTTAAAGCTGTTTTTTTAAAGTTTGACATGCAGAGTTAAAGCCGTTACGCTGGCAATTTGCTAAAAGGTTTAGAATGAGGAGTATAATTACGATGGTGCAGTAGTCCAATAACAAGTTAATCTATTCATTTGGAATTAAAATATAATTAAATTTGAATTCATAAAAAAGAATTTGTAAATCTCTTTACAAGATTGTAACGTGTGTGGGCCTGTTGTATGAAGTTGTGTCTCGGTTGTATGAAAAATCAAAATTTTTTGATTTTTTGGCAAGTTGTGCCAACGCGTTGCATAGTTTGTGGGTTAGTCATGCGACTTCGAACATCATTCTCATTTTAATTTTGCGAGAGAAAGACGTGTCGTCGGTTAATTTGGTTTTTGAAAGCAAAGAAAACTAACGTGAATACTAATTAAAAATGGTGGACACAGCTGAAATGAGACTAGAGCACAGTTCTACGATCAATTATTTAATGATAGCCAATATTAGTAAATTATATGCAATTAAAAACAGTTCATTGAAGTTTTACTTTTTAAAGTTTTTCATTTGAAGTTTTATTTTATTTTTTATTTTTTTTTATTTTTTAAAAATTTTTTAGATTAAAAAAATTTTGAATGTCAATAAATACTTAATTTACTTAAAGAGCTTTCAATTGTTTTATTGCTTCACAAAATTTAAGCCTAATTTGTTTTGCTTCATGGGATGCGTGTTTACTCCTTGTTGTTTCCAGCTGTAAATTTTTTGCAAAATGAAATTGTACGAAGAGGTTTTATCGTCTGTGCGCACAACACACAACTTGATTACTAAGCGAGTTGTGCCAACGGTTGTATCGTGTATGTATCGATTTTATTTTAAAAATAGAAAATGTTTGATATAATATTATCAAATAATTTAAAAATCCTCTACTGTTTTAATTCATAAAAAGTTTTTCACAATCTGTTATCAGTTGTAGCTCCTGAAAATATGCAAAAGATGGAGCAATGCCGCAATATGTTATCAACACAAATTAGTGTGGCCACATTAGCATTTTACACGATCCATCATACCTTCTGCTATTCATCTGATATTGATTCAATATATTATTTATTATCTTAGTTAATTTGTTAATTTTTTTAAAAAAAAATTAATTTACAACTTATTAGGGCTGTATCAATGAAAATATGTATTGAATGAAAATATGAATGTAGTCGTTAGCAGCAAGGACTAAGCATTTTTTTTTTTATATTTATCTATTCACTTAAAATAAAAATTTTTTTTATACTTTATAATGTCGTAATTTTTGGAAAAGCTGCCACGTGATTTCAAATTAAATTAAATGCCAAACAGTGGTGTCAACATTACACCAAAGCGTTTAAATTTACTGAAAAGCCTGCAGAAGTCAAGTTGCCGAATGCGCTCTATCAAGTTCCAAAAGTATTGAAAGGCTACCTTTGCACCCATCTTAAAATTAGTCCTGATAAAAAAAGCTTTCAGTTAAAAGCTTCAGTAAAACTTTTCATGAGTGCTTCTTATTTTCTGAGTGTAGTTGGAACAGGCCCAATCAATTTTATACCACATTAAACACGTATGTTGACATACTGTATTAAGATTCTTTGGCTTACATTTCGATAATAACAATACCGTTTTGCAGTTAAGCTGCAGCTCCAAAGCGTGCTTTTATAGCGCTTTGATTCTAAAGTGTTGCCACAATGCTTAAGAAAATATTTTAAGAATACTTTAACAACATGTTTTGCAGCCAATGTTATTCATAAGAATAATTAAAATCAATAGAAAGCTAATGCGTTGTATACAGTTAGAAAATCCAGAATCATGGAATCTAGACAAGTTGACTGGTAAGCCACTCGACAAAATGATAATTAAAAAGTTCCAGCGACATTTCTCTAAATATTATTAAGTATTAATTAAATACTTTGTGTTGCCCGATTTGGTTCATAGCGGCACAAACATATAAGAATACGTACGTGCACAAAATTATATATAATCATATTAACAAACACATGTCGCCTAGCAACGTTACGACCAAGAGCTGCAATTATTATTTACACAACATGCGTCATGTTGAGAAACCGTTGCTTCAGTTTAGCAATATTGCAACATACATATTTGCTAATCACTACTTGTTCTAACAGTGAATCTTATAATGTTTATAACGGGTTATCCATTTCGTGGTTTCAAAGTATAGGACTGGTGATACTGCTACAGCCACATATCGTGCTTTAAGATGAGATTATGGTTTACATAATCGTCCAACTACGCAAGCAATTGGCAAAATTGTGAAGAAATTTGAAGAGACTGGAGCAGTTACAAATATTGTAAGGCTTGTACATTATCGTTTAGCTCCTTCCGCTGAAAATATCGCTGCTGAGAAAGTGTTCCTGAAGACCCCAATGTGTCGATTCCAGGCATTAGGACTGTCATACTGCAGATTATGACGTATGTTGCATTTAGATCTACACCTACATCTATATAAAGTCCAGCTCACACAACAACCGAAGCCAACTGACCATCTACAACGTCGTAGATACATGGAATGATTTCTTGAACAACAGGCGGTGGACGCCGGTTCTTCAGCGATGAAGCATATTTCTCACTCGGTGGGTATGTTAATAAGCAAAATTGTCATATTTAGGGTTCTGAGAATCCCCAAGTAATTCACGAGAGGCCATTACATCCAGAAAAAGTCACTGTTTGATGCGTTCTTTGGTCCGAAGGTGTGACTGGACCTTACTTCTTCAAAACGGCTATGGACCAACTGTAACCATCAATTCGGAGCGTTGTGGTCATCTGATAGCCAACTTTTTTTTGCCTGCTATTGAAGAACACGACTTGAAGAATATGTGATTTCAACAAAGCAGAGCCGCATGCCACACAAGTCGAGCGCATATCGCTTTATTGCAAGAGACATTTCCTTGCCGCGTGGAAAACGGCGTTCAAACTCATAATAAAAAAGAAATATCATGAAAAAAAATATTTTATGTTTTTCTTATTTACGTTTACTTTTGAAATCCCAAAATGGATAACCCGTTACTAAGACTTCCTTACGTTATGCCTTATGAGTACTACTCAAATATTTCTCTGATTGCTGCTGCTTTAAAATAATTGTTAAATTACGAAAGCTTGTTGCATTTGAGAGTTGTAAAATTTTTCGCTTGTAAATGGCCACGTACCACTTTCATACAATATTCGATACTTCGACTTCTCCGTATTTTTATAAAAAATAAAATGTTTCTACGATTCTTCTGTTCTGCAGTTTTTTTTTCGTCATACGTTTATGTGTTAATAATTCTCGAAGCATCCTTAAGATAAAATTGCACAAGTAATAAGGAAATCTCAAGCAACTGTTCATTAGCTCATGACTTGTGATTGGCTAAGGAAAAGAGGTCTACTTCTTTTAGGATGACCTCTAAAATTAGAGTTCTAGAGAACGTGTAACATTTTTTTTTTTGGTACTTTTGGTACATGCATGAGATATGAGTTGCAACTATTTTGCTTCCCGAATATGCCTTCTAATTATAGTAGCACAACTGGCACGAAGAAGGAAATTCTTCGGCAGTAAGTAGGCATGCAAATTCGTCCTATAAATCAAAATAACGTTCAAGACATAATAGTTGTTGTAGTTAAGAAGCATACTTGCTATTAGTGTGACCATATTACAAAATTTTACCCCCACGATGTTTACAAATTGCTAACGAAATATTAAAGGATAAGTTATTGAAACAAAAAACCGACTTTACGCTTATAAGATAACTTAAAAATTAAATAAAACCAATTTATACTAAATAATAAAAAAAAATAAAACCAATTTTTACAGTAAACTATTTTATATATGTACGCCAACGATTTCATGATACCCCAGTAAGACGCGGAACGAAATTATAATAAATTTGATATCAAATTTGAGTCTTGAGCCCTTCAAAATGTTCATACAATGCAACATGAGCATTCTTAACTTTTTATTTTTTGTAATTAAGGCAAATGCACTTTTTTGGTACTTCTTTAGGTATACAAGTGATTTATTTCGAAATTTGGGAAATAAAAAATATATAGTTTATTTTTATAACTTTGGATTATATTTATTTATGTTTCTTTTACTTTTATAAGATTAATAATGCACTTTAACGTGCTATAATAAAAAGGTTTAATTTCATTTTTAAAAGTAAGTCTTATCAATTTTGATAAGTGGGAAAAAATTCTCGTATGAACTATTGCTGAGTTTACGGCTTTAGTTCTTTTTATCGACAACGACATCATTGAAACGAATGACTACATCAGTCATTAACATATTTGTAAAAATATTAGCAAGTTCTGTAAGATCTTTGACCTGCAAGCGGCGATCGAATGGGAAACCCATTGAGCGATTATCGGGATACAACTTGTCTTTAAGGCCACAGAATGAGGAGGAGTCTCCACATATATCCGGGCTGTAAGTTATAAAAGTATGAATTACTTTGTAGAAAATATCCGCACATACAAATATTTATTAAGTTACGTACTTTTCATTTGATTGCGTCACTGCATCATCATTATAATCGGAAATCATAACAAACAAATCAACTGTCATACCCTCAGGTTTACCTCTGGGCAATAGCATATGCTCTGGCCAACCACAACCGCAAAACTGGAATTCGGCCAACCTTTCGGGATCGGTTGGCTGATGTTTGGCACCAATAGCCCTAAATGTGCGCTCATATGGAATTGTAATGCTCGACTTTTTGGATGAGCGATGTATATTGTTTTGTCCCGGCACCACTGAAAAAATTCACGTTGACCTAAATATGTACATACCAACACATGCACACAAATGTGCATGTATAATTTAGAATTGAGAACTCACAGTTTATAGTAAATTTGTCCATTTCGATTGCTAGTTGTCTTTGTTCATTTATGTCTAAGGGGGTGCCACGTTCATCCGACTTGGGGCAAATGAAAATGCGACATGTACCCTTTTTGGGCGTGTTATTGCTGTTGTTTACATCAATAACATACTCAAAGGGTGCATGTTGCAAATGAGTGAAAGTAGCATAGATATTTCCTTTCGGGCCGAAATCCAAACCAGCTGCCAAATTTACATCTGATTTTTCCATGTATGTTAACAGTGTATTAGCAGTCGCTTTCTGTGACTGAATGCGAACTTCAAGTTTTGTAACAACTACACCATTGTATTCCAATTCCGATAATTGATAGGGACTCAAGAGATCTTTATGTCTAGTAAATATAGTGTCAACAAAAGCATGCCATCTGTAAAAGACAGGATCTCTCATGGCGGTAGTTACATCCCCCATTACACCAAAATCTTCTAAAAATCGCGCTTCAGGATCGTGACAGAAAGATATAGCATTATGTCCTTGATTATGCACATTTCCATAGAAAGTAGGATTTACAGACAATATTGTTGACTCCAAAATGTTACCCAAGATATCGATACCATTTTTAGAATCTAATGGTATTTGTTTACCTTGATTCTAGTATTTGGAAAATGTTTATAAATAACAGGTACATTAAGTATACTAAGAGCTACTTACGTCAACGGCAAATCCTTGATCAATGGCAGTAACGATGCGATCAACCCACCGTTCGATATCAGCTATTTGTAGCTGCATAGAATCCCTATCGAGATCGCTTAATTTGGTATTAGTTGCTCTCGCTGGATATGTGCGGTTATTCACACTACTCATTAGCTTAGGGAAATAACCTTCAGGAATGGGCTCGCGTAAATTATTGAGATGTCTCACTTTCGCCAGTCCATTACAGAACCGTTCTACACTATATCGTGCAATTATCTGGTGGTGCATGTAATAAAATAATTCGCCACGTCGATCTTTTTTAACAACTTCTATGGGTCCATTACCTGGGTAGACCAAGTGCCAATGCCAATGGTGGCTATTTACGGCAAGATCCTCCCGAAAATAACCCAGTCGTTGCTCTTCTTCCCGATCAGAAGCCGTATAATTTCGAGGTATATCAATGTGACGCTGCATTTTAATAATTTTGTTATGAAAGTATCTCAAATTTATTTTACTTAAGTAGAATAACCTACCCTGTCACCTGGATTAGGAACGAGCTCTCCTTCAGCGCGAGCGTCCTTAAAAACTGCTGGTTCTACAAAATTTTGTGGGAATGTTTCAGCAATTGGTTTTACTGGGAAATGTTTCGTATCGTCTCGGTGTTGCACAGCTACTGCGTAACAATATTGGAATAAGACTGGATTTACACGATCCTTGCAGTAAGCACAGGTTGCTATAAATTGATCCTCATTTGGCGCACTCATAAATATATTAATCAAATTAGCCGCTATAGATCGATGAGTGTTGTGGAAAAGCGAAAACTGCTTACGTTTTCCTAACGGTTTACTAAAACTCAAATCAGGTTTCTGTTTTAAATCTCGTAAAGGAATTTTAATATCGACGTCTTCGCTAAATCGGGATTGAATTTCGTTCTTGACATCAACGTACTGTTCACTATAGTAGCTTTCGGGCAAATCAAAGACAGCCTTTCCATCATCTCTAGCGGTGAAAACGGGCTCCAGTGGACGTTCAAAAAGCAATTCCAAAGCCTTTTTGTTAAGGGTATCTGACATTTTGATTTTATTTTGCAACTGCTACCGATTGTTACACTGTCTACTTTTCGATTGTCTAAAATATTTTCAATATTGTTATATTTATATCAAAATTTTTTTTGCTTGATATTGAAAAGGCAGAGATTATAAATAAACCACAATGTAATTTATAGATAATGTAAGTTAAGTGAAATGTGATAAGGAAACATATGCTTGAAACCGCTGTAAATTGAATTGAGCGGTTTAAAATTATAATTAAATAATTACTTGTAAAGCCTACTGGCTACCCAAATGTAATGTTCTGCTGTTCCCAGTGCAACCAATAGTACATAATAAGAAACAAAATGTCAAAATTTTTTGAAACGATATTTCCCAAATACGGTGCTGTATAATTCGCTTTTCATCTGTTACTTCTTCAACTAGTAGTATTATGACATTTAAAAATATTTAATATGACAGTTTACGGCACTATTTCGCACATTTGCATCAGTATAATGCTGACAAAATTACGAATTCCATATTTTTGAGATATTGAATATATTGTCATAATGCTCCGCGTGTGCGGAAAAAAACTCTGAAGGTGTTGCATCAGGAAAGACCTCGTAGCCTCACTTTGTTGGAAATAGGTTTTTTCTATATTAATATCTCAAAATTCCACCTGCATAAGTCCACCAAAAAATTGTCGCTTTGGAGTGGTCCCAGAAGATTTTTTTTGACGTAATTTTAAGCCCAAACGCAAAAATGGTCGGGAAATAATCCAAATTAAGTTTCCCTCCACATAATGGACAACAACAGCAATATTTTCATTTATTCTTAAAAATTATACAAGACGTCGATTGTTCAGTCCACTGACTTGTCTGCAGAGCTAAACTTTTCCCACGAATTTCATATCTAAAATTGATTTAGCACTGAAAATTGTGATTGTGAAATTATCATCGCATTTGTAATAATTTTAGTACATTCCTGGAGTATAGTTGCCACAAATTAAATATATGACACATTAAATATATGACTTATACACCCTGTATTACAATATTACCGCTTCAACATTCAAGTTGCAGCAAAGATTTTTGTGATAAAAATTATTAATATTTTTCTCTAACTTTAAATCTTTTATTTTACTTTCTAAGATATGAGCCTAAACTATCAGACAAATAAGTGTTATTTTGACTTCACATATTCTGAATATGGATGAGAGTTGCACATTTATTTGAAAAAATGTAGTTCGAGGCTACAATTTTAGGAAATGAACATCTCTGATACATCCAATTCAACTCTGCTAAGAGTCGGACGAAATAGACTGTACAAAGCCGTGATGCAATATATGCAGGCGTCAAAGAATACAAAAGATTAAATGGACGGCGAATAGTGTATTTAATAATATATAATATGTTATCATAGTAATGTATTAGGGTTTGGCTCAATGACGATTTTAAATCAATTCAAACTCTGAACAGAGAAGCGAATATAAATCATTCCAAATGTATACTGGAAAAGTCATCCTTTTGACAATGTGATCCTCTCTCATTACGATTTCATTTTAGATTTTTCGATTGTTTTACTGTCTTAATAGAAAAAGGTAAAAGACAAAGAGGTCGTACCATCACAAGGAAAAAATGAATGTGGCCCACATTGTGGCAATACAATGACCACCAAGTATGTCTTCATCATGATTGACTTCTATCAATTTAAATGCCGTGCCAAGCATTCTATTAAGCTGTTGACTCATTTAAAATACTGCCAAAAACATTAGAAGTTACTGAATGGCATTACTAATGAAATTCACAAACAAACTCGTGACATCTCCATTCTGCGTTTGAAATCATATGGCAGTTTTATTGGAAATTACGAAGAGCTCAATCCGCAATAGAAATAATTAATTCTGAAAAATAAAAACACAAATTTTGATGCCATTTCTAATGACGCCGTTGATTAGCATTAAAAGATCCACTCTAAAGGCAATCAAACTTCGCAAATTTTATAAGGATTAAACACCTCTAGAGCTACTAAAATTAATTAGTCCGACGCTCGACAGGAGAACTCAAAGGAAACTTAAAAGCTCCAGTTAATGTTCTATACGCGAAAATTTTAAGAAAACCGGCTGTAGCTTAAATTTAAATGAATCCACAGTTGCATTTAAAATTTAGAAATTGTAAAACTAACTCCAAAGAAAACTCTCAGTGTTGCAATAGACAATACAAGTTATGATTGCAAGGTTTTTTATTAGTTTAAAAAAATTTAAGTATTACAAATCGAACTAGCAATTGTACGAACAAATTTTATTGCTTTCCTGAAGTGGTGATAAGGGGATAAGGAAACACATATGACATCTGACTGAGCTTACGACTTTAGTTCTTTTTATCGACAACGACATCATTGAAACGAATGACAATATCAGTCAGTGACATGTTTGTAAAAGTATTAGCAAGTTCGTTAAGATCTGTGACCTGCAAGCGGCGATCGAATGGGAAACCCATTGAGCGATTGTCGGGATACAACTTGTCTTTAAGGCCACAGAATGAGGAGGAGTCCGCGCATAAGTCAGCGCTGTAAAGAAGGTATTATTTTGTAACAAATTGTCATACATATAAATATTAATTACGTTACGTACTTATTATTTGATTGTACCACTGCATCATCATTATAATCGGAAATCATAACAAACAAATCAACCGTCATACCCTCAGGCTTACCTCTGGGCAATAGCATATGCTCTGGCCAACCACAACCGCAAAACTGGAATTCGGCCAACCTTTCGGGATCGGTTGGCTGATGTTTGGCACCAACAGACCTAAATGTACGCTCATATGGAATAGTAATGCTCGACTTTTTGGATGACTGGCGTATATTATTTTGTCCTGGCATCACTGAGAGAAAATTCACGTTTACCTATATATGTATATATCAATACATGCACAAAAATGTGCATGTATAATTTAGAATTAAGAACTCACAGTTTATAGTAAATTTGTCCATTTCGATTGCTAGTTGTCTTTGTTCATTTATGTCTAAGGGGGTGCCACGTTCATCCGACTTGGGGCAAATGAAAATGCGACATGTACCCTTTTTGGGCGTGTTATTGCTGTTGTTTACATCAATAACATACTCAAAGGGTGCATGTTGCAAATGAGTGAAAGTAGCATAGATATTTCCTTTCGGGCCGAAATCCAAACCAGCTGCCAAATTTACATCTGATTTTTCCATGTATGTTAACAGTGTATTAGCAGTCGCTTTCTGTGACTGAATGCGAACTTCAAGTTTTGTTACAACTACACCATTGTATTCCAATTCCGAGTTTTGGTAGGGACTCAAGAGCTCCTTATGTCTATTGAATATAGTGTCTATATAAGCATGCCACCTATAAAAGATGGGATCTCTCATAGCAGTGGTAAAATCACCCATTACTCCGGCATCTTCTTTGAATCGTGCTTCGGGATCGTGGCAGAGAGATATAGCATTATGTCCTTGATTATGCACATTCCCATAGAAAGTAGGATTTACAGACAATATTGTTGATTCCAAAATGTCACCCAAGATATCGATACCATTTTTAGAATCTAATGGTATTTGTTTACCTTGAGCCTGGCTTTAGCAAAATATTCATAAATAACAATTACATGAAAGGTATGAAATACGAACTACTTACGTTGACTACAAATCCTTGATCAATGGCGTTAACAACGCGATCAGCCCATCTTTCAATATCAGCCAGCTGCAACTTGGCATCCTCTCGATCGAGGTCGCTTAATTTGCTATTGGTAAATCGTGATGGGTATGTGCGGTTATTCAGACTACTCATTAGCTTAGGGAAATAACCTTCAGCAATGGGCTCGCGTAAATTATTAAGAAGTCTCACTTTGGCAAGTCCATTGCAGAAACGTTCTAAATTATATCGTGCAATTATCTGGTGATGCATGTAATAAAATAGTTCGCCACGTCGATCTTTTTTAACCACTTCCATGGGTCCAGTGCCAGGGTACACCAAGTGCCAATGCCAGTGATGGCTGTTTACACCAATATCCTCCCGAAAATAACCGAGTCGTTGCTCTTCTTCCCGATCAGAAGCCGTATAATTTCGAGGTATATCAATGTGACGCTGCATTTTAATAATTTTGTTATGAAAGTATCTCAAATTTATTTTACTTAAGTAGAATAACCTACCCTGTCACCTGGATTAGGAACGAGCTCTCCTTCAGCGCGAGCGTCCTTAAAAACTGCTGGTTCTACAAAATTTTGTGGGAATGTTTCAGCAATTGGTTTTACTGGGAAATGTTTCGTATCGTCTCGATGTTGCACAGCTACTGCGTAACAATATTGGAATAAGACTGGATTTACACGATCCTTGCAGTAAGCACAGGTTGCAATAAATAGATCCTCATTTGGAGCATTCATAAATACTTCAATTAAACGGCCCGCTATAGATCGATGTATGTCGTTGAAAAGAGAAAACTGCTTACGTTTTCCTAATGGTTTACTAAAACTCAAATCAGGTTTCTGTTTTAAATCTCGTAAAGGAATTTTAATATCGACGTCTTCGCTAAATCGGGATTGAATTTCGTTCTTGACATCAACGTACTGTTCACTATAGTAGCTTTCGGGCAAATCAAACACAGCCTTTCCATCATCTCTAGCGGTGAAAACGGGCTCCAGTGGACGTTCAAAAAGCAATTCCAAAGCCTTTTCGTTTAAGCTATTTGACATATTAATTTTATTGCTCAACACTTGACGATTGTTACACTATGCAACTTTTGACTGCTTATAGTGTTTTAGAACTGGTATTTATATAAAAATTTTAATTGGTTGGGACTGCATAAACCGCACTTATATAGTTTGTTGATAACATAAATGTAATGAACTTTAGTATGAAATTGCATTAAGTGTGATATGGAGTATATATAAGTATATGGGGAGTGTGGTTTTAATTAAAAGCTCTGGTTATTGCATTGGGTTGGTAACGAAGCGTGAAATTTTATTGTGTGCAGTGATATAATGTGCTCCTATTGGTCAAATATATAACGCCCTTTAAGAGTATCTTTTTTGTTAATATAGGAAATAAATAGTGTTTTATGAAACTACTATAATGCTTCTGGAAAACTTTTTGCTGTTTAGGGCAATATCCCAAATATATATTTCTTTTAAATTCAAAATAATTTTAATCTTATATTAACTCAACGTTGTATTTGTGGCTGGCACTCCTATGTAAGGAGTATGGCTGGCACTAGTGTAAGACTTGAATTATATTTCGGTATTTTAATAGCATCATAACATCAAAGCCTCATAACAAAAAAAATTTTTATATGAGTATTAAATGTATTTTAAATGAGTGTTATATGACTATACATCGTTTGTATATTAGTACAATTTTTGAACAGTGTTATTTATTACACTGTGTAATTGTATAAGCGGAGCCTATGGAATAATCAAACCTATACTACAATTTCTTATTGGTACTGCTCCATAGCAAAGGACGATTCTATTGGTTTTAAAATTGAATAAGTATATTTGATGCGATAGCAGAGGAGAAAAGATGTAATGGTTTCTAGTCTATCTACGACTCTATACCTCACGAAGCATTTAAACTTAAAACAGCGTAGTAAAATTTTTTTTTTCCTAGAAAATTTTCTCACACTTTCCTACTACAAGATCTATTCAAATGCATTGTGGTGTATAGTGGCAAAAAACTATTTTTTAAAAAATATTTAAAACCATATAAAAAAAAATTTAGAATTAAGAAACATTATCATGCTCCAGCATGATAAAGTTAATTGCCTAAAACATAAACTTTCCTTCACCTTTTAGTCACAACTATATCTTTTTGCCAATTTAATAAGATAAGCAATTAAATTTAATTTGGAAAAACAACAGTAAATGTTAAAAGCTTAAAAAACAAGAAATTTATTAGTATGAACAATTTTATACAAAAATTTTTTCACAATTCTAAAAAGATAAGCATGCCCAATTAAAATAACTTTTTGACGCAAAAGAAGCTGTAGTCACATATCTAAATTAATTTAAATGCGAGGTGTGAGAAAAAAATATCCATTAGAAATATTATTAAAAATATTATTAAAAACCTCTAGTATGAAATTTAAATTATATATTTTACGATTAAATCATACATAGCAGTATGTATTATATGTGCATCTGTTCTCCGCTTATGAATATTTATTTAACATGAAATATAAAATACCACTTCGTTATCACTTTATTTATTTATGACAAATTTAAGAAAAAGCTGAAGGAACACGATTTTAGATACATTCAAATAAGCCCATATCCCTCGAAAGATCATGGAAAATTCATATAAAGTGAATACAAGAATTTTTATGGAACTAATCGCAAACACAATTTGGAAACCAGATTAATTACTTAATTACGATGTGGTACCGTCTTGTTGCAACGACATGTTATTCACACCCAAAAGTGGTTGTGGAGTTAAAAACTTTTCAGTCATATCACGATATCGCCCCCAATGACAGTTATCGTTACACCATTTTCAGTTTGAATGAATTGATTCCTCCGCATCAAATTGTACACCAAACTGTTATTATTAATATATGAATAACTTGAGGGTTTCCCATTGCGCATATGAACGACGGCGTAAATGGTCTCTTGGAAGCAGCTCAAGTGTTAACTTAATCTTACATGGAAGCAAATGCAAGCTATTCTGCAAAATTGTTTTCCAAAGTTGTTCTTTGAAGAGCAAGATTCTATCCACGCAGACGAATTGATGTTGAGGGATTGATCTTACTTCTTTCTAGTAGCTACAGCCCCTCCTTATAGTGAGTCCTGTTGGCACGTTCTTTCCTCTAATTTCAATTAGTTCTTGAAGACGTTCTTTTTGTTTAGTTGCCGGCAGAGAGAGAACGTTGCTATTTTTTCCGAACTACTCATTCTCAGTTAAAAGTTACACCATGTCTTCATAAAAAATTCAGACAAGTCTGCACTTAAGAATTTTTTGTATATCAACAGTTGCTACGAGTACAACTGTGTGACCTAAAAGCATCAGTGTCGCAATGAAGAAAGCGATTCGAACTGAAAGCAATTCTTTTCTTTGCCTCAGTGCAAAATGTATCAAATGGGTGCATCAGCATACAAAATGGACGAAGTAGGGAGAATGCATGTGAATTATTGCTTATATTGCAGATAACAATCATTACCGCGATCTGTGATCCTAGAGATTGCTAACTCCGTTCAAGTGGCTTCCACATAAATCGACGACTCTCATAATTAATCGCACCGCACATATCCACAATAATTATATTTTAATCGCAATGATAATTATGAGGTACGTAAAAAATACTTTGCTTGTTATAAATTCCCGTTGACATTTTTGCTGTGTTGCTGTACTTTTCAGTAACTGCGTAGCAATATAAGATAAGCTTAAGATATAAAACCCACAGATTGTAAATGTATGGTTGAATGTGTGTAAAATTCTAAATACTTTTTTAGTATAAGTACAGCATGATTAAGGAATGTGAAATCAGTTCTATTCAAGATTTCTTTTGAACAAGTATGAAGTTCCTAATCTTATTAAATTTATTGAGCGCTTTAATAGCGGTAACACTGGCTGCGACAGCTATAGGATTCTACAATGATCCTTGTAAATTACTTATTACGTTTTTATAGTTTTGAATTTAAATATTAGTTTTCGTCCTCCAGTGTATCCTAATAAATGCGTAATATTTGGTAAGATTCTATCTTCTGGAGAAGAAGCTCAACTAACTGATTCTTGCGGCAGGATTCGTTGTGGCGATAACAGTACGGTCCGAATTCACACGTAAGTTAATAACGACTATTATTCCGATTCAATTAAATATCTAATTTTTTTCTTGGTGCTATAGATGTGGCGTGCAAGGGCCCCAAAAAGGATATAAACTAGGGGAACCCATTTACCCTAATGCAGATTATCCCACCTGCTGTAAAAGAACACAAATAAAAATTAATAATTAAATAAAATTGCAACAACAAATTACATATTATTTATTGTCAAGCACGAAACAGAAGAGTGTTTGCTCCTTTTGGTGAAAGTGGAGTCAGCAAAATTAGCATGTTCCCAAATAAAATGTATTAAAAGTGAATTAATAATTAAATAAAATTATAACAATAAATCAATTCTTTTATTTTTTGTATTGTAAATTTAATTAACCTGAAAAGTTTCAGCTTGTCCGAAGCAAAACACCCAGGATACAGGGAGGAATCGAACCCGCGACCTGAAGTTTAGTAATTTCTTCCAGCAGTTCACTGCTATGGCGCATGTGTTGATCTCTTTCCAACGGCCTTTTTATTCGTCTTTTCTGAAACGTTGAAAGAGTTCATAATAGTTTAATGACATAATATTTTAGCTTTCCCTATCCCCTTTTTCCTTTTTCATATCCCCAAAAATCTCCCTTCTTCAATTCCCATAAAGCAATGTTATATGCAAAGAAGAATTTGCATACATATTTTATTGATGCAAACGAAGACCAGAAATCGAGCGATATACCTACATAAATAGTAAATGTTAATTGTAAGAAATGGTGTATCCTTTCCCATATGGAAATAAGCAATGAGTAGTGAAAAAAGTATTGAAAATTCACAAAGTTACAGGAGAGAAAAATTATACTTCCGTTGCTCTCTCAAAATTTAAAAAAGTGCAACTATGCGATTATATTTTTTGAAATGCAAGTCATCATAATGAGTTCTTCTGTAACTGAAGCGAGTTTTTAATTGCAACCTCACTTCGTTACACTGTGCAATTTCTTTATTTAGTTTTTTTTTTTGTAAAAATTTGAGAACAATTTGAAAATTTAAAAGAAACTATTATTGCTAATGAAAAAATCTAATGAAAATTAAACAACTTTAGTGTTTTAAGCTAATCGCAGATGTTGAATTTTAACTTTATTATTTAAACAACATTTAGTTGCACTATTATTATTTTTATTTTTCTTTTGACTGTTCGAAGAACTTTTGGTCTGGTCTAAATAGAAAACAAATTATTAATCCCCTAAACATTAAACTAATTAGACCATACAATGAGTTGAATAAATAAATAAAATTTAAATATCTTTTTACATTTGCAAATGCACTACTGTGTTTATTATGGTAGAAATGGAAACCTAAAAGGGCATGCCTGAAGAAAGTGCTCCAATAAAAGTGAGAGTTTGAAAAGTGAAATCGGAACATCCACGTCTGGGTACTAGGCCGGCCCTTTCTTTATTGTTTCTCTTTTATTTAAGAGATCAAGTGCTACAGAAAATAGTCTGAAAATTAACGGTCTATACGCGTCGTCTTGCCAAAGCTTGCATTCGACGACATCTCAGAGGATCTTGAGAATCTTGGGATCATGTTTACATGCTACATCTTTTATCTTGAACCTGTCATTTATCTTCTGAAGTGATTTATATTCTCTTTGCTTGTTCTTAGTTGAAATTAATTCTAAATCATGGTATAGCTTTTATTTAAAAAAACCATTTCTTATACATTGTAGTCAAATTAGGTAACTGTGGAGGCCAATCAACATCACCATTTCTTGAAATAAAATTTGGTGGAAGGTCTCGGAGTAATTCCATTGTAATCCTGCTTGTATACGATGTGGTATCGTCTTGTTGCAACGACATGTTATTATCGTTACACCATTTTCAGTTTGAATGAATTGATTCCTCCGGATCAAATTGTACACCAAACTGTTATTATTAATAGATGAATAACTTGAGGGTTTCCCATTGCGCATATGAACGACAAGTGTTATCTGAATCTTACATGGAAACAAATGCAAGCTATTTTGCAAAATTGTTTCCCAAAGTTGTTCTTTGAAGAGCAAGATTCTATCCACGTAGACGAATTGATGGTGAAGGATTGATCTTACTTCTTTCTAGTAGCTACAGCCCCTCCTTATAGTGAGTCCTGTTGGCACGTTCTTTCCTCTAATTTCAATTAGTTCTTGAAGACGTTCTTTTTGTTTAGTTGCCGGCAGAGAGAGAACGTTGCTATTTTTTCCGAACTACTCCTTCTCAGTTAAAAGTTACACCATGTCTTCATAAAAAATTCAGACAAGTCTGCACTTAAGAATTTTTTGTATATCAACAGTTGCTACGAGTACAACTGTGTGACCTAAAAGCATCAGTGTCGCAATGAAGAAAGCGATTCGAACTGAAAGCAATTCTTTTCTTTGCCTCAGTGCAAAATGTATCAAATGGGTGCATCAGCATACAAAATGGACGAAGTAGGGAGAATGCATGTGAATTATTGCTTATATTGCAGATAACAATCATTACCGCGATCTGTGATCCTAGAGATTGCTAACTCCGTTCAAGTGGCTTCCACATAAATCGACGACTCTCGTAATTAATCGCACCGCACATATCCACACTATTATATTTTAATCGCAATGATAATTATGGGGTACGTAAAAAATACTTTGCTTGTTATAAATTCCCGTTGACATTTCTGCTGTGTTGCTGAACTTTTCAGTAACTGCGTAGCAATATAAGATAAGCTTAAGATATAAAACCCACAGATTGTAAATGTATGGTTGAATGTGTGTAAAATTCTAAATACTTTTTTAGTATAAGTACAGCATGATTAAGGAATGTGAAATCAGTTCTATTCAAGATTTCTTTTGAACAAATATGAAGTTTCTAATCTTATTCAGCGCTTTAATAGCGGTAACAGTGGCTGCGACATTTAAAGGAATCCTCAAACTGCCTAGTAAATTACTTATTACGTTTTTGTAATTTTGAATTTAAATTATTTATTTTTCGTCCTCCAGTGTATCCTAATAAATGCGTAATATTTGGTAATATTCTATCCCCTGGAGAAAAATATCAACTAACTAGGCCTTGCGGCATAGTATTGTGTGGCAATGACAGTAGGTTCATAGTTCACACGTAAGTTAATAACGGCTATTATTCCGATTCAATTAAATATCTAATATTTTTGCTGGTGATATAGATGTGATGTGCAAAAGCCCCAAGACGGATATAAACTAGGGGAACTCATTAACCCTAATGCAGATTATCCCACCTGCTGTAATAGAACACAAATAAAAATTAATAATTAAATAAAATTGCAACGACAAATTACATATTATATATTGTCAAGCACGAAACAGAAGAGTGTTTGCTCCTTTTGGTGAAAGTGGAGTCAGCAAAATTAGCATGTTCCCAAATAAAATGTATTAAAAGTGAATTAATAATTAAACAAAATTATAACAATAAATCAATTCTTTTATTTTTTGTATTGTTAATTTAATTAACCTAAAAAGTTTCAGCTTGTCCGAAGGAAAACATCCAGGGTGTAGGGAGGAATCGAACCCGCGACCTGCAGTTTAGTAATTTCTTCCAGCAGTTCACTGCTATGGCGCATGTGTTGATCTCTTTCCAACCGCCTTTTTGTTCGTCTTTTCTGAAACCCCCTTCTTCAATTCCCATAAAGCAATGTTATATCCAAAGAAGAATTTGCATACATATTTCTTGAACCTGTCATTTATCTTCTGAAGTGATTTATATTCTCTTTCCTTGTTCTTAAAATTAATTCTACATCGTAATATAACTTTACGTTATAAGCGACCTATACAAAAGTTTTTTGCCGATGTAATAACAATTTTGAATGAGTGGCTCCATAGGCTACTGAATAATGTACAGCCTACCAAATCGGAAGTCGAGGGTTCGATTCCCTCCTAAGCTTTCCATGTCGAGTTGCTTAAAGACAAAAAATCTACTGTTAGGAAACTTAGTCAAAAGCACACTTTTTAGAAAAATTTAAAACCTGTCTCTCTCCTTGTCGGGTAGAGTTCCGTACAAGAAAGCAAACCCTAGTTAAAGTTTTGGGTTATTTCACGCCCGCATATATTGCATCACGGCTTTGTACAGTCTATTTCGTCCGACTCTTAGCAGAGTTGAATTGGATGTGTCAGAGATGTTCATTTCCTAATCTTATAGATTCGAACTACATTTTTCAAATAAACTTACAACTCTCATTCATATTGAGAATATGTGAATTCATAATAGGACTTATTTGTCTGATAGTTTGGGTTCATGTCTTACTGAATGTGAGTCGTGTAGATTTAAAAACTAATTTAATTAAACACAAATTAAAGAATCATCGAAAATATTCAATACTAAAGTATGTTATTTTTGTTATATTATATTAATATAGACATTTCCGCTTTCTGAAATTTCCACTGATCGGAAAGTAAAATATAAGATTTAATCAGTTGAAAATTATTACAAATGTGATGATAATTTAACAATCACTATTTTAGATATGAAATTTGTCGGAAAAGTTTAGCTCTGCAGACAAATCAGTGGACTGAACAATCGACGTCTTGTATAATTTTTAAGAATAAATGAAAATATTGCTGTTGTTGTCCATAATGTAAAGGGAAACTTTATTTGGATCATTTCCCGACCACCTTTGGTTTTGGGTTAGAAATGAAATTAAAAACATAAACTCTTGAATATTTATTACTTATTGCGTATGTAAGCAGAGAGAAGTGCATGATAAATAAACCAAACTTTGGAATAGTCGTTCCAAAAGATTCTAATAGTTTCTCAAAAATTTGAATCCCTAATAGACTAAAAAATTTAAAAATTATATTTGAATAATTTTTTAGCTTTTAACAATTTTTTTGTTGTTTTAATGTGACTTTTAAAAAATTTTATGAATTTTTTTAAACAAACTTGATTTTATTATATCAAGCAATTTTTACGTTCTTATAAAACTCCCGGGAAACAAGTGGTCGATAAACATTACATTGGCGAGTATTCAGATCAATAAATTCTATGACGACTTCATAAAAATTTACGAGGCAAATATTACCAGAGGGCGTTACATATGTGACCAATGGGAGCACATTATATCACTGCATACAATAAAATTTCACGCTTCGTTACCAACCCAATGCAATAACCAGACCTTTTAATTAAAACCACACTCCCCATATACTTATATATACTCCATATCACACTTAATGCAATTTCATACTAAAGTTCATTACATTTATGTTATCAACAAACTATATAAGTGCGGTTTATGCAGTCCCAACCAATTAAAATTTTTATATAAATACCAGTTCTAAAACACTATAAGCAGTCAAAAGTTGCATAGTGTAACAATCGTCAAGTGTTGAGCAATAAAATTAATATGTCAAATAGCTTAAACGAAAAGGCTTTGGAATTGCTTTTTGAACGTCCACTGGAGCCCGTTTTCACCGCTAGAGATGATGGAAAGGCTGTGTTTGATTTGCCCGAAAGCTACTATAGTGAACAGTACGTTGATGTCAAGAACGAAATTCAATCCCGATTTAGCGAAGACGTCGATATTAAAATTCCTTTACGAGATTTAAAACAGAAACCTGATTTGAGTTTTAGTAAACCATTAGGAAAACGTAAGCAGTTTTCTCTTTTCAACGACATACATCGATCTATAGCGGGCCGTTTAATTGAAGTATTTATGAATGCTCCAAATGAGGATCTATTTATTGCAACCTGTGCTTACTGCAAGGATCGTGTAAATCCAGTCTTATTCCAATATTGTTACGCAGTAGCTGTGCAACATCGAGACGATACGAAACATTTCCCAGTAAAACCAATTGCTGAAACATTCCCACAAAATTTTGTAGAACCAGCAGTTTTTAAGGACGCTCGCGCTGAAGGAGAGCTCGTTCCTAATCCAGGTGACAGGGTAGGTTATTCTACTTAAGTAAAATAAATTTGAGATACTTTCATAACAAAATTATTAAAATGCAGCGTCACATTGATATACCTCGAAATTATACGGCTTCTGATCGGGAAGAAGAGCAACGACTCGGTTATTTTCGGGAGGATATTGGTGTAAACAGCCATCACTGGCATTGGCACTTGGTGTACCCTGGCACTGGACCCATGGAAGTGGTTAAAAAAGATCGACGTGGCGAACTATTTTATTACATGCATCACCAGATAATTGCACGATATAATTTAGAACGTTTCTGCAATGGACTTGCCAAAGTGAGACTTCTTAATAATTTACGCGAGCCCATTGCTGAAGGTTATTTCCCTAAGCTAATGAGTAGTCTGAATAACCGCACATACCCATCACGATTTACCAATAGCAAATTAAGCGACCTCGATCGAGAGGATGCCAAGTTGCAGCTGGCTGATATTGAAAGATGGGCTGATCGTGTTGTTAACGCCATTGATCAAGGATTTGTAGTCAACGTAAGTAGTTCGTATTTCATACCTTTCTTGTAATTGTTATTTATGAATATTTTGCTAAAGCCAGGCTCAAGGTAAACAAATACCATTAGATTCTAAAAAGGGTATCGATATCTTGGGTGACATTTTGGAATCAACAATATTGTCTGTAAATCCTACTTTCTATGGGAATGTGCATAATCAAGGACATAATGCTATATCTCTCTGCCACGATCCCGAAGCACGATTCAAAGAAGATGCCGGAGTAATGGGTGATTTTACCACTGCTATGAGAGATCCCATCTTTTATAGGTGGCATGCTTATATAGACACTATATTCAATAGACATAAGGAGCTCTTGAGTCCCTACCAAAACTCGGAATTGGAATACAATGGTGTAGTTGTAACAAAACTTGAAGTTCGCATTCAGTCACAGAAAGCGACTGCTAATACACTGTTAACATACATGGAAAAATCAGATGTAAATTTGGCAGCTGGTTTGGATTTCGGCCCGAAAGGAAATATCTATGCTACTTTCACTCATTTGCAACATGCACCCTTTGAGTATGTTATTGATGTAAACAACAGCAATAACACGCCCAAAAAGGGTACATGTCGCATTTTCATTTGCCCCAAGTCGGATGAACGTGGCACCCCCTTAGACATAAATGAACAAAGACAACTAGCAATCGAAATGGACAAATTTACTATAAACTGTGAGTTCTTAATTCTAAATTATACATGCATGTATTGCATGTGCATGTATTGGTATGTACATATTTAGGTCAATGTGAATTTTTTCTCAGTGATGCCAGGACAAAATAATATACGCCAGTCATCCAAAAAGTCGAGCATTACTATTCCATATGAGCGTACATTTAGGTCTGTTGGTGCCAAACATCAGCCAACCGATCCCGAAAGGTTGGCCGAATTCCAGTTTTGCGGTTGTGGTTGGCCAGAGCATATGCTATTGCCCAGAGGTAAGCCTGAGGGTATGACGGTTGATTTGTTTGTTATGATTTCCGATTATAATGATGATGCAGTGGTACAATCAAATAATAAGTACGTAACGTAATAAATATTTATATGCATGACAATTTGTTACAAAATAATACCTTCTTTACAGCGCTGACTTATGCGCGGACTCCTCCTCATTCTGTGGCCTTAAAGACAAGTTGTATCCCGACAATCGCTCAATGGGTTTCCCATTCGATCGCCGCTTGCAGGTCACAGATCTTAACGAACTTGCTAATACTTTTACAAACATGTCACTGACTGATATTGTCATTCGTTTCAATGATGTCGTTGTCGATAAAAAGAACTAAAGTCGTAAGCTCAGTCAAGGTCATATGAATTTCCAGCTGTTCTAGAACACAGTAAAATTTTGCGTAAAATTGCTATTCAACGATATAATATAATTTTCTTAAGCTAATAAAAAATCTGCTAATCCTAACTTGTTTGCAATACACTGGGTTTCATTACGACTTTTCGCTTCAAAAATCTGTGAATAATTTCAGGGTAGAAATGGTTTAATAATGAGTGAAATGGGTGGAAGCCGTATATGAAACAGACATACATGAGGTTACAGAGCATTAACCTAATTGGTAGTGGAGAATTTATTAAAAATGTTATATAGTGTATAGTTTATGGTAGGAAAAACAGTTTTAATTATAACGTACCTTAAAGGTATTTCAAGACAGATTATATGTGGTTTCTCCTCAGTGGGGCATTTCTAGCTGGATTGCAAACTTTTGAAGCTTGAATAATCCAAAAATTATAAAAATTTAAATGTTTTAGAAGCTCCTTAATCGTATTACAGTTGTGCAATTTCTTGTGGCTCGATTCACTCACTTCATGCCTATTATAAAAAAAAGCTCCAAGAGCCACATTAAATAAAGTGTTCTATTATTATTAAGATACAACAGACTGATTTTCCCTCACGGGAAATTTAGTTAGGAATGTAATTGAAAAGCCAAGTTGAATATGTTTTTTATGTAATCGATAGGCTAATCGAATAAAAACAGTATTTAACGATGGAATATAATTTAATTGGAACACATCTGTTGAAACTGGCTGCCCCTACTTTGGTAATTAAACTGGATGCAGATTAAAAAGAATCTCTCATTTGCAATCCAAAAGTTTTTTAATTGCAACTTTCATTCTCATTGTGGATAATTAATTGCTTAGGAGCGACTTAATCACACATATTTCAAGGACATTTTGTATAAACGATTAAATGAAGCTGTAAAGCACTGAAAATTTAGAAATAAACTTTGCACTTGTATTATACATATATTTGCTAATTTTTTTATCACCAGAATATTTTTGCGGTATAAAAATTTTGCTTTAATTTTTTTTTTAGCAAATTTTATGATTTCTTTACAGCGTTATTTATCATTGTGGTAGCTCGCAAATTATACGATTAGAAAATATTATAAAAACAAGAATTAATAGGTTTTTAAAATGAACAAATTCTATTTTTATTATCAAGAGTACACTGGCAATGTCACACCACTTAAATTTCGCCTTTGCCAAAAATGGATTGTAAAAGTGGAAAGATAACCATGTTTGACACAATAAAATTAACGACAGAAAAGCTTAAATAAGGCTTTGTGAAATACCTTCGAATATCCTCTTTTATATATATCACAAATTCTGAAAAAAATAGAGGGATTGCTGGTAAAACGATAAACCTCATTTAGACATATTAAAATGGATAGATATAAGATTAAAGCACAAGAATTAGTTATTCACAACATCTTTGATCATAATTTGGGATTTCTTTATATATTCCTAAACTATTTTTATTCAAACAATTTTATTTAAAATGTAGTAAATGAGAATTGGTTACAGAGTGGTGCCACCGGATCTCTATTTGAACTTTAGGAAACATTTAACAGAAAATTTCATACAACAGTCAGAGGTACGAGTATTTAAGTTAAGTCTTAATTTCAACAAGGAAAAAATATCTGGCAAATGGCCGCCGCTACCTCGGCGTCACACCTCCATCCGATGATACAAATTTTCAACTACACTGAGGTATAATGGAGGTTCTAGGCACTGCGATGATGAGACCCGACGATACCGCCATCCCTTAAAACTTACTTAAGTCTCAATCTTTATGAATAAATTGAGTTTTCAACAAACACTCTTGGATTATCATTCGGTAATTCAGTCGAATCCACTGATATTAATGGTTTTTATGTTAAAACCGATTAAAGGCTTTTCTTAATGAACGCGGTATTAACATTTCTTAATTAAAAGTTTCAATTTTAAAACCCTCAAAAACCCTAAAAACCCATTAACGTTTTATGGTAGTCATGGAACTAAATGTCTTTATAGATAAATAAACTGATATTACACCCAAACTGGTTGAGGTGACGGGTTCAATTCCTCCCTTCGGCAATTTTAAAGAAAGTCTTATGAATTCTCTCATGTCTCTTTAATATCTCCTTAATATATATTTTTTAACATTAGATGCTCCCCCATACTAGTCTATGAGTATGCATGGACTTCACATGTATATATGCATTCTACACCACTACAGATACATGCATTTCATTCCTTGAATTCAGACAGTTGTTGGACAGAATTTTTCATAATTTTTGTATTGAAATAATTCATTTCAGTATTCAGTTAGAAGAAATCAAAATTAGTTAATGGTGAGTTATGCGATTATTCGAATAAGACACCGCGAAAATTATAAGATTTTCCAAAAAACATAAAAATCAAAATGAAAAAAAAAAAATTATGGTGTCTTTTCATTTCATCTAAGACCACTTTCATGCGTTACCCTTTTTATGGCGAAATGTGCCATTGAGGTACAAATAGTTTTTGATTTCTCGAATAAGTTTATTCGAGCTTTGAGATACAATCAGTTAACAATAATTCCATATACACACATATACACACATATACATGCGCATTAATATTTTTCTAATGTGAATGTAAATTAATATCAAATATAACATATAGTTTTCTTCAAAATGGAAAAATGGACCAGTGCAATTGTCTCACGAAGTAGAACACACAAGTGCGTCTCAAGATATTTATTTAGAAAGACTAAATTCTTGCTCACCAGATTGAAGAGTTCAATAATGATAATATTTTTAGTTACATTTTCGTCCAAGCGGTCCATGACTCTTTAAGGAACCAAAAGAAAATGTTGTTTGGTTTTTATGCAACAACTTTCGTTAAAGTTTATTTGTATGTCGGTTTTCTAACGCGGCTGCGTAATTTAAACTGTATAGTTTTCTTACTGGACCTGCAATTTTCCTCCTGGCTTTTAATTTCCATTTTAAATTAATAGAAAAAAGCAGACAGAAGCTTCAACAACTGCGGAATATTATCATT
Source organism: Ormia ochracea (assembly GCA_963402855.1). Lineage (NCBI taxonomy): Eukaryota > Metazoa > Arthropoda > Insecta > Diptera > Tachinidae > Ormia > Ormia ochracea. The sequence goes on from OY727109.1 coordinate 37,657,765, forward strand.
AGAGGCGGACTCATCATCAGTAAAGTCAGTATGAGTATGTACTCAACAACACCAGCAGAGTCAGCTGCTGTTCAGCGATTAGAATTAACAAGAAATTGTCGCACCTGTGTGTACGATATTGTAGTGGCTGCGTATAGAATGCAGACGCTTCTAAAGCTAAAACACGGAATATTGAAAAAAAAAACTACAAATTTAAATTCATGTTGGTATTCGCATGTAACTTCCAGTTTGGCTTAATCTTTTTTTTCTGTAGAGTTTTAATAAATACTTCTTCCTTGTTCTCGTAGAATTTCTCCAAACATTGTTTACGGTTACTTAACAGCGGAGTTCTTCTTTATAAACATTTTCCTAACATGGTGTGGCCAAAAAAATGTTTCCTCTCAAACTATATTTCTGTACAAAAAACAAAAAAGAAATTAAAATATGATTCGTTTAGTCCACGCAATGATTTCATTCTGTTAATGACCAGTTAGCAATGAAGGGTATCCAAAAATAACAATTACATGGCATATGATATTTCTTTTCCTCTACGAATTGCACATACATATGTGAAATTTTCCCACACTAATAAAATCGTCAGTTTTTAGTACAACCTCGCTTTTATGTATCCATATACCCTTATCAGCCTATAGCGCAGTTCATGGCTTAATTTATAAATGGATTTTGGAGGAAGAGATAATCCCTTCTTCCCAAATTTTTAGCCTTTCCTATAAACGATCTTTCCTTAAATTTGTACTTTCTTTAATTACATTTTTAAAAGATACTTTTTCAACACAATAGTACTATTAATATTTGCATTTAAGTACTTAAGTATATGTAACAGAGTGCTAAATTAATTTTCTGTGGAAAATTCGTATTTAATTGAAGCGGTCTAGCACGTAGCCGAACACCCTTAAAGCGAACATAAAAATGAATAACCTATAGAATATTATGACCTCTTGTCCTCTTTTAAGCAGTTCATAAAAACATTTATTGCATTTTTTTCCAACGAAAAAAAGGCAACATATCCTTAGAAAAGGCAATTTTCTGATGGCTTTTATTCTTACACAGCGTTACCAGACAATGCTTAAAAAAAGCCTCTTAAGTTGAAAGAGTTAGAAAATTAGATTTTAATAATTATTTTTATATTTAGTATCGTATAAAGCAAACAAAAAATAACAATACGGCTGCTTAATTATATAAGATATTAAAATAAAAAATTTTTAGTTTCTCAAGCAGATGAATTATCAATCTGGCAACTAATCTGGCGATTTTTGTTTACACATATTTCGTAAAATATACATAAATGTTCTTTATCAGAAAAAGCAATGCACTTTCTTTTAATTTGTTTTCTTTTCTCGCTAAATAACAAACAGGATTTTCACAGGGTAGGCAAAATATTTTAAAAATGCACCTTTTCACAGGGCAAGCTTTTTATTGTAGAAAAGAAAACGCCATTAGTTATGTTTTATGAAATATGGCAACAAAATGTTCAATTGCAATATCGCTAATTCATCTGCTTGAGTAGTTAAATTTTTTTTTATATCTCGTATAATTCAAACAAATGTAATTTTTTGACTCTTAAATGAAATGTCTGGTAACGCTATTTAAAATAAAAGAAATCTATTTTATGCAAAGCGCAATACCTTTTTCCACTGAGTAAGTCCAGCAATTTTACGTTTTAAGTTTTATTAAGAAAATTTAAAATAATTTTTTTTTAATTTTATTTTATAAACAAAATTTTTTACAACTTGAGGAAAGACTGTAAAAAATCGCTAGCAAAAAAAAATTTCATAAAAAAAAAATATAAAATATTTTTGTTTTGCTGGACACACCCTGTTGTACGTGTCTATGTATTGATTATACAATGCATGTTTAAATGCAGTATATTGGCCGCAATTGATTGCGTTTTTCCTTCATTCATTTCATGTGCTCAAACATTCTGAATCGTTAATGGGAATTTATGAAAATTTGTTTCGGAAAATTTTTTTCAAGTTGTTGCATTCTTAGCTGCAGCGTAAAGCACGTACTTGCATGATTACATACTTTACAACAAAGTTATGTTTTTGCTTTTAATTTAAAGTAGGTGGTAAAAGAACAAGAGATTTACTATTCGGTCTTGCTACGCAGGCAAAATCAGAGGAAAAGTATCGAACATATTTTATATGTAATTATATAATTTCCAGCTTGTTGTTATTACAAAGATTAAACGATTAATCCTCACTTTACTATATTCCACAGGAAGCTTCTCTGCAGAGAAAAAATCATTTAATGAAAGGAGCGATAGTTCTGCTTATATGCAGCGGATATGGGTGCTTCATTGAAAAGGTAAATAAGAGCAGCATTAAAATTTAATTCGTTTTCCATCTAGATAATTTAGGTGGTAAAAATTGTATAGTCAAGAGCGGATCTTTTGTCTTCTGAGAAAGTTCTGCTGAAGGATGCTTTTAAATACGATACAAGTAGAAATTTATAAGCAATTTTTCATTGAAGCTGTTTTAATTGCCTGCGTTGCAGAGATTGGATAGCCATTTATATTGGCTGGAACAAGTTACAAAACTTTTCCAATATTTTTCAATTACAAGTTTTTCGGCATTATCAAGAGATCCTAATTATTTTATGCTTTTTAAATGTGGAAAATGCTGGAGTGTGAAAGATACTGGAACGGCGTGGTAAAGTTCATCGGGTTCAGGGAAAAGCCCAAACGCGATGCAGTACAAGGAAATGGTTTTCTAGCACTCTTAAATGACGGGTCCAGATTTGTGCTAATTATAGCTTATAATTGTTTATAGGACGATCTAAGACAGAAGTCTTTGGAAAAGGGAGACACTACTGGATGCAGTTGAAGACGATCACTGTAAGGCCGAAAGTATTTTAACGACAACCTCTCCCTCAAAATGAACTAAAAATCCAAACACTTCTGGACACAGAAATAGTTTTAAAAAATTTCAAATTAAATTCAAAATTACAATTAAAAAAATCAATTAAAATTAGTTTACAGTTTCTCTTTTTTTTGTGGAAAATCTTTTTAAAACTTACTAAATTTATTCTGAAATTGATCTTGAAAAATTGCCAATATCATTTCCTTGGCCACTAAAATTTTATAAGCAGGGCATTTGAAAATCGGCTCAGACCAAACATGTCAAAACAGTTTTTCCATTTTCCTACAATTCCTAAACTTATTGAGATAAAACAATAAAATAAATTATTTACTGCCCACGTTTTTTTTTATTTTTTTTTTATTTTGAATTTAATAGCAGGCGCAGCCTACGAGTATAAACGAATTGCATTTTTTTTTATAGTTTTAGCACACAAAATCTGAAGGAGAAACACTTTCTGAAGATAACAATATAAATTTCTATTGACAGTTTGTACGATAAACACGGTTTTTATTGTTTAATTGCAGAGATTTCAAATTGCCAAAAATTTATTTATTTTGATAGTTTTTAGAATTTTCTATTAAATGTGGAAATAAAAACTTGCAAACGTATCGAGTTTAAAAGCAACTCAGAAATTTGTTACTTTAAATAAATGAAAATAGTTTTTATGAATTTTTTCTTTATATAAATTTATTGCTAAAGAATGATTCAGCAGAATACTAAAATTAGTTGTCAGTAGTGATGAGCTGCAACTAATTAAAGGAATTTTTAAGGATTCTTTTATAGCGAATCTTTTCCACATCCGCTTTAGTTTCACTAGGGTTATTCTGAATTGCGATGCAATAGTCAATGCGATGCGATAAAGAATTGCGATGCAATAGTAAATTGGTATTCTGCAACACTTTCGCAATCGCCATCGCATTTTATTTTAAATCGCGGCAATGTTAGTATACTCTCCTTAAAAAAATGCATCTTTGAATACACAAAAGTGATATAAGTTCTATATTGATGTTAGATATACTGATTTATAAATAAGTAATATTAATATATGTACATGTATGGACAGTAGCGTCGAGGTATTCTTTGATAGTGATGAGGATACAAAGAAAACGCACGCATTCAAAAAGGAATTCTATAAAATCTTTAAAATAAATAAAAGAAACATTCACTAAAATAAAAGTTATTGAAAATAAATGCTAAGTAGAAAAATTTGTCAACGAATAATTTCGGAAGCAATTTTCTCTTCTTACAGTGAATTATATTGAGAAAAATTCTTTTTTTTTAACAACACAACACCTACTGAGCTGTTGTAAATTTTTGACACAACTGACAACATTTGAAAACAACTGTTGTAAACCATAATCGTAATTACAAAAATACAACATCAAATTTACAACTGTTGTGAACCATAATAGGGGCCTTTATTATGATATTCGTAAATATACGAGTGTGTCGAAATATGGTGACTTTCAGCTGCAGTATGTCTGTCTGATCAGAGATAATGTAATACTGTAAAACCACTTTTTTCCGATATTCTTCGTCCAATGTCCTTAACTGAAGGTTGTTAGCACTAAATATTTTGTTATATTGGCGAGCCAGCAGAAAGCGAAACCTTTAAAGAAAAACTCCTTTTTAGATCTTTCTGAAAAAGTGATTGATTTCATGACAAATTTGTAGTTTTAAAAGAGACTAAAAAAAAGAAAAAGAGAGTAGTTAAAAGAGAGCAAGTTTCTCCTCTACTCTGTTTCACAGTTACCGGCGCCAGCAATGTTGCTTGCCATCAAAATGGAATCTGTTAAATTCAGATTCGTCCGACCATATACATAGAAACGTTACCAATCGCCTTTAGTCTTACTCCGGTATTCTCGTACAAACTTTAATCGCGGCTTAAAATTTCTTATGAATAGACCACATTTATTTTTTTACCACAGAAATATATAAAATTTTTCGAGGGGTACTTTTTTGCTGTCCATCGGCTAACACGCTTTCCAGTTTCCTGGAGTAAAACACTTATCTTTTCTCATATGTATCATCATAGGGCGCGCGCTCACGTCCATCACAAGCTTTTTGCACTCACTGACCTTTACGTTAGATTTTCCATGGTATCTTTTATAGACTCTCATCAAAACTGATTGGCTGATTTTCAGTTCCTAAGTACTTTCTCGGGAAGATAATCCGTTCTCAGTTATTGAAACCATCTTGCCTTCAACTTTGGAGAAATTTTTTTAATTTTATTTATGCATTTTTTTTCTATATATAGAAATTTTAATTATTATTTAATTTCTATTGACCTTGAAAGCATCTAAAAGTATGACCAGAATATATAAATTAATGTCTTGTAATAAATTTAACAGCCAATTTAATGAGAATTATTAACGGGTGCAAAATTTACAACATAGAGGTTGTGGTAATTTTTTTATTGTATTTAGAATAAATTAAAGTCGACTTAACAACAAATAAATGGGGGGAAATGCTGTTGTATATTTATTATTACACTTTTTAAGCACTCCAAACTACAAGAATTACATCTCTGTACTCACTAATGCTCCCCACCGCTCAAGTGGGGAGCATCATTGTATAAAGTTGCATGACTGCTGTATTTGGTATCGAAAAGATTTGAGATTTCCTGCTTAATGTCATGTGTTGTTTTCACATTAATATTAAAGTCGTATTTTTGCAAGAAATTTTTCCATTGTTTTGTCTGAATTTTTATCAAATTTGTAGACAAGAAAGAAAATGTTATGCGTTCCAACTTGTCAAGCCCCAAGTCAGAGCAATCGATTCATGTTTCGTCAGAAGCCAACGAGAAGAAATGCTTAGTTCAATACAAATGTTTAAAAATGAGATGTCAAGATCATAATGATAATAATGATGATGAAGATGATGATGAGTAGGATGATGATGATGATGATGACGATGATGATGATGTAGTAGACAGCTAGTCACACTGTCTTGTAGTAACAATGAAACCTGTCCACCTGCTTTTGGCCAAATTTTAATGTTTTCTTACTGGAGTTAAAAGACTTGATGATGGCTTCATTGCGTTAACTGTGCTTAAAAGCTTTGAAAGGCAATTCCAATATGGAAATTTATTTACAAACTGCAAAAAACAAATGCCTTTGTAACCAGATACGCTTAATTCCATATAATGTTTCTCGTCGTATGAACTAATAAACATCTTGTGGAAAATTGTTAATAAAACAATAATTTATTTTAATGGATTTACATTTGCTTTACGGCATACGTTTTATCTCCACTATTTGCATATGCGGGCCCCAACGGATTGAATTCTTGCATCATTTCCATACAAAATATTAATGAATAATAAAAGTAAAGCAGTTAAAATTTTTTTTTTTTTTGGTCAAAAGTGGTTTGTAATGGAATTTATCTCCTGCTTACAAAACGTGATAAATAAATTTATTCGATTATCAGTACTAAAGACATTCAAGCATTTACTAAAGACAACAATACAAAAACAATACGGGTGCCTCCATAGGCGAATGTATAATGAGCAGCCTACTAAGATGAAGTGCAAGTTAGATTCCTACTTACATCCTATGTGTTTTCCTGCGGCCAAGCGGAAACCTTTGCAGGTAAAGTTTGTTTAAAAAAAAATAATTAGGAGGAAATGAAGAGATGGACCGGAATTACCCAACCATTGGGAGGGCAGTTTTTAATCTCAAATATTGGGCGTGGCATAAGCTGGATTACACTTATCTTGTATGTTCAGTAATCAGACCCGAGAAGACTCCCCTCAACTTTTTCGACTTCTTTACTCTTCCATTATTCACAATTGGAAAATATGCGGCTTCAGATTGCTGGCTTAAAAGTCTCTGGTCTGTGACAAAATTTCCTTAAGGAACCCCTTGAAATTGCAAGTTATTTAATTTTAAAGTACAAGCTAATTAATTAGTTTCCAGGCTGTGCGCTCACTAGCAAATTCGTGTGAAATAAGTTTTGTATTCAACACCAATGTTGTAGCACTTCTGTTTACCCATTCCCAGATAATTTGAGAAAATAAATTAGGCTTTCTTTAACATCATCTCGTTTTTACTGTATCCAATATTATGTTGCTCCAGCTTCAATGTAAGTTAGTTGCCCATTTAAATGTTATCTTTTTGTTACGTTGTTTGTGAAATTAAGTCTCATGCCAAATAAAACGTACTACTAAGCTGTGATTAACACCCACATCCTAAAGTAAATTGGCCAAAAGTGATTTCAAATCCGAATGCTTATATGAAAAGAACGAAGTGGCAAAAAGCTTAAGAGCAACCCACACCAAACCTGTGCAATTATTTTTACTATACTCACTTACCATGATGTCGGCAGCTTATGTGTGGTGAAAAGAATTGGAAAACTTCCTTTTCCTTCCTCCTGTATGGAAGTGTTATAATTGTACAATATCAAGTAACACTGGTAGACACAATAAGGCGTTCTTAAAAGCACAAAAAATAAAAAATTAACAGAACTGCAAAACCAAACAGCACATGAGAGCAAAGACCAGCCATCACTATCATATGCGGGTACGATCGTACCGCCCATCAGTCAGACTAGTTATTTCAGACACTAAAAAGCTTAAGCACCAGCACTTGGCCAAGTGATCTTGATTTCGCAAAAAATAAATGAAGAAACATCAGTGATAGGAGAGGAAATCAGTTTAAATTATGGGCCATTAATCAGCCTACCACAGAAAATATTGATTAGAATTATACGATGTGGTTCAAGTTTTCAGTTGAAATGAGCGAATTGCAGGAAACACTCTTTTACAAGTTCAGTTAAATAAAATTTATAAAATACTGAACTACTTATAAAATTAAATGTTAACTGTACGATTCGTCTTATGCCAACTCCTTAATTTGCCGATAAAACCAATTTCGTTTAATTAAAAAGTTTTATTTATTAAGTGTTTTTTCAGGGATTCACATTGCCGGAGAAAGAATATCAAATATAAAGAAAGAAGCTTTAAGAAAAGCTTTATTGAATACATGGAAAAAAAAATAAATTATTATGTCTGAACAGGGTATTTTCTTAATATTTACAATTGTGGAATAATTTTGGGATTAAAACCGTAAAAAAAATTTTTTTCTTCCCAGTTTAGCATTCAAAGGGAATCCCCCACTAATGTAATACATTGTGGCGCAATTTTATAAGAGATTGTTATAGAGAAAATCCCATTTGAATACTTTTTTTTTAATATATCCCACGACGTACTAACTAGTTCAGCTGAGGCCATATATATTTTGTTGGTTTGAAAGTCTCTGGTCTGACTATACAAACATTGCAAGTGATTTACTAGATCAGAATAAGCAAAGTCTTCCAATGGGTTCTCCTGCCACACCAAAAATATCAGACATTGTTTTCGGTGGAGTTACCCGTTACATTTCAAACTATAGCAAAGTTAGTAGTGAAATCAGAGAACGTGAAATTAATCCTTTTCATATGGATATTAAATTGGATAGAAGTAGGAAATAGGCCAGCAGTTTAGTACGAGACTTGTGTGAAAACCCAACTACATCTGGGCAATGGAAAATTATTGTTATAAACGTGACCAAGTATCTTATGGAAAGGTTTCTATCGGTCCTTCATATAAGTTGCCTCCGAAGGAACAAAGAGAGAATTAGGAACATATCACATGAAAATAATTTTGGTAATAATGTTTCGTGACAATTAATAAGTCAATATGGAAATAAAACCAGAGAGTTGAAATACTTTCTTCTAAGCCTAAGAATTATAAATCGTTAACATTTGAACCTGAAGTATCGGATGTAAATGAAAGGAATAAATAAATATATAATTCAGTAGCTAAATTATTTAGTAAAACTTGAAAAGAAAAAGAAAAAAAAATTGATGAGTCGATTGAGATGTATCAGATGTAACACAAGACAGATCAGAGATTTACAATTCGGAATAGTTCACATAAAGATTTTAATCATGCTTCAATATCAGATAAAGAAATAAACCCCAAACGGCATTATTTGTTGGAAATGTTAAATATTGTAAATGATCCAACAAATAGAACAATTAATTTCATATCAGATACAGCTAATATAGCTTAGAGCGGGCTACAGATATCTATCTATGATATAAAATATTATATAAATTTTTATACTTCTTAAAGAATTGTTATTTGTTTAAAATTTTAATAGCTTTTCATTTCTAATGAAGTCGACTTTTTCAACATATTCGCATTGGCCATTTGTAATATAATTTAACCCAAGAAGTTCCACAAAAAGTAACGAAATATTTAAAAGAAAAATAAAAACAGTTTTTGTAAAAGATCTGAACGTTGATTAAATATTAAATTATTTGTAAAAGTCAATTTTCATTGATATTAAAATATCTAAATGCGAGAGAAATTTCCTCATAATTTGAAAGGTTCAACTAAAATGTAAAATGCTATGGAATGATAACAAATAATTAACATATTTAAATGACTTCATCAATAATGCTTTTAATTAATTAAAATCACTATAAAAGAGAATTGCTCATAAACAATTCAATATTTCCATATTTCGTGGCTTTAAGAGCCACTAAATTAGTCGTTAGTAAAAGTTTAGTTTTAGTTAAAGTGTAAAAAAGATGACATTCAAATAGTTTTTTACCGCAACTCGCCAATGAATTAAAAAAAAATACATTTATATACATTTATATGGTGGGCCGGTCCGCGTTGCTGACCACAAAAATTTTCTTTTATTTTGAACTGCCTTTCAAAGTGAAACACCGCTACACGTTCATTGAGGACCCAACACAGAAACACACCACACGGCCCATAGTGAATGTATATAGAATTTGGCCAAAATCGGTTCAGTAGTTTTTGAGTTTATCGATCACGAACATACACGACATTTTTGTATATATATATATATATATATATATATAGATTACAATGTACTCGTATGTTTTTAGTTAATGCGGGTTTTGTTCGTTTTTTATATATGAAAATCTCTGCATTCCTCTACTGCTTTCTTTTTCTATATTTCGCAGCTCTATATGTTGCTTCGGCAGTAAATAGTTAATATATAGTGCTATCATCATAAAAACAGTGATAGAATTTGTTATATATTATATACGATATATAATAGCAAATATCGGAAAATCGCACTAATAATTAAAAGACGAATTATAAATACACGAATCCCATATGAGCCCATTTCAGTTTGATACTCAAATCTCTCTCCCATATCCCGCCTAATGAATAAATTCAATAGTGTGGCAATATTGATGACAAAAAGAAACTATTCGACGATTGTAGATGGGATTCAGAAACAACAGGTAGATGGTCAGCGAAACTCATAAGCCATATTGAAGTATAAATCAAAAGAAATTTTTTTTGGCGAAAACGATTAATTGTTGACTCAATTTCTTTCTGCTTATGGATACTTCCAGCAGTATCTGTACCGTATGTGTAAGACAGATGATACTGGTTGCATATACTGTGAAGAGTTCAACGACGATGCGCCTGTTGGACCATTCCGAGAACGGCTTTAAAGGATCACATTGGCGACTTCACTCACCAAGATCTTGTTATCAAATTGCTGGAGTATGAAGGCTACTGGAACGCCATGGCAAATTACATATGGCGTGGAAGAAGCGAGACCTTCATGCAGTTCAATAACGTGTGCGCTACCAGACGTAGTGTAGGACGATGTTTAGGTCCTTTCCGAAGTAATACAGAAATTAGCGCCGGAAAGGGGGTAGCAGAAAAAAAAGAGGCGGAGTGTTTTATTGGAAATACCAATCGCAACAGTGGTGACGATCACCGCGCAGAAGTACGGAAGTATTTTATATTCCACCTCTCCGTCAAAGAAAAAAATAGTTTCCCACTGTGAAGCCCTATACAAAACTCTAACGTAAAGAGTACAGTTGCTAACAACTCCACACTTAATACAACGTTCACTTCTAATTTAAATAGTGGTGCCATACTTTTGGAATTCCAATTTGTATAATTTGAAAGTGGTGAAATTATTAGCGGCCATAAAAGTTTTTCTGTAACACATTTTGCATTGCTGCTCCTTAATGAGATTAAATAATTATTTGCAAAAGAAAATAATTTGAAATTAACCCTCATAAGTACTGATACAATATGTCTCTTTAAGACACCAATGAAAAATAAAAAAATCGTATAAGCAAATTTGATGGCATGTTCCATTTATCTGCTGCGTTTCCTTTGAGAAGAACTTTCAGCTTACATGAGTTATTTTCTTTTCATCTGGAAAAATATAAAAAAATTACTTTTTATATCTCTGGCAAAATTTTCGGCAAGTAATGTCACATCCTTATGCTTTACAATAATAATTAATGTCTCTTTTGCCAAAATTGGCAAAATAAAAATTTCGTCATTTCGTTTTTTGGCTGTAAGCGGCAACACTTTTATCTGCCTGTCAAGAATTGCATTTCTATGAACATGAAAATTGTCATAGAAAATAAAGATTCTACATGTTGCATTATATGCATGCACTCTACATGCAATGCAATTATCCTTAAATCATATGGAATTCTTTGTGTTTGATAGTTTGACCAGCCACCGCCATCATTTCGAACTGATCATTTTTAAGTTCTTTCAAGTTTGAATGGAACATCAAAATATGCCACAAAGACAAATCTTGCTCAGTTTAGGGTTAAGGAGGTTTCCCAAAGTTTTCATTAAATATTTCATTCCATGTTGTGTTTTGATTGATAAAAGCAACTGTGATGACACGCCTTCTTTCCATTGATGGCTCCCCATGTGCCATATATGCTGTAAACCATAAAAAGTAAATCCCATCATATCAGTAAACAATTTTCTGCAGGAATATTAGATTTCTATTCAATAATTCTATGCCCAGTATTGCAATACAGTCCAAGTAGAGTTTTTAATACCTTCTTTAACTTTTTTTTTCATCCTGAATTCTGGTTAAAGCATAATTTTTAGTTTTTGCAGATGAAGTAGCAATTTCGATATCACTTTTTTCTATCTGGAATAAATTGCCGCCTTGTAACCAGATGAGCAACTACAGAGCAGGTTGTGTGGCTCATATTTTATTTATTTGGTTCATTAACGGATAGTTATGTTGCCCGAATATGACTTGCATTGCGCCGTTTTGTAGTTGATCTCATATTTTTTTATGTTTCTACGTTACAATGTATGCCAAAAGAATTTGTGGTAACTTTGGACTAAAATTAATTTTTAGTTTTAAAGCGGAGAATTTTTTTCCCCCGTTACTTTACTACGCACTAACTTTTTTTTCTGAATGAAAAACGACTTAATACGGCTCATCTGGTTTTCATTCAAATTTAATTCAAATTACAAACGTTGATAGTTTGACTGGGTCTACTCACTTAAACTGCTAATGGTAATGAAGACAACTCCAAACCATCCGACAATGTCAGCATAGATGGAATTTAGAAACAGCAGGCAGGTAGACACCGAAACTCATACCCAATATTGAAGGATGGGTTTGATTTTTGATTTAATTTTTCTCTCTACCGGATGGGCAAGGCATATGATAACGATTGCATATACTGTTCAGAGTTGAATGATGATGCGGGAAATGCGTCAGATGGAACATTCAAAGAAGCGCTTTCAGTGGTCATATTGCCGACTTCACTCACCAAACTATTGTTATGAAAATGCTGGAAAATGAAAGGAATGACTGGAATGACATGGCAAATTATGTCGTGTTCATGAAATGGACCAAACCTCGATGCAGTACAAGGAAGTGGTTTTTTATCACTAATTACACGTGATCTAATTAAAGCTTACGATCCTTAATAGGACGATGCAATACAGAAGTGAATACAGAAAGCAGTCCCAGGAATAGGAATCGCAGAAAAAAGTGCAGGGAGTGTTAGTAGAGATACTATTAGGAGCAGTCTATGAGGATCACTGTAAATCCGAAGAGATTTTTACCCCAACCTCTCCGTCTTGGGCCGAGACATCCCAAAAAACAAAAATGTGCCGAGTGTTTTAGTGGAAACACCACTCGATATAACGATGACGATCGCTGTATAGAAGTACGAAAGTATTTTAAGTCCAACCTCTCCGCCTCAGGCAGAGAGACCATAGAAACAAAAATGGGTAGAGTGTATTAGTGGAAACACTGCTCGGTTTAATGATAACGGTTACTGTATAGAAGTACGAAAGTATTTTAAGCTCAACGTCTCTGTCTCGGGTAGAGGGTAACAAAAGTATTTTAGTGGAAACAGCACTCACTATAATGATGACGATCATGTAAGTCTGAACCAACTTCTACATGTCGGGTGGAGATACCCCAGAAACAAAAAGGGACGGTGTATTTTAGTGGAAACCGCACTCAGTATAATGATGACGATCATTCTATAGAAGTACGAAAGTATTTTAAGTCCAACCTCTTCGCCTCGGGTAGAGATACCCCAGAAACAAAAAGGGACGGTGCATTTTAGTGGAAACCGCACTCAGTATAATGATGACGATCATTCTATAGAAGTACGAAAGTATTTTAAGTCCAACCTCTTCGCCTCGGGTAGAGATACCCCAGAAACAAAAAGGGACGGTGCATTTTAGTGGAAACCGCACTCAGTATAATGATGGCGATCACTCTTTAGAAGTACGAAAGTATTTGAAGTCCTACCTCTCCGCCATTACGCCCCCTACCATCGAGTTAGTTATGTTCAATTAGTTTTCTTAGTTAATAGTTCAATTTCGTTTTCCTAATATTTTCATATTTTCTTTGAGGTTTATTTTGTATGGCCAACAGAGGGAGACAGTGGTCATTTGCTAAGTTATCAGATCTTGGTGAAGTGCACTGCCGGATATAGAATATAAACATCAAATTTTATTTAAACAGCCAGGAAACATATATGCCACTATTTCGTCCCAGCCATCTGTTATTATATTTATTTTCACAGTGTAGTTTTTGCACCACATTGTGTAGTTCTTATTAAGTGCTTTCCTTAATTAAAACCAAGTTGCATTTAGCAGCCACAAATCCTTTTATGATCCTTATTATAACCTTCTAGTTATGCATACGGGTGTTCCCATTAATTCCTGACATTTATATTGGAGCAGTACACTTATAAAAATTTGTTTTAAAAATAAACATTTTGCCTCCTCTCATTCGAAGAGTTTGAAAATTCAAAACTATGAAAAAGACCACAACAAGCTTTAAAGCTTTATGCCCAACTGTTACCTGCCAATCATTTCAGGTAAATGGTGTAAATTTTTAACAGTTCCCCATAATAATCGCTAATAATAATCCTGCAGTTCTTTCTTCACTTAAATCGAATTAAATTTTTTTTTTTTTTTTTTTTTTTTTGGTTAACTTGTGCCCGTTGCTGCTGCACAAGTTTAGTAATTGGTGGCATTAGAATCGCTCATTAGCAAAGAATCTTCTATCGCTACATGAGAAATCTTATTGTAGATTTTGCTGTTATTTTTATTACACAAAAATAAAATAAATAATGAAAAAAAAAGTAAGTAAAAGAGCCATTATGACAAAAACTTGTTAAGAAAATTTTCCGGCAACGTGTTGTATGAAATTTTAGTTGCCGGCTGAATGAAAATTGAACATCTTTCAAGTGCGTGGCTTCCTGAGAACATCTAAATTGCCTGGGGATGTGGTGGAAAAAAAGAAAAGAAAATATAAACACGTTTGCGAATATTGCAATCGTGTTCATATCGATTAGATGTAATGTGGGTTGGTTGTTGCTGGTATTCACTTTTGCTATTTTAGCGCCAAATTATTACCTGTGGAATATTCAAAATGTGTAAGCAGCATGCAGTAAATTACAATGTTGGAAGCGATCAATGTGAAACTTTTTCAATTATCCCTAAAATACCCCTCAGGGGCCATAATAAAAATAAATACAACGAAGTAAATCAGTGGAAAAACTGAACAATAGAGGAAATCTCTGAAATGAAGGCAAGTTAAATAGTATAACGGGTGTCTGTTTTAGAGCTGCCAAACTTTGAGTTGGCAACACAGTTTTTTTTTATAGCTGGTAATTCTTTTAAAATAATACTGCTAATGGCAAGAAATAGAAAATTTGCTCTTCGACGAATGCCATATTACTTTGCATGAATACGTAAATAAGCAGAATGGGAGTGGCAGAGGTTGTTTCTTAGCTTGCTGCTGGTATATAGAGAGATAGCAAGGAATAATTACAAACCAAGGAATAATGCACATGTAATGTAGGCCAAGGATAACTTTCTTTTCGAAAGTTATCTTGCCGACGAACATCTGACATGCGTTTCTCCATTTGTAAATCTCGTGTGTAGTATCAACGGGTTTCGCGGAGCCAAAAACCTTTTCAGCTGATATTCCAGTAGATTTTGAAGTAGTAATTTTTGGTGCCACATTATTCTGCACTGGTTCAGGGAGTTCAGGAAGAGGAAGTGTACGCTAGAGTTCACGGGTTCGCTTTCTATCTACAACCTGCCTCTTTTTCTTTGGACGATCCGAAAGCTTATAGCAAAGCTCATTATTTCCTTACTTATTTCTTGCTGTCTTAAATTGGTTTTCTTGCTTTTTTTTTTGTGGTTTTAACTGGCTTAAAATATTTCAATGATTTTCACTTTTTCCCTCGTTCATTGTATTGCATGCCCCTTACTTTTCCAAGTAATGTTATTATTAAGGTTATGCCTACTTTTATTATTTTCTTTTTCTATTTATGTTTTTACTTGTAGGGGAAATTGCCATTAATCATGCTAAATGTTTACAATTAAAATATAAATTTACAGCTTAGTCATTCTAGACGAACACTGCCAATACGAGTGTTGCAATGTTTCTTGTTAGATCGTTCAAAAACAAACACCCGTTTAACACAATTAGTTGTGCTTTATTCTGGGGCGTGAAATTCCATCTGCCGTATAATTTAATATGATATTAAATTAGAAACTAAAATCTAAGCTTAAAAAATTTAAAATAAGCAAGCGAATATTTAATATTTAAATTGAAAACTACAACAACAACAACAACAACAACAAACAGCAACAGAAAAAGAAAAAAAGAAATTTAAGATCAAAATTAAAACTAGAAAAATTTTTATAAAAAAGTATTAAAACTTTAATTTCAAAATAGCATAAAAATAAAAAATTAAGCGATAAAAAAAAAATTAAAAATTTTTATTAACAAATGATGGTCATGAGCAAACTGTTTCAAAGTAATAAAAAAAATAATAATATTCGTCTGAATATTAATTGTGATTAATTTAGGACGATTCACACATCCAATAAAGAGAAAGTCACAAAGTGCCAATAATTCCGAAAACTTAAAATCGAAATAAGTAATTAATATTTTACAAATGCAAATGGAATTATAAGCTGACAACTAAATTTAAATTTTATGCCATAATTTTTTTTTATGTATGTAAATGAGATTCAACCATAATCCCGCCCCTGTCGTAATTCGTATGGCAATGAAAAGTAGAAGAAAAGCC
The DNA here is from genome assembly GCA_963402855.1 of Ormia ochracea. Classification (NCBI taxonomy): domain Eukaryota; kingdom Metazoa; phylum Arthropoda; class Insecta; order Diptera; family Tachinidae; genus Ormia; species Ormia ochracea. The sequence continues at coordinate 37,674,018 of OY727109.1, forward strand.
CTGAAAGAAGTTTTTTGAAATTGCAGATGGATTGTTTTGCAATGCCAATGAAAAGAAGAATCTTTTGAAAATCCTTCTTTCACAAACGTTTTATAAACTCAAGTCTCAGAATCGGCTTACCTGAATGAATGATAATTAATTAAACATTACGTGTCGTAAAACACGTATGTATTCACGCTACAAGTCAGGCTGCAAAAGAGAACATTAAATTTTTTTAATAAAAATTATCAAATATACAATATATAATATATAACTGTAGACATACATATTTAATTTAAAACAGTAAATAAACTTTATTTATGAAAATTATTATTTTTTTTTTTTGGTAAAATAAATTTGGCATGTGAAATAGACAACTTGTTAGATCGTTGCTATTACTTTTCCAATAGCCAGTTATATATTTTTTTCCAGCAAATCATCCTCATACCGTTCATATGAAATTACATCCCGTCGTCATTGAACTCGGCCTGTGTGCTGAGAACCAGAATCTACAAATTGCGTGGCATTTGTTTCTTATTGCAACTCTCTGCCATCGATTACGAAACCACAAGCAGGCAGGCGTTTCTTATTTTAATTTATTGCCATAAGCTTGGCGTTAGTTTTTCCATAGTTCTGGCTTTAATCTTCTAAGAATGTTTAATTTCAAAAACACATTGACAAACTGCTTGTTGTATCGAGTGAAATAAATTTGCGGTTGCTGCTTGCAAAAACGATATTTTGAAGAGAGAAAACTTTTTCTTTTTTTGTGATGGGGGATTATTAAGCATATACAATATATATTGTGGAGTTCATATCCATAATTTAAAACTGTCCACTGACTTCTTTCTAAGGAATTCTCAAGAATTATTATAATTGCAAAACATTTAATTCCCAAAAGATAATATTCACTAGAAAACTTAATTTTCAAGAATTCTGATCTGCTCACTCAGTGCATCTATGCAGTATTACAGCTTTATGCTGGAGTTAATGTCGACGTCGTAAACGTCGTATGAATTAATTTCATTGTGCTGTTAATGTCAACGCCGTACACGACGTTAAATATAAACTGGTAATTTGAAAATTCATGTACTGAAATATTTCTAATTAAATACTTATTACTTATTTTTTTCCAAATCTCTCCTTTAAGAGTTGTATTCTTATGGTTCTTGGAGAATTTGTTATATAAAAGTTCGTTTTCGCGAATAGCATTTATAATTTTTTCATTTAATGTACTATCCGAGCTCATTTTAATTAAAAAAAAAGAAACAGATTAAACAAGTACAAAAATCAGATAATTACGTATGAATATTGGTTTGACGTTTCATGGTACGCCGTACAAACGCTGAAAAAGTTGAAATCGATTGAACTTCTTCTGCGTTTAATTTCTGAAGTCGTTAAGATTAACAGCTCTCATACAATTTCATATGTTTCAATTTCAACTTTTTTTTGACAGTTGACGACGTTCAGACGGCGTTTACGATATCGACATTAACTCCAGCATTACACTCAAAAAAAAAAAAATTAAATAGAAATAAAAAAAAATTTACTTAGTTTTAGTACAAAATTCTAATAAATATCTTGCAGCATGTCACTTTTATTAAGCAGGAGTTTTATTAAGCAGGAGTTTTATCCAGCAATAGCAGGACTCTTTCGAGTTATCCCCACATTAAGCAACTTTTCCCCAACTACAGTCTCATAATGTTTCAATATCAATTTTCCAACTAATTTATTTATAATCTAAATCAGTTTACTAAAAAAAAAAAAACTTCTCAATAAAATAAATTTTTTTTTTGATGAAACTGAGATTCGAACCAGCGACCTTTAAAACTTAGAAGAAAGAATTTCAGATAAATTTGTTTATTAGTGTTCTTAATCAGAGGTATCTACTTCCCAAAGCTAAAATTTTATAACAAATTGATCAAGTCCATCTCTGATAAATTATTTTAAACTCAATTTCGCTTTTCTCACATCTAGAAAAATATTCATCAGAGTAAGGAAACATTTCCTAAGATATATGAACTATTTATACTAGTAATTTTTGTTACATCAGAGAGAAAAAAATTATATAAAAATAATTTTTAATAAAAAAAAAATGATTCTGAACAACATAGAATAAAAATATACGTTAGATTGAAAAGAAGATTTCAAGGTTCCAAAAATAGTTCTCTATTTACTTCTGTTAAAGCAATTTACCAGCGAAAGGGGCTGAGAGCAAAGTAGTGATTTCAAAGACGGTTATATTTTTGACTTTAGACAAAATTTAAGGTAGACGTACAAAGCTCAATGAACTCTCTTTGTTATGAGGATCATCAATATATACCTCTTTTCGGAGAAGGGCTTAAAAGCAAAGGTTACCTGACTCATTGGTTTCGCCTTAAAGTGAAAAATTAGCTGTTCTTTAAAAACCTCCGGTTAGTATATTCTCCCATTGATTGTAGGCACTGATCTTTCCTGAAAAATACTTAGCCATCAGTAAGCACTCAGGTAAACTTTTTGACTTTGGACAAAAGTTAAGACAGACGGACAAAGCTCAATCAACTCTCTTTGTTATGAGGATCATCAATATATACCTCTTTTCGGAGAAGGGCTTAAAAGCAAAGGTTACCTGACTCATTGGATTCGCCTTAAAGTGAAAAATTAGCTGTGCTTTAAAAACCTCCGGTTAGTATATTCCCCCATTGATTGTAGATACTGATCTTTCCTGAAAAATACTTAGCCATCAGTAAGCACTCAGGTAAACTTTTTGACTTTGGACAAAATTTAAGACAGACGGACAAAGCTCAATCAACTCTCTTTGTTATGAGGATCATCAATATATACCTCTTTTCGGAGAAGGGCTTAAAAGCAAAGGTTACCTGACTCATTGGTTTCGCCTTAAAGTGAAAAATTAGCTGTTCTTTAAAAACCTCCGGTTAGTATATTCCCCCATTGATTGTAGATACTGATCTTTCCTGAAAAATACTTAGCCATCAGTAAGCACTCAGGTAAACTTTTTGACTTTGGACAAAATTTAAGACAGACGGACAAAGCTCAATCAACTCTCTTTGTTATGAGGATCATCAATATATACCTCTTTTCGGAGAAGGGCTTAAAAGCAAAGGTTACCTGACTCATTGGTTTCGCCTTAAAGTGAAAAATTAGCTGTTCTTTAAAAACCTCCGGTTAGTATATTCTCCCATTGATTGTAGGCACTGATCTTTCCTGAAAAATACTTAGCCATCAGTAAGCACTCAGGTAAACTTTTTGACTTTGGACAAAAGTTAAGACAGACGGACAAAGCTCAATGATTTCTCTTTGTTATGAGGATCATCAATATATACCTCTTTTCGGAGAAGGGCTTAAAAGCAAAGGTTACCTGACTCATTGGTTTCGCCTTAAAGTGAAAAATTAGCTGTTCTTTAAAAACCTCCGGTTAGTATATTCTCCCATTGATTGTAGGCACAGATCTTTCCTGAAAAATACTTAGCCATCAGTAAGCACTCAGGTAAACTTTTTGACTTTGGACAAAATTTAAGACAGACGGACAAAGCTCAATCAACTCTCTTTGTTATGAGGATCATCAATATATACCTCTTTTCGGAGAAGGGCTTAAAAGCAAAGGTTACCTGACTCATTGGTTTCGCCTTAAAGTGAAAAATTAGCTGTTCTTTAAAAACCTCCGGTTAGTATATTCTCCCATTGATTGTAGGCACTGATCTTTCCTGAAAAATACTTAGCCATCAGTAAGCACTCAGGTAAACTTTTTGACTTTGGACAAAAGTTAAGACAGACGGACAAAGCTCAATCAACTCTCTTTGTTATGAGGATCATCAATATATACCTCTTTTCGGAGAAGGGCTTAAAAGCAAAGGTTACCTGACTCATTGGATTCGCCTTAAAGTGAAAAATTAGCTGTGCTTTAAAAACCTCCGGTTAGTATATTCCCCCATTGATTGTAGATACTGATCTTTCCTGAAAAATACTTAGCCATCAGTAAGCACTCAGGTAAACTTTTTGACTTTGGACAAAATTTAAGACAGACGGACAAAGCTCAATCAACTCTCTTTGTTATGAGGATCATCAATATATACCTCTTTTCGGAGAAGGGCTTAAAAGCAAAGGTTACCTGACTCATTGGTTTCGCCTTAAAGTGAAAAATTAGCTGTTCTTTAAAAACCTCCGGTTAGTATATTCCCCCATTGATTGTAGATACTGATCTTTCCTGAAAAATACTTAGCCATCAGTAAGCACTCAGGTAAACTTTTTGACTTTGGACAAAATTTAAGACAGACGGACAAAGCTCAATCAACTCTCTTTGTTATGAGGATCATCAATATATACCTCTTTTCGGAGAAGGGCTTAAAAGCAAAGGTTACCTGACTCATTGGTTTCGCCTTAAAGTGAAAAATTAGCTGTTCTTTAAAAACCTCCGGTTAGTATATTCTCCCATTGATTGTAGGCACTGATCTTTCCTGAAAAATACTTAGCCATCAGTAAGCACTCAGGTAAACTTTTTGACTTTGGACAAAAGTTAAGACAGACGGACAAAGCTCAATGATTTCTCTTTGTTATGAGGATCATCAATATATACCTCTTTTCGGAGAAGGGCTTAAAAGCAAAGGTTACCTGACTCATTGGTTTCGCCTTAAAGTGAAAAATTAGCTGTTCTTTAAAAACCTCCGGTTAGTATATTCTCCCATTGATTGTAGGCACTGATCTTTCCTGAAAAATACTTAGCCATCAGTAAGCACTCAGGTAAACTTTTTGACTTTGGACAAAATTTAAGACAGACGGACAAAGCTCAATCAACTCTCTTTGTTATGAGGATCATCAATATATACCTCTTTTCGGAGAAGGGCTTAAAAGCAAAGGTTACCTGACTCATTGGTTTCGCCTTAAAGTGAAAAATTAGCTGTTCTTTAAAAACCTCCGGTTAGTATATTCTCCCATTGATTGTAGGCACTGATCTTTCCTGAAAAATACTTAGCCATCAGTAAGCACTCAGGTAAACTTTTTGACTTTGGACAAAATTTAAGACAGACGGACAAAGCTCAATCAACTCTCTTTGTTATGAGGATCATCAATATATACCTCTTTTCGGAGAAGGGCTTAAAAGCAAAGGTTACCTGACTCATTGGTTTCGCCTTAAAGTGAAAAATTAGCTGTTCTTTAAAAACCTCCGGTTAGTATATTCTCCCATTGATTGTAGGCACTGATCTTTCCTGAAAAATACTTAGCCATCAGTAAGCACTCAGGTAAACTTTTTGACTTTGGACAAAATTTAAGACAGACGGACAAAGCTCAATCAACTCTCTTTGTTATGAGGATCATCAATATATACCTCTTTTCGGAGAAGGGCTTAAAAGCAAAGGTTACCTGACTCATTGGTTTCGCCTTAAAGTGAAAAATTAGCTGTTCTTTAAAAACCTCCGGTTAGTATATTCTCCCATTGATTGTAGGCACTGATCTTTCCTGAAAAATACTTAGCCATCAGTAAGCACTCAGGTAAACTTTTTGACTTTGGACAAAATTTAAGACAGACGGACAAAGCTCAATCAACTCTCTTTGTTATGAGGATCATCAATATATACCTCTTTTCGGAGAAGGGCTTAAAAGCAAAGGTTACCTGACTCATTGGTTTCGCCTTAAAGTGAAAAATTAGCTGTGCTTTAAAAACCTCCGGTTAGTATATTCTCCCATTGATTGTAGGCGCTGATCTTTCCAGAAAAATACTTAGCCATTAGTAAGCACTCAGGTAAACTTAGAATCATGCATACAACTCTAATCAAAACCAGTGTAGATTAGAAGTACAACTCAAACAACATCAAGTCGTTTAATTATGTTGCACGTTGGTGTCCGACAAATTGCATGTGTCATGTTTAGATATTTCTTGACGCTTTCCAACATTTACGTCTGATTTCAATCTTCTCACTCGTCAGCTGTGTGTGTGTGTGTCCCTGTGCTCATCTGTCGCCATTCTCTTAACAACAATTCTAAAGTCAAATTAATGGAGTCGACACGACAAGCAAAATCTGCAAAAACTTTAAATCCTCGTCAAGATAAGATTTTTAGCTAAAAAGAGAATAGACTCTCAATAAACATTAACCAAATATTTGCTGCCGCTGTCAGAGTCTTATGCACTTGTGATCATGACTTGAAAGCCATTTGGCAGCGATTTTAATTTTATGGCTTTAAAGATTAACAAAATTAAATAAAACAAACAACGCAATGCCAACTGCTGAAGACGACGTAAGTTGGATACTTGACCATAAATGTAAATTTTAATGATGATATATATTTGTAAGTATTTGCGCGATTTGTTTTATATGCTCTCGTATATGCGTCTTTCCAAAAGCTCGGATCTGGTTATTGAATATGGTGAATTATAACATTTTCTTTTAATTAACTGAAAATACTCTAATGGCCAAGAGCTGAATATTTGAAATAGTGCAACCGCGCAAAACCGTTCCACTTGCAGCGTGAGAGAATCATTTAGTTTAAAATGTAAGAAGTAAGGAAATGCTTACGAGTATAAACGAAATTCCAAGAAATTTTCATTGGCGAATCCTCTACGTCATCCGGCTTCTAATTAGCCATTTGAATACGATTAAAAGTATTTAATCAAACTGCGTGGAATAAGTTGAAGATCCTTAAGAGTTGAGCTTTGTATGTTCGTTGTTTTTTCACTCTGCTATTATTTTTATTGATCAACAGGTGCCAGCAAGCGGAATTTGCTAAAAAAAAGAAGAACTAAAAACGTGGGATTAGATTCGATACGTTGGCTACTACGCCACAGGTTTAAGCTTTCATTACCGCAACCCGATTACGGAGTGCATTTGCAAATCCTTTATTACATTGGTAAACTTACCTTAAGCACACAATTACCATACATTTCAATGCATCTATTTAAAATATGTTACTTTAATTAGGGCGCTGCATATTTTTCAAGGTAAAAAAGTTGAAATTTTTTATGGGATACAATATTTCTAGAATGGCCTCGTTTATAAAAATGTAATGGAAATTATTATAAAGTTCGGAAACATTTCAGCACAATAGTTAGGAACGCATAGTAGCTTTAAATGCAACCATGTGCGTAAGTGTAATAACGCAAGGAAAATGCTTAGCGAAATTGCTTATCAATTTAAACTCCTTTTAGTGAATGTAAGTCTATAAAACTTGCATTTAGGGAAATGGAAAAAATTCCTAAATTATTTTTTAGGGAAAATTAAATATAAAAAATTATATTGAACTGGGAAGCAGAATATCAAAATCTTTTTAAATTCGAAAATTCACAGAAAACAAGTGAAATCAAGGAAACTGCCCTGGACAAGAAAGTAAATTTTTATTGTTATTTTCTATTTTAAAAACTCTAAACAGCTGAAGGATAAACCGGTGAGTTGGAATTGAGTATATAATTTATATATAATAATTTATAATAATTCATCAAACTGTTATTGGAGGAATCATACTGATATATTAGAGAAAAATTCCCAAAAATTAATGCCCACTGTGCAACAGAACTATGAATTCGCGAAGGAAAATTAAAGAGAGAGCTTTTAATAGTCGTTTAAATATCAATCCTTTAGATTATCTGTGTACATGTATTTTTTTGCTTTATGGCCTGAACAAGGAACCAATCAGCTATTTCATTGAATAAATTGAAATAAAAACATTGAATTTTAGAAAAAAAGTCCTTTTTAAAAATGGAAAATATACATTTTTTTAAACAGAGCTCTATTTGCTGCCACTTAACGAAACAGCTGATTCAAGAGAGAACGTACAAAGTAGCTCTGCATTATGAGTATATATGAGCGCCCATTTCTTCTGCATTGTCTTCCTCTCTCTAGCATTGAAATGGCCACAGTCTTCCATTTTTCAACATTTTTTAAATATCCCAATAATATGGCTGGAAATAATTGCATAGAAAACATCTCAGATAAATTTAAAGTGTCTGGTGTTTCGCATTGCCGTGCTTTAAATTTTTCGAGATCTAATACAAGATGGCTACCAGATGCTCTCGTAAGGGCCGATAGAAGCAAATGGTAAATTTCGTTTTAAAATTTTTACAGAGTTGAGAATTTGTTTTATCAGCGCCTCCCTAATTGCCGCTAACAAATCAGAAAGAAAATTAAACACATGCTTTTGCAAGCCATGAGCTTTTCTTGTACACCATGCATGTGGGAAGTTCAAACATTCAAAACGTCCAAGTATCCATAACAAATCATTGATGATAAATTGTGCATTTATAGCTTTTGGGTGTAAACTGCACTTAACTAAACAACATAAACAACATTTTAAGCAATGCAATCTGTGTGTGTGTGTGTGGGTGTGTGTGTGCGAGTGTTTTAAAAGTTTTTTAAACACAACATAAGCCGGCAATAAACTTGCTGGTTTAAAATAATAATAAACTTTTGTTTTATGTGCAAAGAAGTTCTCTGTCAACTTGAAAGTTTTGACCGATGACCCCCAATATTTATTTTTACCAATTGCCACAATAATGCATTGCAATACAATGAAAAGTTTTTATAAAAAATGTTGACCTCTTTGGTTGATTTTTATTATTTTTTGAGGAGCAGCCAACACACACACAAATTGGTTAACCTGCTCTTTTTTTTTAACTGTAGTGGTATTTAAATAAATATTTAATAGTTAGATTATTAAATTTGCATTATTTTTAATGCACACTAACTTATATTGTGATATCGCTATGACGAACGCATTAATAAATTAAAGCTATTCTTTGCAGGGTGTGATGCCAACTCATTTTCACATTCATAAAAGCCTATTTTTGTTTAAAAAAAGCCCTCGAAAACAGAACTGTTCGAACAGAACTGTCAACCTTCGTAGTTATAATTTTATTGCCAGAAATTTTTCATTTTTAAAAATATATTTAATTTTCAGTAGACATAAAATTGCCTTCTCCTTAACTAAATGATTTCATTTAATATTTTAAATATTTTTTCATTAATTCCTGCTGACAAGTATTGCAGAAGAAGAGAGAATAGTACGGGAGAGATCTACTTTCATATTTTTTGTTAAAATTTCAGTACTGTTCTTCTACTAGAAGTAGCAAGAAAATGAGCCATTCTACTAGTAGGTGCACTCCAGCTGATGTTCAGCTGCAAGCTACCTCCAACAGCTGCTACGCGTTCAGCTGCCCCAACTGAAGGCATATCTACGATTTTAAACGCTTCCATTTTTTTTTATTTGACTGCATATGCTTTATATCCTTTCATTTATAATGTTTTTAAGCTGCTACGTAGAGATAATGATAAGAAATTAAAACATTGTAACATAAAATCTGTAGTGTATACGAGGTGTGATCAAAAATAACCTTTATTTTCAATATTTTCAAAAGTGTTTATTAACTCATCAATAACTATCTTGCACTCTTCAAAGTGATCCATCTCAGATATAAAACACTTATGCCAGCATTTCCCACATTTTCTCGAAACACTTCTGAAACGCGGCCATTTTCGATTTTTCTTTTATCGCCTTAATCGTAGCAAAAGGCTTTTCTTTCGTCGGTGTCCTTAGTTTTAAGAAGAGGAAAAAGTCAGTCAACAATATCGAGAGATAAAATAGCTTTAAGCTCGTTCCTGGTGCAATTTTATCTACCAGCCAATAATAGAATGAATTCCCCTCAAACACCGGTATATATTTATCGATATCTGCTTACTGCCGATATTTCTCCACCAAATAAAATAGTCCTTGAAAACCCTTAAAGTAAATATTGAAGTATTCACATGCGCATGCACTAACTAACCCAAAGAGTGGGAGGATTTTTATTATAAATTCAATAAACAATGGAAGTATTTGTGCCCCAAAGGCTGAAAGATGTTTCTTCTTCTTATTCAATTGTTTTCAAATAAAAATTATTATTATTTCGTTGTTGCTTTTTTTTCTAACATTTCTTAGCAAATAAAGGTCATTGTGTAGCATCTTCCTGCTTGGCCTGAAGCTTTAAAGTAATTTATACTTGTATGCCATTCCTTTGCATTGGAGGATGCATGTACGCACACACACACACACAAACACACACACATGCATATTTAAGCGGACATGAAGCTGTTGCAGAAAAATAAATAATAAATAAAAAATGTTTAAGATGTTTTTATGCAGATTTATGCCCATTTGCAATACACACAAAAGTCGTTCTGCTGTTGTTTATCGCATGGAAAAGTCAAGAAGTTTGTGACAAGCTTTTCTCTTCTAGTCACATGCACCACCTGAAATGTGCTTGTTTTGAAAAATATTCAAGTTTTATTTCTGTTCTACAACTTCTGCATGCGAAGGTGCACATACCCGCACACAGACTCACATACATTTACACAAAACTATATGCATATGGATGCACATGCACACATACATATATTTTAAGCTAAACACATTTCTGTTGAGAGTGAGGGCAGTAGTGTTATTAGTTGCGGATGTTTGACCAGTTTGCAATTATTTTGAATTTTGATAAATGGTGCATGCTATGAAATCGGTATGCTAACCTGATTTCAAAGAGGCTTATTATTATCCAAGAATGTAGAATTTTAAAGCAAAATTTTTGTTTAATCTATAAATGAAATTACAAGGAAGACAGGAGTTGCAACACTCTAAAGTAGACTTTATTTTTCTAACGGGTAACAGTAACACAACAAGTTGGAATATTAATTTTCAACTCTCTAGAGCTTCTAGGCGTTATGATTGTTAAAAAGAAATATTTGTAAATGAATGATAAGATAAGAATGAAATGCAACATATGCAAGACATTTCGATATGCTTTTACATTCTGCTTGCAGGCATTTTCACTGAAAACATTTCTAGATGTTCCAAAAGATAAAATGCAGCATTATAAATTCTTAAGCGATTAAAATTATAAACTCATTATAAATTCTTAGGCCCTGCTGTTTGGTTATGTAACTGTTATACAAAACAAAATGTGCCTAATAGTACCTAATAAAATTGCTCAAAATTAATAAGATATCTATATTTATAGTTTTATTTTTCAATAAGAACATCTTATTATTTTCATAGGGGACCTTTTTTTGAAAAAATCAAGAAGAATACCCAATAAAATCAAGCAGAAAAACTTTTTAAGAAATTTAATAAGACAACCTAATAATAAAATGAAGAAGAACCCCTTATGGTTTCTATGTAAGTTAATTCATATTTATGAAATAATAAGGAACCTAATATAAGGAAGAAGATAACCTTATTAAAAATAATAACAAGATAATTTACTCACAATCATATAGGAACCTAATAAAATCAAGAAGAAAACTTTTCTGAAAAAACAAGAAGGTGACCTAATGAAATCAATAACGAAAACCTTTTAGAAAAAATTTAGAAGATGGCCTAATAAAATGAAGAAGGACACCTTATGATTCGTATGTAAGTTAATTCATATTTATGAAATAATAAGGAACCTAATATAATGGAGAAGATAACCTTATTAAAAATAATAACAAGATAATTTACTCACAATCATATGAGTACCTAATAAAATCAAGAAGAAAACTTTTTAAGAAATTTAATAAGACAACCTAATAATAAAATGAAGAAGGACCCCTTATGGTTTCTATGTAAGTAAATTCATATTTATGAAATAATGAGGAACCTAATATAAGGAAGAAGATAACCTTATTAAAAATAATAAGAAGATAATTTACTCACAATCATATAGGAACCTACTAAAATCAAGAAGAAAACTTTTCTGAAAAAATCAAGAAGGTGACCTTATGAAATCAATAACGAAAACTTTTTGAAAAAACTAAGAAGATGGCCTAATAAAATGAAGAAGGACCCCTTATGATTCCTATGTAAGTTAATTCATATTTATGAAATAATAAGGAACCTAATATAATGGAGAAGATAACCTTATTAAAAATAATAACAAGATAATTTACTCACAATCATATGACCACCTAATAAAATCAAGAAGAAAACTTTTCTGAAAAAATCAAGAAGGTGACCTTATGAAATCAATAACGAAAACTTTTTGAAAAAACTAAGAAGATGGCCTAATGAAATCAAAAAGAAGTTAATTTTTTACATAATTAGGAAGAACCCCTAATAAAATCAATTAATCTCTATGGTTTGCTTTTTTTTTTTGTGCTTAAAAATAAGTGAGTTTGAGCATTAAAAATGCAAATAAGAAGTTTCCTTCTTGATTTTATGTGTTTTCCTCCTTTAGAAAATTAATAAAATTTAGCATATTGAAACAATAAGGAATCTCTTTAGAAAAACCTTCGCTTCTTTCTGCTGGGGTACTTTTTTCGTAGAGAAAATCTTCTTGATTCTATGAGACAGTTTTTGCTTTATATACATACCTAACAAAATTATGTCTTGCATTAATGTCCTCGCTGAAGGTAAACGTTCTAGTAAATACTACTATGCTGATGCTAACGTAGCCTTTAAGTGCCCCTGTACAAATAACTAGTGGGACTAATAGAGTATACCCCTGCTGCAAATATCTCTGTGTCGGGAATCTTCCTTGTAATTTTCAAATTCTTCAAAAAAAAAGATATATAATAGATATAAGATTTTTAGTTGCCTATTGAAATAAGAATTTCGCAAAAAGTATGCCTTAGAAATGGGCTCTTGTAAAAATGATAAGCTTTGAGCTTTTCTTCCAACGAGCTAAGCTTTTGGGAAAGTCAATTAATTTTAAAGAAAGTCAATTAAAATATGGTGGGGTTTTTTTAAAAACATTTTTAAAAAACCAGGTTCGTGTTTTTTAAAAAGTCCGGCTTCTAAAAGTCCTTCTTTAAAATATTGAATTTTTGTATCTGAGGACTTCAGCTCAAGAAAAGTCTGAACTTCTTATAAAACGATGCACTTAATTAAAATGTAAATAGATATTCTCTTGTAAAATTTAAAAACTTTGTTTTTTTTAGCAATTTATTCTTAAGTAGTCTGCAGTAATAGAATTAATATATAAAAATAGGTCCTTAAAAAAAAAAATTTTGTAAGAAGTAAATTTATATTATATATATTTATTAGGGGTTCAAAAGGCCGGCTTAAACAAGAAAACATTAGAATTTTAATTTCTTTAATTAATTGTTATGAAATTTACAACTTTCAAAAATTAATTTAACCTCTGTAAAGTCTTTTGAGGACATTTCCAAATACATAATTCTTTAGTAATATCTTAAAGTAACTTCTTAATGTAACTTCTTGCCGATATAGATACTGTTAAGCTGCTTCTTACTTTAGCGATGAAATACAGCAATAGAGGAGCAGCTTTAAAATTTAACTCCATTTTGCATACTTTATCGTCTAAAGACGATAAAAAACAAATTAAATATTTATTTCAAAAACAGAATTAAACCGCAGGATAATTTATTGCTTCTACGCTGAGAAGCTAATTTTCTACAACTTCCTCTTTGTTAAGTATCTAATAGTTACCATTTTTCAACGTATTTTAGTGCAAATATTTTCATAATACCATGTAAATGTATTTTATGACCGTTAAATTTAAACTGCAATAAAAACTCATTAGAGTCGCTTTGCAAAAGAGAGTAAAAGAATCGTTAAGAAAAATTGCTAATTGACTCGCTAACTCAAAACCGATACACGATACATATTAAAGAGAAGTGAAGTTTGAATACCACAAATAAACATAAACTGCGTCAGTTGTCAGCTTTTAATATACTGATCAAATGAATAAGTGCTTACAATGGAAAGTAGCCAATCAAGCGAAAACATTTGGACTATGCGGTAGCCGATAAATTAATGTTTTAATATGACTTCAAACGGACATGCACAAATTTGCCAGATCTAATGATGGCCATAAGACTACAAAACTCTAGACGTACTTGTACTCAATGACGTTAATTAATATGAAACCAAAAAAGAATTACAAAAACTATAAGCCAACTACATTTCAATATGTTAAACAGAAAGGAAATCTTAACGTAGTCGTGGTGTTTTTAGAAACAGTCTTTTTGTGGCACTGAGTGAGAGATTTATTTGATTTCTATGGCAACTGGAAAAAGTTTGTTGCTTAAGTCTTTTGTTTTGTATGCAGTGAAAAAACCGCAAATTCAATATTTTCCACAAGTTACAACTTATTTGCCGATTGAATTATGACAAAGTATATAACTTACACCCTCTTTCAACTCGGCTTAAAAGTAAATGTGAAACAGTGGAATAACAAAAGAACGATCCAGCAATTACACTCAAAGAAACAAATAAGTTATTGGCTATATTTGAATATAGATTTTCAATAGCTTATAAATGGTTTTAAAATGTCAGTTTAACAAATTTCAATTAGAGGTAAAAAAAATTATTTAAATTATGTAAACATATTTTTTCCATGTTTTTCAAAGCATATACATACATCTTTCATACATCTAATGAAATCTTACTTGACCACAAGGAATGTGTTTCAAATTATAAAAAAATTATCTCAAACTTTTTAGAAATATTCTTCTGTAGCAAAATTAAATGTTATTTTATTTGAAACATTTCAGTGAACTAAAGCCACATGCCCATACAAGGAAATAATAGGTTCCACATCATCTAAAATTTAATTACTCAAAGCTATAATAATTTTGCATATAAACTAAACTGTTCTGAAATCCCTAAAGTCTTTTCTTACAGGTGAAATAAATCGTATTGGAACACTACTTTCCGTTTAGTCACATATTACTGCTCAAATTAGCCATATACCCATACAAGGAAATATTAGGTTCCAAATTGTCAAAAATTCAATTAATCAAAAGCCTTAATAACTTTTCATATAAACTAAGCTGTTCTGAAATCCCAAAAATCTCTTCTTATCGGTGAAACAAATCGCATTGGAACACCACTTCCCATTTAGACAAATATTACTGCTCACAATAGCCATATATCGTCTTTCCGCTGAAATATGATGTATTGCAGTACCAGGCCAAATTTTATTGCTCAAAGGGGCTACATACCCATACAAGCAGTTTTTAAGTTCCACATTTTTAAAATTCTATTACCCAAAAGCAGTGATAGTTTTGGAAATAAACTAAACTGTTCTGAAATGCTAAAAAGGAAATGAAAATGGTCTAGTAAGTCTTATCGTATGGGGTTTGTGTATATCAGATTCCGGACTTTAAAGCTTTTGCGCTGTCGTAATTCCATTTTTTCTATAAATAAATTTAAAATTATTAACAAATAAATCTTTTTTCTAATGATTTGTTAAAACAACTCAAACTGCTTGTGGTGAGTTGTAATATTTTTTGCATTTTTCTCAGCCACACAAAATTTTAAAACCATAGTGAAAAGTTTCAAAATCAAAATCTTGTAGTTTTCAGAAATATTTTACAGCCGGTGTAGTAAAAGACGACACTATTTTCTTTGTGGTTTGCAAAATATTTTCTCAAATTTGATGGATATTTCAAATTCTTTACTGAAGTCTTGTAAAAATCCGCATTGCCGTCTGCAACCTTTTCTTAACTTTTCTTACTATTTTTTTTTTGAGTGTATACTTTATTTATATTCCAAATATGCTTATTACGGCAAATAGATGATTGTATTTATTTATTTTTTTTTTTTTTTGTTTTTTGCTTGAAATTATAATTTTTAGCTTTTTATTATTGTAGTGAGCTGCTGAAGAATCATAAATGCCTACTGTTATATCTCCACTAACCGATCAATTGATTAATAATGTTGTTGTGAGCAGATAATAAATTTTAGCAATAATTCACTGTTGGCAGATTTATTTCCCCCTCACTAGATGATTAATTAGTAGCCAACAGAATGTTAGTCCTTTTTCAATAAATCATTATAAGAAATAGTTTCCCTGTTCGCACATGCACTAGGAAATGGTGTTTATGGGTTGTAGCGAAAACGTGCCGAAAAATAAAATAAAAATTCCTACAATTCTGCAATATTAATTCGAGAAACAATTTGATCTAAAATGAATATTATTAAATTAATATTTGTCATATAATTTTAAGGCTAGAAAGAATCGTCCTTGCGAAAATAGGGCCGGGCAACAAACAAATAAAACGAGAAATAAAAAAGCTCTGCATGCAAATGGGAATCCGTAACCGTGGCTTGAAATTCTTTTTTTTAACGAACTTTACCGGTAATGCTTTTGGCTTGTCTGCAAGAAAATACCAAGAGAAAAACACCTAGGCAGGAATCAAACCCGCGACCTCCGGTTCATTAGGCTGAGCATTATTCACTCGCCTACGGAGGCACCCTAAGTAGGAGATTAAGAAATAATATCGATTGCAATAAGTTGAATTACAACAATCGTGCTAAAAATTTAAGCATTTAATGCAGAAGAACATACACATTTCCTCAATATATTTCTTTATAAGAATCAATTTTGGAAGTACTATTATGTTGGCTGGAAAGCAGACTTAACCGCTATAAATTGACTTCATACACCTGAACCTGTTGAAAAGGAACATTAATAAAATATTTTTTAGTAGACCGCAAATTCACATTTTGTAAAGGATAACACATTTAAAGGATTTGTTTATTTTCTCTACCCAACTTTCAAAAACTGATCAACAGTCTTGTCTAAGAAGTTAAGATCTGAATTTTGTGCCTAAATGGTTTTTGTCAACTTTTTCTATACAACAGTTTTTTTTTAATTTGAGATTTCCAAAGAAATATAAATTGAACGTCACACAAAAATAAGTCTGTCAATAAATTTTCCTTCCACTCTGTTTAGAACATAAAAAAGCCATTTTCTTCGGAAAACTGTACCGCTTTTAAAACTTGACAAGCAAAACATTCTAAAAGGAGTCAAAGTAAAACAAGTTAAAATTCATAAAAAAAAGAGAAAATATTTATATAAAAGTTGTTTTATTTTTTTTAATTAATTGTAATAGACAAATGCAGGAAAAATTGCTACAGAGATTTTTACCAGAGAAAAGCTTTTGTATTTCCTCAAAACAAGTTTCAGCTTAAAATTGCACCAATACCAGGAAAACTTTATTGGCACATGTGCACGTACGGAACATATTGAAATTGTGAAAAGTTTAATTAAAATATTATTAAACAACAACAACAACAACAACAACAACAAAATCGTATAGTGCCGTTGCAGCTGGCTACTCCTACTTTTGCAGCAGCAAAGTATGCTTTTAGCACTGCAGTAAATGCAGTTCTCGGTAATCACTTGTCATTTGCTTATGCTTCCCATTCATGATCATCCATCAAATTACAGGGTTCACCAACAAAAATATGTCTTTTTACATGTTTTTTTTTCTCAAATTGGTTTGTCATGACTTTTATTTTGATGTCTTGTTGTTTGTTAATGGACAGTTTCCATTTATTTGCGTTGTCAAAAATTTCTTTGGTAAAAGAATGTTGCAACAATCAGCACCTACAACGAAGCTTATTTGCTCAATCGCATGCACGTGAATTGGCAAAAGATGGACAGAGGGAAAACTTTAATAATTGGCAAAATGAAAAAAGTACACCAGCAAAATGAGGGATGTCCCCTTATAATATTAACATGAAACTTGATGATTAAGTGATTACACGCTTAAAAAAATTTCTACGATTTTCTTTTAGAGCAAAATCTAAAATAAAAATTCATCTCCTTCTCTGCTGGCCATGCTATATACCGATTTCATTAATACTTCGTGGAGTTTACATAACAAGAAAGTTGGAAAAGTAGAAAAGCTTAACTACTATTCAGCTTAAGAGTGTGGTCTTCTTTCCTTTCCCTTCTAAGACTAATATCGCCCAACGAAACGTGTGAAGGGTTAAAGCACAAATTTGTTCTGTAGAATCCGTACCTTTTATAGCAATCAACTGATTTACAGCAACTATTGAGGGACAGAAGAAAATGGAAAATGTATCTTTATATTGGGAAGGAAATAAGGGAAACTATCGTTTGTACATTCTTTTTCATTCCTGGTTTTAGGAGGGAGAAAACTATTTATTTATTTTTAAATTAGATTTTAAAAAGAACTGCTTTTTCAAAGATATTAAAAGTGACAATTTTATTTATCAGTAATTATCTCGGATCTAAAGCATGGCATTCACATGGTCCTAACCCAACTCCTATGGAATTTTTCATGTAGAATTATCTGGGATCTAAAGTACAACACTCACGTGGTCTTAATATACCTTCTACATAATTTTTCCTGCGGAATTATCTCGGATTTACATCACGGCTTTCACATGTTCCTAATACAACTCCTACAGGATTTTTCCTGTGGAATTATCTCGGATCTAAAGCAGGATATTTGCAATTTTCTTATCCACCTTCTACAGAATTGTTCCACTGGAATTATCTTGGATCTAAAGCACACCATTCACATGGTCCTATCCCAACTCCTATAGAATTCTTCATGTAGAATTATCTTGGATCTAAACACGGCATTCGTGTGTTCCTAATCCACCTTTTACAGAATTATTTCATTGGAATTGTCTTGGATCTAAAGTACACCAAGTGGAGTTAATCCAACTCCTATAGAATTTTTCATATGGAATTATCTTGGATCTAAAGCACGATATTCGCAATTTTCTTATCCACTTGCTACAGAATTGTTCCACTGGAATTATCTTGGATCTAAAGCACGCCATTCACATGATCCTATCCCAACTCCTATAGAATTCTTTATGTAGAATTATATCGGATCTAAAGCACGATATTCGCAAGTTTCTTACCCACCTTCTACGGAATTGTTCCATTGGAATTATCTTGGATCTAAAGCACGCCATTCACGTGATCTTAATCCATCTTGTACAGAACTCTTCCTGTGGAATCATCTCGGATCTAAAGCACGATATTCGCAATTTTCTTATCCACTTGCTACAGGATTGTTCCACTGGAATTATCTTGGATCTAAAGCACGCCATTCACATGGTCCTATCCCAACTCCTATAGAATTCTTCATGTAGAATTATCTCGGATCTAAAGCACGATATTCGCAAGTTTCTTACCCACCTTCTACAGAATTGTTCCATTGGAATTATCTTGGATCTAAAGCACGCCATTCACGTGATCTTAATCCATCTTGTACAGAACTCTTCCTGTGGAATCATCTCGGATCTAAAGCACGATATTCGCAATTTTCTTATCCACTTGCTACAGAATTGTTCCACTGGAATTATCTTGGATCTAAAGCATGCCATTCACGTGATCTTAATCCATCTTGTACAGAACTCTTCCTGTGGAATCATCTCGGATCTAAAGCACGATATTCGCAATTTTCCTATCCACTTGCTACAGGATTGTTCCACTGGAATTATCTTGGATCTAAAGCACGCCATTCACATGGTCCTATCCCAACTCCTATAGAATTCTTCATGTAGAATTATCTCGGATCTAAAGCACGATATTCGCAAGTTTCTTACCCACCTTCTACAGAATTGTTCCATTGGAATTATCTTGGATCTAAAGCACGCCATTCACGTGATCTTAATCCATCTTGTACAGAACTCTTCCTGTGGAATCATCTCGGATCTAAAGCACGATATTCGCAATTTTCTTATCCACTTGCTACAGAATTGTTCCACTGGAATTATCTTGGATCTAAAGCACGCCATTCACATGGTCCTATCCCAACTCCTATAGAATTCTTCATGTAGAATTATCTCGGATCTAAAGCACGATATTCGCAATTTTCTTATCCACTTGCTACAGAATTGTTCCACTGGAATTATCTTGGATCTAAAGCACGCCATTCACATGGTCTTATCCCAACTCCTATAGAATTCTTCATGTAGAATTATCTCGGATCTAAAGCACGATATTCGCAAGTTTCTTATCCACCTTCTACAGAATTGTTCCATTGGAATTATCTTGGATCTAAAGCACGCCATTCACGTGATCTTAATCCATCTTGTACAGAACTCTTCCTGTGGAATCATCTCGGATCTAAAGCACGATATTCGCAATTTTCTTATCCACTTGCTACAGAATTGTTCCACTGGAATTATCTTGGATCTAAAGCACGCTATTCACATGGTCCTATCCCAACTCCTATAGAATTCTTCATGTAGAAATATCTCGGATCTAAAGCACGATATTCGCAATTTTCTTATCCACTTGCTACAGAATTGTTCCACTGGAATTATCTTGGATCTAAAGCACGCCATTCACATGGTCTTATCCCAACTCCTATAGAATTCTTCATGTAGAATTATCTTGGACCTAAAGCACGATATTCGCAAGTTTCTTACCCACCTTCTACAGAATTGTTCCATTGGAATTATTTTGTATCTAAAGCACACCATTCACGTGGTCTTAATCCATCTTTTACAGAATTTTTCCTGCGGAATTATCTCGGATCTAAAGCAGGATATTTGCAATTTTCTTATCCACTTTCTACAAAATTGTTCCATTGGAATTATCTTGGATATAAAGCACGCCATTCACGTGATCTTAATCCATCTTGTACAGAACTCTTCCTGTGGAATCATCTCGGATCTAAAGCACGATATTCGCAATTTTCTTATCCACTTGCTACAGAATTGTTCCACTGGAATTATCTTGGATCTAAAGCACGCCATTCACATGGTCTTATCCCAACTCCTATAGAATTCTTCATGTAGAATTATCTTGGACCTAAAGCACGATATTCGCAAGTTTCTTACCCACCTTCTACAGAATTGTTCCATTGGAATTATTTTGTATCTAAAGCACACCATTCACGTGGTCTTAATCCATCTTTTACAGAATTTTTCCTGCGGAATTATCTCGGATCTAAAGCAGGATATTTGCAATTTTCTTATCCACTTTCTACAAAATTGTTCCATTGGAATTATCTTGGATATAAAGCACGCCATTCACGTGATCTTAATCCATCTTGTACAGAACTCTTCCTGTGGAATCATCTCGGATCTAAAGCACGATATTCGCAATTTTCTTATCCACTTGCTACAGAATTGTTCCACTGGAATTATCTCGGATCTGTTAAAAAAAAATAATGTTAATATTCAATGCTATAGAATGGTTTGACCACAATGGCCAAATACCTGCCAGAAATGGAGCATAGGAAAAATTTAGAATATTGCTTAAACAGAGCCCAGTGTACCGTCTTCATAGCCATGCAGGTCTCATCTGCCGACTAAGAAGAATTTATCTTCCAATTTATCTAAAGAAAAAACTTATGGCTGCATATTCAATTCGACATCTGTGACTTCACACGCTTATTTAGATTACGCTACTTTTAAGAAATAAATTCTACAGTAATAATTATTAATAATATTTCTTTGAGTGTAATTGGCACTTTTTAGTTTTTGCAAACACTTTTTGATTGTTGCTCATTTAGACAGAATGTAAAATGCAACATTTATCATTCTTCAAGCATGTTCTTTCAAAATATCGCCAGTATTCGTGCTTAGTAGTCGCATCGCCAAAGAGAAGAAAACGAGGAAAGAAAGAATTGCTCATTTACATGACTGCATGGTCCCATAACTAATAAAAACTGCAATTTTCCGATTTATTTACAGTTAAATGAATAAGCACGTGTGTACATGCAAACCGAAAATCAACATGATGGAGAATCTTGATAAACACAAGTTGCAGCTTGAAGAAAAGCATAATAAAAAAAATTAAATAAAATAAAATAAAATAAAATAAAATAAAAATAGAAATAGAAACAATGCAACAGGAACGCTTTACTAGGAAAATACATTTGCAAAACTTTCTATGAATAGACGTAATTTGACCATAAAAAAATTTTTCTTAACTTTTATTTTTTTTAGCAGCGCTCATGTTACACAAAATCACAGACATTTTTACATCATATTGTTTTTTTTTTGCATCCTACAATTTCTAACGCGATTTAAATATTGTTTCCACTGCCAATGCAAATCTATAAATATCGACGGTTGCAGGAGAAAATAGTCGTATCTAATATTGCGTAAAACAATGATAGACAACGACAAGAGAACGATTTCAGAATTTTTAAATTGCCAGCGAAAACTAGTCCACATTACAAATGGCTGCAATGCAAACCGGGGCATTTTATGTAAAACTGTAACAGCAGTTTCATCGATAATGTGAACTGCAATGGAAAAAAAGCTTATAAAAGCAATATCGGCGGAAGAAAACACGAACGAGTAAAGTATTGTTTCTCTTCCAAGTTGCTGCTTTATTATCAGTAATCTGGCTTGAGTGAGTATTTTTTTATAATCCACAATGAAGCAAATTGAAAAAGCTTTAATATGGAAAAAATTTCCTAACAGTCAGGAAAAATTTCCTAGTATTAATGAACAAATGTTCCTTAATATTATCAGCTACTTTGGACTATTTGTAACAATTGTAACTTAAAAAAGTGAAAAGAAGGCGAACGATGATATGGAAGAGGAACCAATTCCAGAATTAACCAACGAATAATCGCAAATATTGGAGCGGCATAAAGGGCTCATACTTAATCAAGTATCAAATCGTTGGTTGGTTTTTAGGTTGCCATTTACCATTTTGGTAATTTGAATTACCCAAAATACCAAAAATGAATTGAGTAGGGTTTAGTTTTCTTCAAGCAACCTCCCCTAGATTGAAGTTCATTACATTTTATTATATATCAATATTAATTGGATAGCAATTTTTACATTCTAAGCCAGGCTTACAAAAGACTTTGTTATTATTGCTACGTTTTAGTTGAATTTGAACTAGAATAAGAAACCTTTCAATATTAGACCCCCTACAGTGTTGGAAACAGCATTCAAGTATTCGTATCCTCAATTCAGGACAAGTGAAACTCAAGCTAAATTAATTTTTACGTTCTAAGGCAAGCTTAGAAAAATCTTCCTTGAATTGAGACTCGAAAAAGAAGCCTTGTAAGATGAGACCGACGAAAGTGTTGGGAAAAACATTCAGGAATCCGTAACGGCAATTCAGGATAAGTGAAACACAAGCCAAAGCAATTTTTGGTTATAAGCCAGGCTTAGAATGGCATTCCTAATATTGCCACATTTTAGTTGAATTCAGACTCGAATAAGAAACCTTTTGCCATCAGACCACCGAGGGTATTGGAAAAACATTCACAAATCCGTATCCTCACTTCAGGATAAGTTAAGCTCAAACCAAAGAAATTTTTACATTCTAAGCCGGGATTAGAAAAAGTATTCTTAATAGTCCTACGTTTTTATTGAATTGAGACTCGAAAAAGAAACCTTGCAAGATCAGACCGCCGAAAGTGTTGGGAAAAGCATTCAGGAATCCGTAACGACAATTCAGGACAAGAGAAACTCAAGCCAAAGAAATTTTTACATTCTAAGCCAGGCTTAGAAAAATCCTTCTTAATCCTTTTGATTGAATTGAGACTCGAATAAGAAAAGCATTCAGGAATCCGTAACGCCAATTCAGGACAGGTGAAACTGAAGTCAAAAGACTTAAATGTTCTAAATGAAACCAGATAGAATTTCTTTAAAGTTGGAAATAATTTTTTATTTTTAAAAAAAAATTTCTTAGAGTTAGGAAAGATTTCATAATATTGATGAACAGACGTTGCTTAATATTATGAACTAGCTGGAAAATTATGCAATAAGTAATATTTATTTACTGCAAGTGATTTTGATTATATAACAGATTCATCTAACACACTTAAAGGTTTTTTTTTTCTTTTTAGCATTGATTAAAACATTGTTAATTAAGAAGGAAAAGTAATAAATTAATAAATTAATTAATAAAATTTTAAACGATTGGTGCCATTCTTAAATATTTTTCTTATTATATAATTTTATTTTATTTTACTTTATATAAAATGCATTTGCGATCACGAAAAGTGTTTTAATTTTTATGGGAAAGTTAAAAAGAAATTTACTCACCCTACACATGTGATATGCGGCACGATGTTCCACATGCTATTCGAAATGCAGCTGTAAAAAGTTTTACATATTTTATTCGCTTTCCCACAATTATTTGTTTATTAACTACTGGTTTACAAAGCAGTTGGCAATTCGTTTGTGTGAAATGTGTCTCGGTCTCTGGTTAATATAATTTTACATTTTTCGAGGAGCAAAAATAAATACGAGTATTTTGTTTAGAATTAATGATGCCTTTAACTCTGCTTAACCACATGCTTACTATGTTGCTATTATTTTCTTTGTTTTCGCTGAAGATACATTGTATTATTGGTCATCGGCACATTTTAAATAAGCAGTTTCTGCCACGCGCTGATCACTGGTCAGTGATTATACTGATCATTCTTACTTGTCGAATGCAACAAATTTATTACAATCGTTGCAGTAATTTGTGCTCATAACCAGGTTTCTATTTTAGTTCCAGTTTTCCTTACACTACTATTTATATTCTGTTGCAAGCACATTGGAAATAGTTTATTTACATCTTTTAGAGCAACAATATACCGTGCGATGACTAGAAATCGGCACTCACTGTTCTGCCAATTTATTTATCAGTAGTGACCATTTAAATGTGTGGCGGCATGTGGGCATGCGCAAAGCAGCTTTTTGCATTGTCTTTCCATACATTTTTTATTTTGTTCGTTTGGCTATCGGGCATGTACGAGTACTTATGGCAGCCAGTGACTTAAGCAAAATATAGTTATTTGTGGTATTGGTCAGCAATCTCTTGCCTTAAAGACAGGAAATTATTGTGTTAAAAACAGATTGTGTGTTAAAATGCTTAAATGCGTAATTGCATGTTGTTTTTCCAATGGCCAAAGCGAAACGATGACATAACTGTGTGCAAAATCATTAACGGGTATCGCTGGCGATAACTTGAATTATGTGTATGAATATTTTGTAAAAGATTAGTACTGAGACATGTACCACTAAGAGTGGCAAAGTACTCCTGTTTCACGTCTAAAAATTCATCTTAATCAGGGTTTTCTCGCTACCTTCCACGGAACAAAAATTCTTCATCTGGAAAATCTTAAAAATGTTGGCCATTAACTGAATTCACACAAACAATTATAGAACACAACGATCACTTTCACTTCACAATTCACTTCGCCTGTTCCACAGACGATCCTTTAAAAGCCCAATCTGGTTTCCTTTTATTTTTTTTAATTTAGTCGTTCAAAATACAGCGACGAGCCTAAACATTCTTATTAGTTGCATTGATATTTTTACAAATACAGTGCGCAAAATAAATTATGATACCAATGTGAAAAATTTTTTTTTTAGTAATCATGTTTTCCTTCCTAAACCTTGAAAGTAGGCGATTTTCTGTGTTCTAAAGTTTTAAAGCAGAATTGTGTTTCCGTTACTCCCTTCTATTCCGGATCAGATCTTGTGTTTCCTTATAATAAATAATCTGTATGTCTGTTTCCTTTAAATTACTTATATTTTTTCTGTTCTGTACGAATCTGTTGAAAGCAGAATTACTTATTCAGTGCTTCTTCTTTCTACTCTGTTCCATATAGAGTCTCTTGAAAAGCTCAGTAGCAGCCGAAAATTTATAGAAAATATTACTTTTTAAAATGTTTACAATTTCAAGGTTTTTATTTTAATTTTATTGCATTTTACTTTAAGAAAGAGCAGATTTTTAAAACTTTTTCCAGTTCAGAATAAATTTTCTTGTTATTTACGAATAGTTGAGAAAAATGTAAAATTTTGAAATTTTTAATAAAATATAGTCGTATGGAAAATTTTCTTTTGTCTTACTTTACTTTATCGTCTCACTGTAGTCGAAAAGCTTTCCGCCAACACAGTTTCAAAATATTTCTGGGCTTCTTTAATATAAATGCTTCAATATGCTTGAGGGATTGGGAACCGGCACACGTGCAATTATTTAACCCCACAAGGTCAAAGGTTAGGGTGCTCATGTGCAGCTGAAATTAAAATTAAATTTAATTTTTCTATCTTCTTCTATATATTGTTTCGCAGCCGATTGCTTTACAATAAATTGTACGCGAACTGCTGATAAAATTCATTCTCATTCGTTACAAAAATATTCAAAAGTATAAAAAGTATTCAATTGACTTCCATTTCCAGCTTTTAAGTTATGAAAAAAAAAAATTTATTTCAGAAATATTTAAGAATTAACAGTATTTCTTACGTTTTGCTCAGTTGGAAGCCATCGCAACTGTTTAGATGAATCAAAAATAAGTATTGAATTGTAATTAAACGTTCCTGAAACGTCATGGGAGGCAAGACAATTAACTTAAAGCCCGAAAGCAGCAGCAGCAACTGAGTAGAATTTTTCGATAAGTTAATTAAAAAGTAACTGTCAAAAAAAAAGCATTATTTGCTTATTATTTGCTCTTACGAATAACGTATTAGAAACTGAAGAAACGGGGTCAAAAAGTTTATTATATTTTTTATTTCTACTGCTCAATATATCGAGCAAGCCAGAAATATTCATTTGAGTATTCCCACTGTAAATAAACAAATTAATAAAATTGTGGAATTACGTTACGTAGCGTGGAATATTTGCTGCTGTTGGATCAACTGGAAATATCGAAATACTTTCCGTTGTTTCAAAGTTTTAGTATCGCATGTTTTAAACCACATTTCAAATCTATTAAAACCTGAAAAATATTGTTTTAATTATTCAAAAGTCACGTAAATGATTACATTTTTGTTACCATTAAAAATGTTACGTGACAACTTGGTGGTACAACATTGTTCTTCACAAGATCAGGTATTTGGCAAGCTGTAAGATTTCTCAAGTTGGATTAAAATATTCGGTCAATTGACGAAGCTTTTGGAGATTAACGTAATCGAACACTGAGGCACATAATATCGATATGGATAGAAGCACTGGGGGCTGAGTCCATTGCCTGCAGGATAGTATACTGATCACAATACTATCGAGATCCTCAATTTTATTTATTTTATTATTAAATAATTTTTAATTAAACTTTTTGTTAAACTATAAATCAAAATAGGAGTTTGTTGCCTGAGTTACTCGCGCATGCGCCATTCGCATTATGACTATGAGTGTCATAGTTGAAGTGTCTTAATACACGACACTTTTTTCTGAAATGGATGCATTGCATTAAAAAAATAATTATTACAGAAGCGAAAACTTAGCCAAATTATTAAAGAAATGAATAACACGAAAATTTTCTTAAAAGAAGCGAATAATTTTCGGTGAACTAAAAAAGAGTTCTACACTCATTGAAAGGAATCATGTACAGTTTTAGTATGTCTGGTAACAAAGTAAGTAGTCCGAAGCTGTTTTTGGTACTTCGTCACCATCAGCCATGTTAAGTCACCATCAGCACTTAAACACCACAAAAGCAACACCAGAGATAATACAAAAATATTTAAAGCCACTATTTGTTTTACAGTAGGGTGTAGGGAATGAGGAATTTTTAGTTCAGTCAACGGCATCGCCATTTATGAAAAAGATATATTTGCTAATATCTTAAATTGCGGCTTTAGCATATGTGCGATAAGGAGCGTTCTCCTCACCGGCAGCAGTATAGAGCAATTTAATCCTTAAAATTTTTGTCTATATGCCATTGAAATGTTCTTTGGACTGTGGTATAATTTGGTATGCGAAGGAAATTGTGACCGTGAATACATAATTCTTCTATTTCCATTACAACCACTTGAATGAATTTTAATTAAAAAAAAAAACAACAATATTGTTGGCAAGGCCACCGCCTCAAGAAATTCGCATCCGTAAACGAATGATTAATGCGCAGCCTACTAAATTGAAGGTCGCGGGTTCGACTCCTGTTTTCAAGCCAAAAGCTTTGCAGGTGAAATTCGTTTTAAAAAAAATTTTATTGATAAATAAACCAAATTACAGTGGTGCAAATGGCAAAAAAACAGAATAAAAATTATCTTAATTAAAATCAATAAAAAAAATTTTAAATTTTAATACAATTAAGGCGATCTTAAATAACACAAATATCGCATATTGTGCGGTGACTTAACAGAATATCTAATCTTATTAAATATTTAAAAGCCGCTGGTCTCAGTATATTTTACTTATATTTATATAATTCTAATATAAGGTAAATAAATAAATAAAATCAATATTTAAAATATATGCCGATATATTAATTTTATATGGTTGTCTTTAATAAATATTTTCGCTGCATTTCAATGCATTTCTATTTCATATTCAATACGATCTGTATAATATAATATAATAATATAATCTGTATATATATATATATACATATATATATATTTCTAAAAATTAAATCACAAAATTAAATCACTTTCGTAAAAAGTAAAAGCCAACTGAAAGTAGAGGAATTAATTAACATGTCAATATTGCCTTTCTTTGTAATTAATATGAGCCAACATTTACTTTTACATTTGACATAATTTTCAATTAAAAATAAATAAAACAAATAAATAAAGTTAAGATATAATAATTTGAAGAAAAAGTGAAAAATATTAAATTTATTCATGAAATTCTTATATTTCAATTCAATGTTGTTCATTTCTAAACATAATTATTTTGTTCCTTTAAAATAAACCGTTCGGAGAAAGTCAAACTAAACCATCAGTGTTATGCTCACATTCCCACAAATTAAATGAGAATTTAAAAAGTACAAGTACAAGAAACCTTCAAACATGTTACGTCTTTACTGCTGGTGAATTAACAATTTTTATTAAACGAATTGGGAAAATATCACTCCATCAACTTGTGTAAAATATTTTCTTGCAAAATTGATGCCAGTAATATTGACGGGAATTTTTATCTCGATATTGCGCTATTTCAACTGAATTAGTTCTATTTTCTAGTTTGTTTTTTTTTTTAGAATGAGTTCATTTTTAAAAAATGTAAGAGAGATGGACCAAATAGAAATATATGGTAACTTAATTAACTGAATAATTATTTAAGTAATAACTAAGTATTAACCAAGTAACGATAAGTAATGATAAGTAATAATAAGTTACGATAAGTAACGATAAGTAATGATAAGTAATAATAAGTAACGATAAGTAATGAAAAGTAATAATAAGTAAAGAAAAGAAATGATAAGTGACGATAAGTAACGATATGTAACGAAAAGTAATAAGTAGCGATAAGTAAGGGTATGTAACGATAAGTAATGATAATTAACGATAAGTAATGATAAGTAACAAGAAGTAACGATATGTAACGAAAAGTAATAAGTATCGATAAGTAAGGGTATGTAACGATAAGTAATGAAAGTTAAGATAAGTAACAATAAGTAACGATAAGTAATGATAAGTAATAATAAGTAACGATAAGTAACGAAAAGTAATGATAAGTATCGATAAGTAATGATAAGTAATGATAAGTAAAAATAAGTAACGATAAGTAACGATAATAACGGAAAGTAATGATAAGCAATGATAGAAACTGTAAGTAACGGGACTTTGTCGAGCGGCACTCAATATTAGGCATGTTAAGCCGTGCTTGTTTGCGTTAAGATAAGCACGTGTTAGCTCTATCCTAAATTCCCAGCAAAAAGCAACCCTCTTTACAGAAGCCAGCAATTTAATTAAATGTATTTAAAATTCTATAAACAATAATTAAGAGAAAATACTAAGAAGAAATCTTTCGCTTTACAACTAAATAAACTTTAAAAGCCGCCAGTGAAACAGACGTGCGATTAACGTAAACGTGTATTTATCAACCGCTTACAAGCCCACAACACACTCATTAATACTCGCCGTTGACAATTCACTAATACCTGAGCTTTTTTTTTCTTCTACGAGTATAATTGGCTTCAATGTGAAGTTATGAGCAAGACTTGGAAAAGAAGTGGAAAAGCATCATGTGTGTGTAATTTAATTTAAAAAGAAAATGTCGCAAGAACAATAAAAAACAGTTTACACTTCTAACAGTTAATAACCGTTGTTTGCATTATAGATATTTATTGATCGGACAATAAGTAGCCGACGCAACGAATGTACGCACACAAATATTTCGAACACACACTCGTATTATTGAAAAGCGTATGAATATACGGATGAGTGGATGAGTGGATGAGTGGATGACTGGCTAGCAGGCAAACTGGATGACTGGCTGACTGGCTGACTGGCTGACTGGAAGAATATATCAATTTATACGGCAATAAAAACAGCCGAGGCATGCGATATAATTTTTTTACCAACAAACCAACTAATAAATAAAATGGCAAACAACTAAGCGTCACTAGGAAGAACGTTAAAGCCAACAAGTTTCATTTAATAATAGCAAAAACAACAATAACAACAATCACAACAATACCAACAGTAACATTAGCTGATATAAAACCAACAAAATCGAACGAATACAGAAAATCGAAGATTGATCTGATAATGGGCCAAGACAACAGAAGCATCACTTGAAAACATCAACAACGACTAAAGCAACGGCAACAGCAACAACAACAACAAACAACAACAACACACTCACTATCAACAACGACAATCACTGCTGGACAATTGCATCCATTCTTTTGCTCACCAATATAATATTTTTTTGTTTTCTCGAATTTTAGAATAACATTTTTTTTTTATATCTCGCATGGTAAGCAGCATTGACGGACTGGTTGAAACAACGGAATTTTCGTATAAATTAGAACACAAAAAACCAACAACAACTTTGTTTCTTTGCATTTAAACTGGTACATACTGTTAGAAATGCGACTAATAGAATTAAATCAAAAAAAAAAAAAAAAAAAAAAAAAAATAACAATAGCAGCAGCAATAGCAACAGGAACAGCAACAGCAACACACTCACCAACATGCCAACACTTAAACTGAAATCAATATAAAAACAAAATGTTTCACATCACAGACGTTTAACAAACACTCGCATCAATAACAACAAGCAATATATAATAACAACGTCTGCTATACGACACTTTAGATTGTCCGGTCACATGAAATTTAAACGCATTTAAATGATAATTTCTTAATTATACATCAATATTTGTAAGTAATTATACGGGTGTGGTTTTTAGCTTCTTTTATTTTTATTACTGAATTTCAAGCTCCCTGCGAGAATTAGAACTGTATTAATTAATTCCTCTACTTTCATTCAACATTCTCAAAGCCTACAAAGAAATAGGAAAGCTTTTATAATGCAAATCATCGTATGCAGCAAAAGAAATGCTTTTAAGTTTGAAAAGCCCCTTTATGTTTACAAATATGTGAGTTGCTCTACATTCCCCTTTACTAGAAACAACATTTGCTCTAAAATACATTTTCAATATAAAAAGTTAACAACATTTTTTTATCCCACACGTGGTGAAGTATTTTTAAACTTGATCGCTTTTAGCTTTGGGAAAAAATCCTATGGAATACACCACACGTGGTGAAGTATTTTTAAACTTGATCGCTTTTAGCTTTGGGAAAAAATCCTATAGAATAGCCCACACATGGTCAAGTACTTTTAAAGTTGATCGCTTTTAGCTTTAGAAAAAAATCCTATGGAATACCCCACACATGGTCAAGTACTTTTAAACTTGATCGCTTTTAGCTTTAGGAAAAAATCCTATGGAATACCCCACACATGATCAAGTACTTTTAAACTTGATCGCTTTTAGCTTTAGGAAAAAATCCTATGGAATACCCCACACATGGTCAAGTATTTTTAAACTTGACGCTTTTAGCTTTAGGAAAAAATCCTATGGAATAGCCCACACATGGTCAAGTACTTTTTAACTTGACGCTTTTAGCTTTGGGAAAAAATCCTATGGAATAGCCCACACATTTTCAAGTAACATGGATAGTTTCAAACTTGATCGCTTTTAGATTTAGGAAAAAATCCTACGGAATACCCCACACATGGTCAAGTACTTTTAAAGTTGATCGCTTTTAGCTTTAGGAAAAAAACGTATGGAATACACCACACATGGTCAAGTACTTTTAAAGTTGATCGCTTTTAGCTTTAGGAAAAAATCCTATGGAATAGCCCACACATTTTCAAATAACATGGATAGTTTCAAACTTGATCGCTTTTAGCTTTAGGAAAAAATCCTATGGAATACCCCACACATGGTCAAGTACTTTTAAACTTGATCGCTTTTAGCTTTAGGAAAAAATCCTATCAAATACCCCACACATGGTCAAGTACTTTTAAAGTTGATCGCTTTTAGCTTTAGGAAAAAATCCTGTGGAATAGCCCACACATGGTCAAGTACTTTTAAACTTGATCGCTTTTAGCTTTAGGAAAAAATCCTATGGAATACCCCACACATGGTCAAGTACTTTTAAACTTGATCGCTTTTAGCTTTAGGAAAATATCCTATGGAATACCCCACACATGGTCAAGTACTTTTAAACTTGATCGCTTTTAGCTTTAGGAAAAAATCCTATGGAATAGCCCATACATGGTCAAGTACTTTTAAACTTGATCGCTTTTAGCTTTAGGAAAAAATCCTATGGAATAGCCCACACATTTTCAAGTAACATGGATAGTTTCAAACTTGATCGCTTTTAGATTTAGGAAAAAATCCTACGGAATACCCCACACATGGTCAAGTACTTTTAAAGTTGATCGCTTTTAGCTTTAGGAAAAAAACGTATGGAATACACCACACATGGTTAAATAAATAGCACATGAAACGAAAAGGTAAAGCGGCAACCGGGCTGTGGTGTTGGAATGCTTTTACATGCTCCTTGTTGCCACCTAGTGCACCTTCCCGCTTTCCAAGCCACAAGGAGGCATCTGTACAAAAATAATTAAATTAATTAAATGTGTGTTTAAAACCACATAAACAACAACAACCACCACGAAGAAATCTTTCACTTTACAGCTATGAGAATCTCATCAAACTATTGTTATGTGTAACGCAATATAGGAAACTCGTCATCGTTTAAGATAAATAAAAAATCTATTACTCATCACTTATGCGGCAAAAGTAATCGAAATATAGAGCACAATGGCAAACAGGATAGAAAAAGTGTAATCAAAGTTAATTATTTCATTTTTCTTAACAATCTAAAGTTGTTTCTTCCGTTATTATGCATTAAACACAATCCGCACCACGCGCTACATGACTACACGACCAACTATGCTAAAAAAAATCAGCAATTTTGTAATGGAAAACTTAAAACCCCCTCTTCCTTCTTTGTGGGTTAAGATATACTTTTTATATAAACAAGGTTACAAATGAAGATGAAGCCGGTTTAGAAGTGAAATCCAGTTTATTCAAAGCTTTTAAGGGCGTGGCTTATTCTCGAAAGAGCAAAAGCTCGATGCCATGTTGTCAGCTGCTTAAACGAAAACAACTTTGCAATAGTCCCCCTCCAGTTGTCACCATGTACAGTAATCAGCTGCCTAATCAGTTTGAATATCGAAACAATATTGCAAATGGCTGCCGTTACATATTAAAACGTGGCAATCTTTTAAATAACCGACATCTGCTATTAATTCGATTCTCTTCTTCCGGCTTATTAAGTAAAATAATTTTATGCTCTCGCAATTCATAACCAAAATAGAGATATTTACATTTGAATTGGCGCTCCCTGCAATTTGATGGCCATGCAGTTACTTATTGCTCTGTTGTAGCCATTGTTTAGCTTGTTGACTTTAATATGTTTAATTTATAATGAATCAATATGTCAATATGTATTGATGCTGTGAATAAAAGTGGGGTTTGGTTAAATTGGGTTCCACTGGAGTCATGGGGCCCAGACGTTCATATGAAGCATATTCTTTAAGAGCGTTATCGACTTTCAAACTTCTTTCTAAAAGCAAAAACAGGATGGAAGTGGTAATTGCTGCGAGTCACCAAGTGCGTAGGGATCATTGCTTGAACGTGTCCTTTATTGACTTTGTTGACATATTTCTTAAAGTGATCTTCATATGTTTAATGCTGCAGACAAAGTTTTACTGATTCGAATTTGAATTTTCCGTAAGAAAATATTTGAAAACAAAAGAATTCCTTTAAGAATTTTAAATTAATTTTTTTTTAAATTGTTTTTGCAGAATAAATTTATATAGAGCTACTGATGATCCTTTCTAGAAGTGATCGCAGTTGAGATGTCATGCTTTCAAATTAATCACTGTTTTTCAATAGACTCTTTTTTATTGAAAATATCAAATTGTTAAACCAGTTCGAAAAGCTTAAGACGCCACAGGTTAGCATTTAAGCTTTTTCAATTTCTTTTAGTCCTTTGAAGAAAAATTATTCTATTGTTTCAAATAATAAAGTAAATTGCAAAAAAAAATATATAGTCCATGTTTTTTTTTAATTGCAGTTGCAATATTAAACAGAAATGCAGAAAGTTTTTACTTTTGCAGCTTTTTTATTATACAAAGCTTTGTCTTTGTAGAGTCAATGTAAATAAAAAAACTTTTATAAAAGGAAAATAAATTACTTTCGTATATTTCGATTTAAAATATTTCTGACTTTTACGTTTCTTCTCCGAATGGTCTTTATATTTAATTAAAATAAATCCATACACACAAACGAAAATTAATCCAGAGACGATGAAACTTTTTAATTAATAATTGAAGCGTTTCCATAATTCAGGTTTAGCTGCGGATTAAATGATTATTACCGGCATTCTCAACTAAACTTAATCGTATAAAAAACGCTTTGAAAAGAGACGCTGCTTCGTTATGAGGAAATATTTTTGGCATAGCAGTGTGTAACGGCCACTTTCCAATAGCGCCTGAATGCCACACTTCGCTCCCAAAATTATTTTAGCACTGATTTATCTTCTATAATAGTTTCGGTCTTCCCAAATTTGTAAGTTGGTTTTTAGATGAGAGTGACAGTGTTTTTCATGGGCAAAAAAGGGAAGCCTTCTTTTACATGTGGGGAGTCAAAAAATTATATCAAAAGGGGAGCTGTTAATTTTATATTTTTTGTTTTATTTATTTTTTTTTATCACATTTGCAATCTGTAAGGATATATTTAGTAAACTTGATAAGTTAAGGATAAGATAACAATGTAGGGATAACATGCAAGTAAGTCCCCTCAGTTTTATATTTTATATTGGAGAACAAAAACGTGAGCTCACTCACGAATATTCGGTATTCTAAGCTCGGCTTTTTCACCTAAGAAGGAAACTGTTAATATTGAGTAGAAAAATGTATCAGAGGCTCCAACTATTTATATCAGTTGGAAGGTTAATTCTGTGTAGCTTGTCATGGCTTATAACACAGCCACCATTTAACTTTGAGTACCCCAACATTACAGTGACTCAAAGTTCTGTATAGCTCTACATCGTAAGACCATGCTCACTTTAAAATCACCATCTATATAATCGCCTAATATAATCCTATTGTCTAGACTCAGCTGGCATTATCGTTCAAGTAGACAATAAATTTTGGTTTCTTTAATAGTGAGATGGTCCTGCTCAATTCTTATGATATCCTTCCATACAAGTCACTTGCCAAATTGCATTTCCAAATTCTTCATAATTCTCTTTGGATTTTGGTAAGGCGCTTCTTTTCATCTTTGAATATGAGAGAAAGTTAAATCCATATTATAAGCTGTTGCCATATAGTTTGAGGCTTTCCTTGCAGAGACTCCTGGTTTTTGATTTAATAGAAAAGTAATAAATATATAATTTCTTAAAATTTCGGACAAAAATTCCATATTCGAAATTAAATGTTTTGAATTACTCATTTAAAAAAATGCATTTGGCATTTTCTATAACAACATTTCAATTCTTCAAGAAATAGAGAATATGTAATGCTAATTTCTAATTTTGATCTTGGAAACATTTGCATCACATACCGCAAGGATTCGATATCCTACGAATTAATAAAACATTTTAGTGGCAGATTAAAGTTAGATTAGCTTGCCGCTCCTAAACAATCGATTGTGGTGTTTACATAAGCTGAAAAATCATTATAGAAGGATAATAGACAGTAGCGTAATGGAGGGGCATACCTAGAATGGTATAGATCAGCTGAAGATAAGCGAAATTGTACTATTAACGCACTGTACATCGCTTCCTTTTTCTAAAGAATTTACTTCATGATTTTGATTTCTATAAGGAATATTTCAAGTACTATAACGGAAAATATTCGGCCTAATTAATGGAGCTAGTCGTCTTCTTCTTGTCTAAATGGATGTATTTTTTCTTTATTGTATGTTTACTTATTTAGCGCACTGTATATGAAAATTTATCTCCACTGCCAATGAGGTTTTTCATTAGTTTTTTTTAAATAGATCTTATTGTTTGTTCACTTATTTCATGCACTGTACATGAAAATGTATCCCCACTGCCAATGAGGTTTTTCATTCGTTTTTTGTAAATAGATCTATTTTATCCTTATTGTAGGTTCACTTATTTTGCGCACTGTAGATGAAAAAGTATCTCCACTGCCAATGAGGTTTTTCATTCGTTTTCCCTAAAAAGATCTATTTTTTCTTGAAATTAAGTTCACTTATTTCATGCACTGTACATGAAAATTTATCTCCACTGCCAATGAGGTTTTCCATTCGTATTTCTTAAATAGATCTTATTGTTTGTTCACTTATTTCATGCACTGTACATCAATATGTATCCCCACTGCCAATGAGGTTTTTCATTCGTTTTTCCTAAAAAGATCTATATTTTCTTCAAATTAAGTTTACTTTTTTCGCGCACTGTACATGAAAATGTATCTCCACTGCCAAAGAGGCTTTCCATTCGTTGCTGCATCATAAACACCTAAATTCGAATTGTGCTTAAACAGCGTTAATCTGCTTAGAGTTTGAAGTTATAAAGGTACCACCTGCCATATCATGAACAGGAGCACATTAGGAATGAAAATTTCAGGCCATTATTTTGTTTACGAAGCCCGGCATTCCTTGACCCACTCAGTTCCCTTAAACCCCTTTAATGGAGGAAATGTTCCCTTTACGTTTTATTGACCTTGCTGTATAAATGATCAATATTAATGGCCATAATCCAAAAGCATTTGAAGAAGTTGTATAAGTACATCTGCTTGTACGTGTGTATGTATGCATGTGGGCAAGTGTTCACTATTGTTTCACTAGCTTGGAATATTAAAAATCACGAATACTCGCATGCAACTCTTTCCAGTTTTCTGGTTTTTATTTCATCGCCACAATTTTTACAAGTCCGCTTAAAATATTGTGCTTATTTGGTTTTTTTTTTTTTTTTTGCTATTGTGCAATATTTTATTCTCTACTCGAGATTTTTCATGTGCCAAAATAATTATGTAAAATTTCCAATAATTAAAAACAGAGAAATTGAGAGAATCTCAGAGACAAGAAGTTCATTAATTGATTATTTAATTATTTCCAATAGCGGTTTGTTTCGATTCCAATTACAATATTAGAAAACTTGCATTTTATTGTATTTTTTTAGAGCAGCACGAATGCGCGTGCGCATCTAAATTCAGTGATTTATAACTCAACAGTTGCATCTCAATGTCAGTACTACTCGTATAAAACATCACCATGTTGACTTAACATGATTCCATTGCAAGACTGTTACAAGTCAAGACTTCTCTCTTACCAGGTAAAGTGGTGCAGCAGAAACTTCTCAATGAACTGTGAAGAAAATAAAAACGAAAGCTTTCTCTTAATTAAGAGAATTATAATGGAAACCGCTGCAAAGCGGAGTAATGAAAACACCTGTTGGCAGTGTTGTTTGTGTAGTGTCTTCTATTTCTATGGGCAGTTGACGTATTAACGGCTTCGTATGGATAATGCTAGTGTTGGCTGAGAGAGTGAGTGTGTGTAGTGTGTGTGTGTGTGTGTGACTATTTCTTAAGCTTCGTTGGATTTCGTCAAATGATGTTGCTAGACATAAAGACAAACGGACAAGCAGGCATTAGATTGCTTTTAGCCAAAATGCGTTTCTGTTTGCTTACAAATCGATATGACCAACTTACTTGAATAGCCTTGTATGGGTGTGTGAGTGTGCTTGCGATTTGCCTACAAGAAGAAACTCTTATTGGTGGCAGTATGGAAGATAGACCAATGAAGAAGTAACCTGCATGCTAGACGAGCATTCAGTTTACGAAAGGCGACCTTGATGGTCATACGAAGCGCGTCTATAAGACACGAAGGAAAATTACAAAAAAAAAAAAATAATAATAATAAAATAAAGAAAACATTAAAAATATTTTTAAAAATAAAAATAAAATTAAAAATAAAAGCTCTTTACAAGTGCTTAGAAATAGGCAATTGACTAAAATTTAATTTACAAAGTTAACAATGCAATCCGGAAATGGAAACAATATTTAAAAATTATATCAAGGATAATAAAGGATATTCGTTACTTATTAATTAAAAAAAAAAATTAATTTGAAATTATGAAACAACAAATTAATACAACAAAATAAAAATAATATTATTCAAACTGTGAAGTGTTTTGAAATTGGTTTTGAAATACAGTGTTGTATTTTGTAACGAAATTGTTGGCAAACATTGGACAGTATTGAGATGCATGCATGTATATGTGGGAGCAGACATGAGTATGGTGGGGGGAATAAAGAAAGAAAAATTTTGCAAACAATTAATTAAAAGAGTCTTAAACGAACTCAGTGAATTAACGGCAGGAAAATGACTTCAAAATTTCAAAATTGGCCACCGAAGCCATAAGGATAAAAAAATTAAATTTTTTTCAATCAAATTCGTGACAATAATAAATAAAATAAATATTCACCTACTCCAAGTAACGCTTAAAGTAAGTGATGCTAAAGTAAGGCATAAGTGTTGCCTTTATTCCTAAAGTGTTAAGAGTTACTTCTAGATCTGCCAACACAGGATTCCTAGCAGAGTTTCAATACTGTTTTTTTTATTCAAATTGTATTACGAAAATTTGTATGGAGCAGTATTAAGGAGGGGTGGTCAAAATGCCTGGTAAGTATTATTGGAATTAAAATGAATATGTAAATTGTAAAATATAAATTATTGCCTATGAAACATGCCTATCAAATCCATGTTTTGCAAACTAGACCTATTCGGAAAGTGTTTTAAGTCGATTTTTTAATTTTAATTCAGCATAAATGTGTCAATAACAGTTACTAAGAATGAGGGTTAGTGGTAACGAAGTTGTTAAAATATTAGCTTTAGACTTTTTCTCTTCAGATTTCGAAAATATTTTTAAAATTAATTTATTAAATAATTTTAATATTTAATATAGCTTTAGATCTTTTAATAAAAATTAATTATATTTTGTAACTTCTTTGTGTAACTTCTGCAGGAAAACGATATGTAAATTACATTTACTTTATTTCAAATACAAAGCACTGTAATTATTTTGTAATTAATTATTTTATAAAAAAAAAATTTAATTGTACAATTTGATGTTTCAATTGAACTAAAAATTAGATTGATTATTGTGGGGTCAGTGAAATTAATTTTTTGGGATTTCAGTGCAGTTGAAACATGGAAATATAAAAATAATATTAAATAATGACAATTTTTTCATTATAAATTCCATTAATAATTATTTGTTAATTATTTATTATTATTGTTGTTGTTATAAATGAATGTCAATACCGCAATTACTTGTCAAATATTTACAAAAATTCCAAACAGCAATTAAATATTTTTCACAAACGTGAAAAGATTTTTATTTGCATTTTGCTCATTTTTAGAAAAAAAATTTTACTTTTTTACAAAAAAAATGATTTAAAAAATATTCAGCTTTTGTTTTGAAAGTCTACCAACGAGTTTCATTTCTACGAACGAAATTCAGGCATCTGGACTAGCTTATCCAGACGATAAACAAAAGCAGAATAATAATAAATTTTTAATTTTCTTTAATTTTTAATAAGTTTTTTAACCCGAAAATAAATTTGGCGATTTTATTCGCTTAAGTCCCCTTTCAGACAAATCAAAATTGACTCACTAAGTCTTGGGCTTCTGACTATAGTAATTTGAGAATTGTAATAAAATGAAATGTCAAAAACTAGATAAATTTGCCAGCAAGGAAACGAGACGTGATCAAACCCAACTGATCCAAACTGATCAAATAAAACTGATGTGTGTGAAGGGGGACTTATTGTGAAATACTTTGCATAATTTAAATATGTTTTTTTTATATCAGCTACTAGACAAACTATTTCTCAATTTTTTAAACTTTTTACTTGAAATAAATACATACTTTTGAAACTTTTCTGCTTGAAGTTCAGCGATCTAATGCTAACAAATACTTCTCGTATAATATTTTTTAATCATACAAATTTGTGAACTTTTCGAAAATCAATTTGAATTTGTTTGAGAGGAAAACCAAAAAAAGACATTCTCATAAATTCATTGTTATTTCTTTGACAAAAACAGTTGAATTATTTTTTAACCTCTTTCCGCCCTATTTAGTTGTACCTTTAGCCATTCATATATCCTTTCCTTATCCTTAATACCATATTTAATAACAATATATATTCACACAAATCATTTTTGTTGGAAAAAGGGGTTTTAAATTAAAAAAAAAAATTTTTTTATAAAATTTATTTATACTCTCGATATAATATTTCGTTTTGAAATCCTTCCCTCTCTGAAACAAGAGAGAGTGCTACGACATCAGCTTTTGAGAAGAGTTCTAGTTAGCGACCAGTGTTGTGGTTTCCAGTAGCGTGCTTTAGTGTCCTTTGCTAACCCACTGTTGCCATCAGAGTTCGGCTTTTAAATTAATTTTAACTCATCGGATGCCAGATGCATTTTTAAACTAACCTAAAACACTCAGGGTCTAGCCAGGAATCAAACACGCAACCTCAGTTTTAGTACGCTGTGCATTATTTACACGCCTACGAAGGCAAATCAGAAAGGAAAATATATGACAAATTTATTTAAATTTAATTCTCTAAATTATTCTTTAATTAGTTTGTCATTTTTCTCACTTTTTCCACGGTATGCCCCAATGTAATTTGAAATGTCATAACAAACTTTATTGCACAACACAAAAGAGCTTTTTTAATATACATATATTTTGTTTTCTTTTGTTTTTTTCCAATCACTATCGATATCTTACGAATCACTGCAATTTAAGGAAAGTATTACGCGAGTACTTTTTTCTTTTGTTTTTATTTAATATTTCAATTGTAAGAAACTATAAAATCAAACCCTGTTTTAGAATCTCTGAAATTAAGGGGGAAAAAATACAACAACAACAATAAGAAATAAATGCAATTAAAAAAGCAGCAACAAGTACACAAACACTTGCAACTGGTTAAGTGAGCTGGTGTAGATGGGGATGTGTAGCTGCATGTGGATGCATGCGGCTGCGCATACTCGTATCTATGATTATTACTTGATAATCATAACTGTGCTTATGTTTCCGCATTTGAGATAAAAAGAGGAAAATATAAAAATAAAACAAAACAATTTCTTCTTGGGTAGTTTCCAGCCACACTGCGAGCACACCACTGAGCTCTGGCTGAATGTTGCATATCAAATGTAGTTAAAAAGTGTAAAAAAAAAAACTAAAAAAAATTGCAGACCAAAAACGCGATAGCGTGCTTGCGTGCCTGTTGCAGGTACTAAAAAACAGACACAACTTACCGCTGCTTCAATTGCTTTGTTACTTTTTTTACAGCTGCTAATAAAAGGGCAATTGTTTTGTAAATTTTTTACATATTTTGTTTGCAAAATTGAAAAAAATTTACACCTCCACTAAAGTTTGTTGAACGCTGCGAGCATTCGCTTAAAAAGTGTAGCAACAACTAATTCTGAATAACGTACAATTGTTGTAAGTCATACAGTAAACGAGGGCCACAGCCACGAAAATTCACATGAAGTGCAGATTCTTATTTAAACACAACCGCAACGACATCTGAAGTATCGCTGGCAGTACGAGCAGCCTACGAGTATCTGTCATGAAACAAAACACAAAATAAGTTTTTAAACAAATTTTTGTGTTCCAATCGAAGTGAGTACTTTTCCTGAGCAACATTTACTTACGTTTACTTACCTCAATTCACCTCAATTCATCTTTTTTTTTCATTTCACTTGAGAAATAATCGTTTTGGATTTTTTGTTTCTTATTGTAGTTAATTAAGGTTGAAAGTATTAACATGCTATTGAAACCAGCAGTTAATTTTATTGGATAAAATAAAGGCAAATACAATAAATTAATTTCGTTTTGATATTTAAAACTTACTAAATTACCAAAAAAATTGTATTCCTTTTATGTGAAAATACATTGAAATTGTTTAGAAGGGAAGGGGGTCAGTGATCTCCAACTTTTAAATGGGGGAAAAAAATAATAATTAATTAGAAATTTTAAAGAAAATGTACAAAAAATTTATAAAAAAAATTTATAAAAAAAAACTATAATAATAATTTAGTTTAATTAAAAAAAAAAATAATTTTTTTTGTAACGAAAATTCACTTGATAAAAACTTTATACAGAGCTGGGAAACGTAAAAAAATTAAGAACAAATTTTGACTGTGCACAAAAATTTTTTTTTACTAAAAATAAAAAAAATTTATGTATTTTTATTTGTTTTCATTTATTCCTCTTTCGTCTTTTTTTAATAATCATATAATTATTTACTAAACTTCTCGTTTAATTGTGTTAAGAAATTGCTTAAAGCTTTAGCTGATGCTAAGCAAATGTTTGGCTAGCAGATGTTTGGTGGCTAATGCACGGAAATAATAAAATTCAATATATTTTTAAGTGAAATTTAATTTTCATAATTTTAGTGCATTTTGAAATATAATATAATGTAATTTGCAGCAATAAAACAAAAATAAATTATTTCATTATAGTTTGTTTAAAAATTTTTCAAATTGTATTGAAAGAGAAGAAATTGCTTTAATAATATATTATCTAATGCAGTACGATGCAGTAAATGCCTCCTACGCG
This sequence comes from Ormia ochracea, assembly GCA_963402855.1. Lineage (NCBI taxonomy): Eukaryota > Metazoa > Arthropoda > Insecta > Diptera > Tachinidae > Ormia > Ormia ochracea. Next base: position 37,716,486 of record OY727109.1, read on the forward strand.
CTTCTCATATTATCACGTGTGCATTTATAATGTTTATTCGTATGGGTGTAAAATGGCTTTTGAAATGTATGATATTTTCTGGATTTTACCTATCGTTTCTTGCACAGTTTTGCTGACGTTTTTCGCATGTTTTTCTTCAAACGCCCCATAGTGCAAAATTAGAATAATAAATTAATTAAGTATGTTCTCAATTTCATGCAACAAACATGCATGCTGAGCTTTCATATTACTTTTTATTTCAGATAATTTATTCTATAATTTAAGTAATAAGAATTTTTTCCCAATTCCAATTCCATTCCTACTCAATTTTATTTCTTAATCTGTGTGAGAAATTTTTTAATACAATTTTTAATTCTTTTTGAAGGTCTTTACATATTTCTGAAAAAAAAAATATATATTTTTGTTGGCCATAAAAATTGCCTTACGAGCGATTTTGCATGGAGACCTAATCGTTAAAAATCATTTTTAGAAAAATTGCCTGTGGATCACTATTATTTCGAACACACCTCATTCGCTATAAAAATAATGCAAATTTTTCTTTTTATTATTAAATATTGAAATGTAATGGGTTTAACTTTCTTAGTTCAACGTTTTAAAAAGTGTGGGCTATAAAATTTTTATTTACATGCTAATGGCGATATTGAAGGTGTCAATAATCTTGCTAAATAAATAGTTTCCAATAATTTACATGCAAATTATATTTCAATAGGTTTTATTGGGAATATTTTACAGATAATTAAATGGTAATTTCAAACTCTTATAAGCAAATAGATTTTATCGATTTTAACTGTTTTAAATTTGTAAATCAAAAATATTTTAAAAATTTCATTTAAATACGATTTGATTAGCAAGTAAAGCAGTTTGAAAATTTCTCCGCCTCAATTATTTTAATTTTACTTGTATAGAGTTAATGAAAAATTTATTTCGTCTACTAATTATTTATTAAGCTGGTCATCCATTACACAATAATATTGCACAATACTAATGGCAATATTTTTTTTTTTTGTTTTGTTTTTAATCAACTTGACGTGCACAGATTTCAGTTTGTTCGCAGGAAGACTAGCAGGCTACGTGCCGGAATAGAACCCACTACATCCGGTTTAATAGGTATTGCCATTTTGCAATAAAGAGCATAATAATTTTTAATAAAATATATTGCAATTCCTTTACAATAAAGAGTATACATAGCAAAAGAAGTGGGCCTACTAATTCGAATGTTATTGAACTCAGTTAGAGGTTTTAAATATTTAATTTAAGAACGCAATCGCAATGAAATTTGTTTTTTAAATATTTTCTGTAAAAAAAAAATTTCTTCAAATGATAAGAATTTAAAAAAAAACAAAAGTTTTTTCTTCGTGTATATACAATGTTGCCAAGACAATGTTACGTTTCTGTTGCATTTACAATAAAAATTGAAGGTTTTTGCATTTTCTACTTTATTGTGGCTGTCCACTATGAATATGACTGGCACACTCTCAACAGGATGTGTAGGTGGCTTTATGAAGTTAATTATGCCCACTCAGTGGAATGCATTCAAGGTCCTTGCAAAAATTAAACCAGTATTGAATTTGTTCTCACATTTAACCGAATTGGTTTTGTATTTTATATTCCAGACAGGCTACTTTTTTCGCCATTATTTAATTTTAACGATTCTGAAAAAATAATATGGAAATTCATATAACCAAACAAAAATGCACCAGCTTTTAATTTGCGGCCCTATTAGTAAAAATTGCAATATGGAATAATATGAAAACTTTCGCTCTGTGTTTTATAAAGTATGTTGAGTTAAAAATCTTTTAGATACATTCATTATTGTATTGAGTGGGTCTCAGTCACATGCTATTTATTTTACTGGAGTCATAAAAAAGGAATGCTTGTAGAGCAGACATGTTAATTGTTTTTACAGAGCGTCTTGTGGAGGACTACAGAAGAAAAATGGTAAAGGATGGTGTATGCGCTCAGATATATATTAACATTGATGTAGATTGTTTGCTGGTATATGTCAAGTGACTAAGTAATTGACATAACAATTAAGACAGGAGAAACTCATGAGAATTTAATTTACCTTGTTTAAATACTAGTTAATGCAGTAGGGATCGAACTCGCAACTTTAGGCTTTTATGAACTACTTCAGCCAAAGGCAGCTTCATACTGTAAGTGTAACATATTTTAGAAATTTCTATCCGAGAAAGTGCAAAGTTCTTTATGCAAAGTTAGTTTTATCTTTTCAGGTTCTTTGTTAAGAAGAAAAAATATTTTTAATTTTAATATTTATAATTTTAAACGGTGGCCTATGCAGACTGTGCTTCTAATTATGTTATAAATATATTCATATAATTATAATATTAAGTAAATAAATAATTAAATAAAACTTTTAATTGGAATTGATTAAAACTTTTTAATTAGAAAAATATAATAATTTTTATTGTTTCTACAATGTTAAGTTGTTTTATTATATATATTTATTAGATCTAAATGATATAAAACATTTTATTATAAAAACGTTAAATAAGCTCTGGAGCAGCTTAGAAACAAGTAGAGCACAAAAGGTTCACCATATTTTCTTTTTTTTTAATATTTTATAAGAAATAATCTTGAGAATTGCATAAAATTACTTCTTCTTTATTACACGTCTCGCATTTTGAGTAATAAAAATTTTTTATTTTGGCAACACTGAATTATCCACATGTTTGTCTGTGTGTATGTGTGGGTTTGAAAAAGGAAGTTTAAGTGTTTGTTTAACAGATTCTTAAAAAGCTTTTAAGGCATTCTTACAAACAAACTTTAATTATTTATATTTCACTTACGAATCATAAAATTCCTCTTCAAGCCTGATTTTTCAATTTTTCTATATAAAATTTTCTCAGCCAAATTACACGTCATTAAAGTAATGCATGAAAAATGTGTAAATAGTTGTTCCACTCCACTATTCACAATAAAATTGCAAAACAGTTTAATCAAGCACGACAAATGGATAAACGGACGCTTGGAAATGTTGAAAAAGAAGACACCCAAGAAAATGGGTAACGAGTTCTGTTCCGTGTCAAAGCCATAAAACGGCGACATAAAACACAATGTAGTTACCGTATGAATATTGCGAAATAATAAAAAGCTGACCAAGAAAAAATGTTACCTTACTAAGAATATTATAATTGGTATTGGGTGTTGGTAATAAGCGGCTTTGTCATACCCTAATTGGCCTCTAGGCATAACTTTCGATTACTAGTGGTCAGGTGAGCTTTAAGGCACAAAGTGCAAGTGCAGCAATTCTTTGTTCTTCTTTTAATTAAACTCTAAAGAAACTGTTTCTTATTTAGTAGACCTATTGTAGGGCAACTTAGTAGAATAGTAGAATAGTAGAATGCTTGACAAGCTTAATTTGTTATAACGAATCGTAAGTCGTTTTTGAATTGACCGCAGATGGGTTAGAGAAGAGGGATGGAAGGGCTTGAAATTTCTATAACATTAATTTGGGGCTCCATAAAATATATAATTTTTATATATTCTGGATCCTTATGATAAGGGAAGTTATGTAACTTTGCTCTCTATCTGTCTGTTTTTTTGTTATATTTCTGTCACGGTCCTAATCGAAACTTAAAATTTGAAACTTTGAAAATTCAAACATTTTTAAATGCCTCTGCTTTAATTTGCTTCCGATTTTCCCTATGTAAACTACACCGAAATCGAATGATAAATAAAAGAAATATATCCAAAAGTTATTTCATACATTTATGGCTAAAATGCAAAAATGTGTCCTTGATATCACAGCAGCCCATAGGCAGATAAGACCATATATTTACTTTTTTGAAATTAAAAATTTTTATCAAAAAAAAAAACATATATATTAAAAAAAGATCGTAAGTTCCGAATAAAGTAAAATAAAATTTTTTTATATTTTTTAAACAAAAGCGAACGAAAGCGGCTCAAACCAGGAGACTCGGCTTTTGTGGGTTTTTAAGGTTGAGTTTGTTTATGCCTTGTTTGGAATATGTATGAATGTGTGAAAGTATGTGTAGGTGTTTATATGTGTGTACTGTAATACAGTTTTATATGTATATCTGCAATATGTTTGTATACCATTCTCCCATATGAAGTATTTGAATTAAAGTTTATTCTTTGGCAAAGTTTTCCTTAAGCATTTCTGTACATGATGTTGATCAGAGAAAGATTTGACGTTAAATCGCACATAAACAATTTTCTGCCGATCTTGTTTTGAGTTGTTGTTTGTTATTGTTTAACAACTACTAAAAGGAAATGATGTATGTATGAGTGTTTGTATGAATGAACAATTATCAGCTTATTGATCTGTGCAATAAATTTGTATATGAAAAATTTAAGATCTTCTTTTTGCTCCTTTACTTTGAGGGAACACAACCATGGAGGGGGGTATAAAAGATTCGGTCCAGTCGTATATTCCACTTTTACTTGCTTACTTTTATTTATTTAAAATTATATAACAATTTGCAATACCATAAAAGCGATGTTGAAATTACAAGCCAAATAATCGTGCATCGGAATATAAGTTGGGCATATGGAGTAGCCACACTATACGAATTCTTGTCGGTGCAATAAGGACATCAATAAGGCAATTGTAAATTGTTCTTCTTTAGAAATTGCTCGAGCTGAGTCTTGTAAATTTTATTTTGCGGCAAAATATATTTAAAAATTTAAAAAAAAAAATTTTTAAAATTCCGTTAAAGAATTTTTTAAAAATTTTTCATGTTTTTGTTAATTGCTGATTTTTAAGTTCTATGGCCAAATTAAGTAACTTTTACTAAATTATGTATGTTCCTAATGTCTTATACGTAGTGCTATTCAAAAGTTATTGGACAACTATAATTACTAATATATTTGCGTTCAATTCTCAATTAGTTTACTAAAAGAATTCTTATATTGTACGGGGAGATGCGAATTTTTAACTATTGGATTAAAAGGCAAGTCGTACTTTAAGAGCATGTAAAAAATCATAAAATATGCCACAGACTGGCAATAGTTCCTGAATTTGTCTTCTAGAATTGTTTATATGGAATGGCTTTCATTCAAGAAGAAAAAACTGTCATCGATGTAAAAACGAATCAGATGAAAGATATTTCCTATTGTTAAATTTCTTAAAATTTAGTTCCTCGTCTGATGAAAACTTCTTATACTTTTTTTAGATATTTTCTTATACAGGGTGGGCCAAAAGTCACAATGGGGTTTAAAAATTTAATAACTTTTTTGTTTATTTTTTTTTTTATTTTTTTTTTAAGATTATGGCCATTGTGACTTTTGGCCCACCCTGTATTTGGAAACATTTCCTAGCATGTATGAAACATGTTTTTAATATTATGAACTATTTTGCAGGCCATAAACTAAATGTATTTTTAAATGCATTTATTTGACAGAAATATAATGTTATTGAAACTTAATAAAATTTTCTAACTACTCTTTATAGATTTTGTTATAAATGTGTTCTTTTTAATGATTGCCGAGTGTAGCGTAACCGAAAAAACAAACAAATATATGCATGCAAGAGCAGCTTATGCTGCTGAAAATACTCATGAATGAACTACTTAGAACTCCAAGTTGAACTAATAAAAAAATCATAAATGAGGAAGCAGGCAAGTGATTGAATAAGTGAATGAGTTTACGACTTTGGCCATTAAATCAACAAGCCAACATAAAAAGAAAAAAAAAAAAGAAAAAAAAAAGAAAATACTTCACCAAAGGTGAACAGTAAGTAACAGTAAGTTACTTACCTGGGCAGTTTCATATTAATAATACACTTCTGCTGATTACTGCTTACAGTTGTGTGTTCTTTTTCCAAAAAAAAAAAAAAAAACAAAAAAACCGAAAAAAAAACAGACGAAAAACAAAATAAAGGAGTTGCTCCAATTGTTCTACTTTTAATGTTTCATGCTCTTGTTTGCTTGGCCAATAGGGTCCGCTTTAAAAGTGCATAATAGTTTATTTTGTGTTAAGTTGTTGTTTGCTTAGCTGGTATTTGTCTGAATGAAAAGCTTTGATTTCTTCACTACTTAAAGAAAAAAGAAAAAATTTACATAAAATTGTGAAATTGGAGTAAATTGTACGAAGTTAACAAATTTGGATCTCGCAAGTTACAGTAATATTAAATTATTCACTCTAGTTTTCTAATTATTTGCAAATAAGTGAAAAAAAGTTGGAGCCTCATGCCTCATACCTGATATCTCATGCCTCATGCCTCCTGTAATTTGCATTTTCTGAAGTGATTTGCCTCTTCAAACTATTGATTACTTTAGTAAATATTTGGATTTATTTCATGGAATTTGGCTATTCAAATTAACTTCTTCCAATAGACTTTGAACATTTTGAAGCAAAATTTTTTCATTTTATCATCAATTATGCGCCGCCACATGAACAGTAAAATCTTCTGCAGACAGACACTTTTTTTTTTTTTTTTTTTTTTTTTTGTGAAGCTTTTCAAGTGTAACAAAACGAAGCGGAAAAAAAGAGTAGACACGGTATTATTTATATAAAATATAATATGTGAAATATGTGATGTGTGGCTTCAAAATGCATGGAGAGAAATATTTCAAAACTATAATTATCATGAGTGTATTGAAAGCAAACTGTTATTACTGGGTAATAACATTTCGAGTATGAAATAGGCTTTACTGTGATAACGTAGTATGTGGCGGTCTACTGGAAAAGACACTTAATTTTGGTTCGAAATTATAATGCTATTTTAGGTTTCTGGGTTTGGAAATGTTTCCCCCCTTTAAGTTTGGCTATTCTCATAAATCTAATATTGATTTTTAGTCGATTTTGATATAATTTAAATAAAAACAACTTTGTTTGATCAAAAAGGGTAAAACTTTTATATGCTTCATAGAATTATTCATTTTCAAGGGGCTGAAATTTGTGCAATGAATCTAACACAATCACCGAAAGATCGGTGTTGCCATTACCGGCCTACACAGCTTAAATTTAAATAAAACAAAATCAATATATAATCATTATAATATAGATCTTAAAGAAATTATTTTTTATTTTGAAAAATAAAATTAGCACGGCTGCGCTTAATATACTTTATAAGATCTTTCCAGCTTTGAAATACTTTTACGCATGAAGCGGGCTGCAGTTCAGCGATGACACATTTAATATTCCATTCCAAACCAACGTAAGCCATAAGGCTTTGTCGACCAACCCATTGGTCTAAAACGTGAATTTAATGAATCGCTGAACTTTTAGGCGAGCTATATCTGAAGTTGCAAGACCATTTGAAAGGACTTTTCATTATAAGCATTTTCCCCGATATTTTGGAAAAAATATAATCATTCAGCATCCAACTATAACGAACTACAGTAATGATAACGTTGTTTCCTGCTTCGTTTTCGGAAAACTATCACCGGATAGCTCCACCAGAATGAAGAGCCCATCAAACAGTCACCTTGAATGAATACAACTGTGTCTCGTGCACTTCATGTGTTCTACTTTTGCCCTAAAAGCACATATTTTTCTTATTAGCAAAGTCTGGCAGCCAAAAAAAAATCCGCTTCATCCGAAAATACAATTTTTCGTTAAAAAAATGGATAATCTGTTACAACACTATTGGAAAATAGCAACAATCCAAATATGCATAGCCCTACCGGATAGCTCGATAATACCCTGTTCAGACATAAATTGAGTTTTAAGAGACTTTCTTACATAAATATTTTATAGGAAATATGCAAACAGGAAATGCCGGAAATGGCAACAGGCGCTTTATAAAATACTTCTTTTTAGCTTCATTTCCTGCACAGTCGTACGATTCATTTACACGAAGAGCTGATGTGAATCCATCCTATTTTAAAAAATCGCATCAAAACGGTATTGCTGGTGCCACTCCATCATAGAAATATGATGCTCATTCAAGTAAATTGTCATTTTATGAAAATTTTCATAAACTTTTCCTTGCCTTCAAAATCTGATATTTTTAGTGCTCACTATTCTTTTTTTTCAGCAGAGATGTCATATTTGGCCAATCGTACAACTGTGTAGGATAGTGTATAAGGGCCATTAGTTGCATCTAAGTGAGGAAACACTACGTTCATGATCATTTCCAGTAGATGAGCTCTTAAATATTCCTTCGCTGGGTTTTCGTTTAGTCAATGCAATTGATGATGGTGATAGAAAACTTTTTCTCTATAACAGATTTGTGAGATGTTTCGTCGATTGGTGTATTGACTTTATCAATCCTCCGCAGATGCTTAAAATTTATGGGTTTCGATAGCTAATACAGATAAAACGTTAAATTTCTTTGCAATATTAGCCAGAGTGCCTCCGTAAGCGAAGGAATAATCCGCAGCCTACTAAGCCAGAGGTCGCCGGTTCGATTCCTACCTAGACTCAGGGTGTTTTCCTCTGCTCAAGCCGAAAACTTTGCAGGTTAATTTAGTTTATGAAAAACAAATAAAAAAGCGAGATATGAAAAAAGCAAAAATAAGAAAACTATCTAAACACCGGTCTTAAAGCTTTCAGTTTAAAAAGCTATATATAATAAATCTTTTCACAGAAGTCAGCAGTTTTTCAGTGTATTCCCAGTATAATTAAAATTAATTTTTTTTAAGCGAATTGTATTATAATTTTCGTGGCAAAATATAAATAAAAAAAAATAAAATATTAATAAGAAAAAAAGCAAACTAAAAATTAGCAAATGCACACATGCAAATGGTTGGGTGTGTGTGCATCCATGTCTGTGGTCGTGTGCACACATCTACCCAGATTTAGAACACTGCACACGCGATGCAAAGCATAATTGCAAGTGAATAATTAATGAGCGAATCACTCATTCGCTTAGACACAAAATTAGCAATAAAGAGAATTAGAAAAACTTTACCAGCAAACTCATTAAAACCCTACAGAAAACTCCACAAGCCGCAGAAAAAGTGAGTCTGCCCCAACTGGTGATAAAAACTGTTTTTAATGCTTACAAGCAGTAGAGTTTTATTCATTTTCCGTTGCCTTTTCTAGAATACTTTATTTTAATACCCGTACTTTATTGTTTACAGCTTTCGTGTATACAACAGTTGCGTTCTGGCAGCATTAAAATAATAAATTAATTGTATTTCAACAACATTAACTTCCAACCGTAAGTTTTATTGTTTTACTGCTGCTCCTCTTTTAATTATTTTCCACTCTTCGCAATTACTGTTAGCTTAACTTCAATTATTGTTACTTTGACTGGGATTTATTTCAACTACAAAGTACAATCAAATGTTGCGTAGATGAAGCAAAATTATTATTTAATCATTTCTTATTATCGTGAGCATTTTAGTATTTTTGTTGATAACTAGTAAGCGATAAAATAACCCCCCACACAATTAAAATAAATGTTTTTAGTTATAGATTAACTATTCAGATGATTACGGCTTGCCTACAAAGACCCCTTTTTCATTTCCTTCTGGCGGAAGTCCTGATTCACAGTCCTGCAACTCGAGCGATTTGTAAAGTATCGCATGTCCGCTAGCAAAGTGTGGTAGCTGTACTTGATGCACTACAATTCCCAGTACCCCAATAATGTTTGTTCGTACCTTATATAAACTTCAGTAGCTTTAACTCATCTGCGTTACTTTTTCTATTTCCATTACCCATTACAATTTGTAGAACAGTTGGAGGACTTGCTATCAGCTGATTTTAATTAGAATTGGACGCAAACTAACGATTTTCTCATTTTAATCGTAATCGGTTCCCCAATTCATTGGCCACCATATTTAATTTATAAATGGGCTATTTTGCATTAATTTTTCTAATATTTTAAGTAAAATAGCCATTGCAATCCTTTTGCAATTTTATACAGTGCGGGAGAAAAGTTTATCTTGAATGGCATGTGCGTTGACTTCATTGTCTATATAAATGGATTTCCATCTTTATAATAATTCAAACTCTATAAGTGTTAAATCATTTTTCGAAAATCCCTATAGATTTGAAAAAGGCAATCCAGAATTATTAACTTGGCTTTATTAAAATCTAAAGGTTACAATTGAAGAATTTTAATTTTTCAAGTAATTATCTAAAAAATCGGTTCAAATAGTCTCAAATAAACTGATATATTCAAAAGATTTCATTACTTATAATTCTTAATTTGCAATTTTTTTTTATAATCAACTCTATTTGCAAAGCTTTCACCTTATTTACAGAAAAACTCTCAGGCTCTATGTAGGAATCGAACATGGAGCATCCTATTAGGTAGGCGGTTCAGTAACCATTCGCCTACGAGTCCACTCGTAAAATAAGTTTAGACGTTTCAAACGTTTATGGAAAAAGTGATTTGCAACATCAAATAAAATTTGATCTCCTTGACTGATATTAAGTGTGTACCGATATTTGCCAGTTTTTAATTTAACTTGTATACAATTTGGGCTCCAAATATACTCCAGTACGGAACTAAAAAAAAACATTTGTGACAACAAAGGCTTGGTAAGTCCGTAATTTCCTTTTCCCCCCTTCTCGGTTAAATGTATTTCAAGCCTCCTGCGCTATCCATTCCAAAAACTTAAACAAATAATTCAGATTTGAATTTTTTTTTCCTGTACGAGGGTGGTTTGAAAAGTTTCCGGCCTAACATAGAGATAATGCTTAAAGGTAAATTATTTTTTTTTATTTTGAATTCTAAAATACTCGTATAAAAAAATATTTCTTTTGAGTTTTAGTGCAAATAGGAGCGATTTTCCCCTAAATTAAGGGCAATTTTAAGAGTGTTCTTTTACCATCCGGAGGTTTTGAACATATTTCAATTCTTTATTTATCGCCAGTATATGCTAATAAAGTCATATATAAAATTCTGTAAGAAAATTAAAAAGACAAATAGAAAACTTTTATCGAAATATTATTAATTTAAAATAAAATAATAGATTTTTTTTAATGAAAGATTGAAAAAATTTTATATATATATATATATATATTATATATATATTTTTAATAATTATTTACTTATTTATTCTCACTAAAAAAATACTTAAAGTCAAAAAAAATATTGTCCGCACAGGGGAGTGTGCGTGCCAACTGAAAACAGGGGACACAATTGCCCTTTTATGAGTCTAGAATACGTTTTCCCGGAAGCCGACTTCACACACTCATTATTCTGTGGCTTCAAAAAATAAAATATATAATAAAATGAACATAAAAACAAAAGTGTTTGAACTCTTTATTGAACTCTTTAGTCAGTCATTCGAATTGATGGATGTCATGACTTTCAGTCGTAAATTACAAATCGTCTATTTTTATTCTTATTTTATGTGACTGGAGGCCACTAACGGGATTAGATTATCTTGGGAATGGTGTAAGCATGTCACACAAACAAATTAGTTTTTTAAAATCTATAAAACTTAATTTTACGACAATTCTATAATTAATTGGAAATATATCCATATGCATATATATAGTATGTATGTGTGTGTGTATATAGTATGTATGTAACATTTTTTTATATTTTCCAATAAATGTTTTTGTATTCAATTCTCCGGGGGGTAATTTTAACACTTTTAAATCCATTTTATGATTTTTGAAAATGTTCGGTTTTTAATGGGCGTTTCATTGCTTTTAACACATTCTTAAAATTAATTTCAATTTTAGTTATCAGATGTGATGAGTTCGTAACTTAATATTATTTTATGTGCATTTTACAACATTGGAGTTTTAGAAATTGGAATTACTAAAATTTTTTTTATGTCCTGTTAAGCCTTAATTTGTCATTAATTCACTGATTCACTCATTCTTGCCGCGAATCGAATTTTTCTTTAGCAAATAATTTTCATTGCAACCCATTAGCATTGTCAGCGTTGCCGTTGTTACATTCTGGTGCCTTTGTTTTCTCAGCAAGATAAAACAAAAAATAAAAATTTGGAGTTGTCACTTTTACAACGCCATTGATTAACAGAAAGAAAGCTAGTGAAGCTCGCTAGTGCTAAGCGAGTTAAAATACAAAGTACACATTCTTCAAACAAGAAGCTTTCGATTAGCTTTCCTACTAAGTGAAAACCATTGAAAGGCTGAAAAAGTTAATAATAAGAGATTTATTTACATTTAAAAAAAAAACAAAATTTAAAAAAATTGTCCTTTAGATTAAAGGACATCATTATAATTCGGCAATGAAGTAGGCTTTAGTTAAAGCAACGTTTAGCTAGAGTGAGCTTTAAGGTAACTTCTTAGAAGTTTTTAATGAAAAGCTACACTAAATAATTTACCGATAATTTTTTAAAAGAGCTGGCAACATCGCCCTTTCAAGACTTGACACTTACAACAATCCTTATAGTTTTCCCATCAAAACAATTGCAATAAAAGAGACGACTGAGATGAAATTGCTTTTAACTTTTTGCTCAACTTCCGGTTAAATTTATATTGCAATGAATTCTCCGTTTAAAGGTTATCCGGTTAAAGGATGCCTTTAAATAGCGCCGTGCTATAATTGTGGTTACAGCAAAAGTATTATTTCTACAATTAATTCTTTATTCTTCTTATTAAAATTAAGTATTTTAAATAATTGAAATTAATAATTTTATGAATTTATTAAAAAATTATTTCAGCACTATTTTTATTGTGCGATTTACTTTCGTTGTTTAAATTAATTTATTACGAGCTAAAGTTTATTAAATTAACTATAAAATCGTTAAGATTATTTATTATTTTTTTCTATAATAATCATGATCAGAGATCAATCTGTGGCATCGATTTTAAATACGAGGTGTGATCAAAAAATTACCATTTTTTTCGTATTAAGTTTATTTATTATTTTTTTCTACAATAATCATAATCAGAGATCAATTTATGGCGTCGATTTTAAATACGAGGTGTGATCAAAAAGTAAACATTATTTTCGTATTAAGTTTATTTATTATTTTTTTCTATAATAATCATGATCAGAGATCAATTTATGGCGTCGATTTTAAATACGAGGTGTGATCAAAAAGTAAACATTATTTTCGTATTAAGTTTATTTATTATTTTTTTCTACAATAATCATGATCAGAGATCAATTTATGGCAACGATTCAAAATACGAGGTATGATCAAAAAATTACCACTATTGCCGTATTAGTGAATTCGTAATATATTTCTTTTCCTATTTTGTTGATAAGGATTTATGAAATAAAACAAAAAAAAAATTTTTTACGCAATCCTAAACAGATTTACGGGGAACAATAACATTAAATCATTTTAATACTCACACATACCGATGCGAGTATACAGGTGTGTTAATATGACACGTGCTGCCTGCCGTACTGTGGGCTGTTACTTGCTAATGTTAATGGCCGGCAATAAATTAATTTAAAGAGCCAAACTAAACAGTAGTGAGAAGAGTGAAACACCATTAGAGCGAAGAGATTCTACTAGTTGTGACTTGTACTTGGTCAAGGAATATTGATTTGAGCCGAGTATCTACTATATTTGCAGATGGCAGAAGCATTTAGAAATATCCGTGTCGCAGAACACGTAATGCCGTCTGTCTTGCTTGTGGTAGCAGCAGCTCTTAAATGTACAATCGAACTACAAAAACAGAAAAGAAAAAATAACAAAAAAAAAAATGATAAAAAAATAGAAAAAAGAATTCAAGGCAATAATTTAAAACTAATGAAAACACAGTCTTTTGTAATAAAAATTTGATTTGTCTATTTCTATTTTATTTTTCTATTCTTTTTTAATCCGCTTCCATTCCAGAAAGCGAAATAATAATCTTGTTGAATTGAATGCGTAGAAGATACAAACAATACAATTGCTTATTCTAATTCAAATGAGCCATTAACTAATAAAAATTTACTATAACCATTTTTATATTTGAACCAACGTTAGAAAAATCAATCAAACGCGCGAGATTTAAATACGGCCAAGTAACTGTTTAATAGAAATGATAAAGAGAAGAATGTGTTGCAACACATCGTTCAGAAATCCAGATACAGTTAGATTAATAATAAAAAAGCATAGAGTATGGAAAAAAAATTGTGTTGAAAGGAAATATAATATCTAGAAATTATAAACTGTTCCAAATCAAAAGAATACATTATTTGGAATTAAGAAAACAATGCAAACACAACTGCATTAGGAGGTGCTCCATGGCCGCACTTGCGATTGAAATAAGAAAAGGCTTTTCATGGAACAGGTTTCATTTATATTTATAAAAATGGAAACTGTGAATAAATAGATATCTGGCAACAAAAGAAAGCAGTTCCTCTAATGCGTGCATGTACACACGTAAATAGTTTCATAAGCTGCTGAGCAATAATTTGAAACATTCCAGACGCATGCGCAGTAAGCACTCTGCTACACTTTTAATAGTAAGTGGTTCCTATTGCCGAAGCCAAGTCCATATTATAAATGTGACATAAATGTATCTGGATTGAAATTGAAGTAGGCAAAAATCTCGAGAGTCACACAGGCTACTCGGCTATCGCTGTTTTCGCTCACTGCTATTCTCCTTGTTTGCCTGCGTAGGTGAATGAATAATGCTTAGCTTACTAAACCAGAGGTTGGGGGTTCGTTTTCTTCCTAGATCCTGGCTGCTTTCTTGCGATCCAGGCGAAAGCTTTGCAGCTTAAGTTAGCTTAAAGACAATTATAATATTGCACCATTATTTGCTATTAAGGAACGTAATATCCTTTTAAGAACCGTGACTTAAGCATGTACACTTTTTCTTCTCGTTGTAAGCAGAATTTACATGAATAACTTTATTTCCTTCAATTGGAAACTTTTGCACTCACACGCTTGAAGCGGAGGTTACGCGAACTGCAATGAGTGTGTTTAATCCGTAAAAGTTAATAGCAGGCAGTATTTTTACGAAATGAAAAAAGTTTAATGAAACGTTTCCTTTTATTTATTGCGGTAACGAAGCCAAGTTCATTATTAGATGATCTTATTTAAGGATTAACATTGATAGGCTGCGTGTTAGATCCATGACCATTTCTATTGAGAGATTGTCTACTTCCCGAGTAGAGAGCATATGATTACGAAAAAACCCAATCACACGCAAGAAGAAGAACTGCTACGAGTTCGCCTGACCGCATATACTCATTTCAATATTATTACACAGTGCACCAAGAAGCAGTTTAAAATGTTTCTGGAACACTGTTAGTAGCCCTTTTGGGTATTGCCAGTCAAACCAAAAACTGATTTTTCCTTGATATAACTAGTTTGGTTCTATATGCTTTGTGGTCACAGAAGAACTGCTCCGAGTTCACTTATCTGCATTAACGTATCTCAATATTCGTATCTCAATATTCGTATCTCTGTCAGTAGCCCATTTGGGTATTACCAGTCAAACCAAAAACTGATTCTTCCTTGATATAACTAGTTTGATTCTATATGCGTTGTGGTCACAGAAGAACTGCTCCGGGTTCTCTTATCTGCATTGACGTATCTCAATATTAGAATGCAGTGTACTATCCAAGAAGCAGTTTAAAATGTTTCTGGAACACTGTTAGTAGTCCTCTTGGGTATTGCCAGTTAGCCCAAGAACTCATTTTTCCTTGATATAACTAGCATGGTTCTATATGCTTTGTAGTTACAGAAGAACTGCTCCGGGTTCTCTTATCTGTATTGACGTATCTTAATATTAGGATGCAGTGTACTATCCAAGAAGAATTTTAAAATGTTTCTGGAACACTGTTAGTAGCTCTCTTCGGTATTGCCAGTCAAACCAAGAACTGATTTTTCCTTGATATAACTAGCATGGTTCTATATGCTTTGTGGTTATAGAAGAACTGATCCGCGTTCTCTTATCTGCATTGACGTATCTCAATATTCGTATCTCTGTTAGTAGCCCGTTTGGGTATTGCCAATCACCCCCAGAAGGGATTTTTCCCACGAAAGCACCTCGACAAATACCAAATATATCATATCTCTGGCGAATGCAATCTTTGTTCAGAGATATTATACAGTCCATGGACACATCTGATCTTATACTTTTCCTCAAACATGCTGTTATAGAAAAGGTGTCGTAACCAACACCTAAATTCTAACCCAAATTTTCTAAGAAGAAACTAGTGAAATTTTAAAAAAAGTTCTTCTTCTTCTTCTTCACATCAATAAATTTTTGTAAGATAAGCATTAATGGAGGCTTTCCGTTGTGCACTTATTTCTGAACTACTTAAGGATTTACTAGTTTTATGTAGATATTCTTGTAGCCAGATGTTTTATATCATATATGTATATAATTTATTTATTTCTAATTTGAAAAGTTTATCTTGTTAGCAGGTTTCTTTTCTTCAAACAAAATTTAGCTCTCCGTCCAACTGAATCCGGCTTTTACATTTAACAAGCAAATATAACGTTTCCAAAGAAATTAAATGTTTATTTATGCAAAATAACTGTGACAAAAGATTTATAAAAATAATTTTATAGGCATTTCACAGGCCCCCGAACAAGCAAGATAACAATTACTTCTTTATTACAAAAAAAAAAAAAGAAAAAAAAATTAAGAAGAAGAAGAAGAATAAGGAATGAAGGGGAGCCAATTAGTTATTTAAATTTTATCTTTATCTTACAATAATCGTAAGCTTGACACTAAAAACGTTTTGTTTTTAGAAATTACGTTACCAGATTAACATTTTGCTTAATAGATTTATTAATATTCAGAAGCAACAAATAAATGTTAAATGTTTCAATCTCGTTTCTTATGTTGGAATTACTTTTTTTTTCTTTTTGTGTTTCACAAACAAATGGAAAATGATTAATTTAATGTAAGTAACTGTTACTGGTTGTATATTAAACAGTGAAGATCAATTCTAACACTTCCTTTTGTTTATTGGAATTTATAAAAGCCTCTTTCTGAGTGTGTCTTACAGCCGTTGGCTAAGGCTGGAAGAAGCGGTTTCGAATTCTTTTGAAAAGTAAGATAAATATTCATGAATGATAAATTTCATGTATTCTGCGGCTTTCTTTCCCCACCACCATCTACTTGTATAAGAAAATACTCGCGTATTTATTTTAGCAGAGAATCTTTTCGTACAAGTGCGCTATTAATTTCTACAATACCGGTAGATCTATGCATTGGCTTCTATGTGGATATGGGAAATGGGAGAGCTGAAAATTATTGCCGCGTTTGGCATTGAAGTGCTAAACAATGGCTGTTGAATTTGGTGACTTTTTTCCTACACCAGGACCGTTTATTTCTAAATGAATTTTTACGATTATCTAACCAGAAAAACATGAAGATTTCAACGCAAATATAAGATGAGAGGTTTTCTTACATATTACACAATGTCGTACCACCAAAGCAAATTACACCCAATCCTCTTTTTACGCGGTTTTCTTTAGAAACTGATCTTTTCCGGTTTTCATACTTTTTTTTCTTTTTGCAGTCACTGTGTTATTAAAAATAATCCTTTCCTTCTTTTAAAAAAGAAATTTTTGTATTACTTATTGGTTTTTTTTGTGTCCAATATTATAAAATAAAAAAAACCAACACTGTATGGAGAACTATATTTTTTAAGCTTCATAGAAATATTAATACTTTCCAAATTGTTTTTTTCCCATGATGTTTTTTACACGGTGCTCTTTGTTACGTACATAGCGTGTAAAATGTGGTTTGGGTGTACCATCTGTCGCAGAAGTGAAATTTCGCATACAATTTAATTGTGAATACCGAGTGATATAAAAATAAACCTTTTTTTGGTGTACGTCTCCACAAGCTTTGAATTGTAGAATGCTTAACACCATTATTGGAATTTGCCTGCAGGATTGCCATTTTTTAAACTAACTTTATCCAAAAAAATTGTCTTTAAATGGTTGGTTATTGCATTTTCCACGAAAGTAATAAAAAGGTGGCAGCACTAAACCATTTTCAGTTTTTATTAGTTGCCACGGCACGACAAAGCAGCAATTAATAATTTTAATTTTTTATTTTCTTACGGGAATTGTTAAAAATGCAATATTCAGCACAACCAGCTTCTTTCGGATCTAGTTAGTGTTTAGCTAGAGCATGCGAATAAAAAGGCTCTTTAAGGCCACGTTTCATTATCTTACTTAGTCATGCGATTTGTTAAATGTGGCATCTCTGCTGACAAATTAAATAGTGTAGCCTAAAAATGTCAGATTCTTATGACAAGCAAAAGTTAATGACAATTTTCATGCCATCAGATTCGATTTTACCTCAAGCAGCGAATAAACAATTGCTTGCATCATTCTTGTATAATAGGATGGACCCAGCGATTCCATTTTGTTGCAATTTTTTTGATGAATCATACGACTAACCTGAAACATGGCCTCAGTTGTACGATTCATTCACACGAAAATGTGTTGTGATTCCATGCTATTTTAAAAAATCGCATGAAAATGCCACCATATCGCAGAAATATGATGCAAATAAAGTTTTTCCTTCTTAGTTAAAGTAAATGCAACTCTGATCGCATAAATATTATCATTATATGAAAATTTTCATCAATTTTTGCAAATCATACGACTTATCAAAAAAAAAAAATCAGTCACATAGATACATTTTCAAACCACACTATGATACTTTTGTAGTATACATGTCATATTTGACACATCGTACGCTTGTATGGAATAATGAATCATGGCCTTTTGTCATTCTTTTAATGTAAACAAAGCAATCTCTAACAATAAAAAAACATGACAGAAAGCAAAGACAATTATAGTTCTTTATAAATCAATTTTTATCAACACTGAAACCAGCCTGAAACCTGTTTTTAACCCAGTGGCCTGTGTAGGGTTAATATCAGCAAAAGCAATAGCTGCTAACTGTGCAGTAGAATTTTCATTAGCGTTAAACAAACGAAAAATAATCCACCGGCTTACAGATTATTGCCATAAATTAAACAACTTTACACACAAAATTCAGGACTTCTCTGCTGTAAAAAAAATAGAAATAGAAAAAATAACCAGAAATAGAAAAAAATGTTTTAACGGAGCATCTGGCGGCCATACTAAGGCATACTTTGACGCAACAGTTACGCATTTCATTGTAGCGAATACAGTTAAATTAAAAAGGAAATAAATTGTTCTTATATTTTGTTGGAATTTTCCTTGAAAATGGCCAAGTCGAAAAACAGCTCAAATGTTTTCTACTAACACTGTCTACTTATACGATATAGTTGTTAAGTTTATCGGCTTAAAGTTAATAGCTAAACAGCTGAACATTTAAATCACTTCCAATTCGATAGCGTGAAGAAATGGACATTTTTATTGGTAACTCAGCAGTATAATAATCGCGTTCCCAGTTTGAGTTGAAAGCTCACTATGATGGTTAAATGGGAAGCGTACACACGAGTACAGAGTACAGCCATGTGCACCCGTTCTTGTTTACAGTTTAAGGCTGATTATCTTATTTTAAAAGCGTTAACCAGCAATAGTTAAGTTTGTAAGCTTTTTTTACAATTAATTTAATTACCACTTTTTTTTTGTGTAAGAAATCCGTCTTTATTTGATATTAAAATCTTAATAAATTTTTCCATTGATTTTTCTTTACTGTTTATATCTGCATTTGAGTTGAAATAATGGCCATTAATACAGACATGGTAAAAAAACGTCATGCATTTAAATTTTAATTATTTTACATCACATTTATTTAAATTTTTTTTTTGTGTAGGTTACATTTTTAATATTTAAATTATTGGAATTTCTCATACAAATATGAAAAAAAACACAAAAAAAAATTATACTTTCGATGATTAATAATAATAATAATATTTTCTTTCACTACAATGAAATGCGTCACTGTTGCGTCAAAGTGTGCCTTATTATGGCCGCCAACTGCTGGATTAATTTTATTAATATCAATAACTTTTATTACAAGATCTAAAGCTTGATTAAATATTAAATTATTAAAAACAAACCCGATTTTTTTAAAAAATAAAAACGAAAGTAAAAGAGAATAATAATTATAACAATATTAATAAAAAAATTAATTATAAAACTTTTTTTAATTATTATTAATATTTTATTTATATTATTATTAATATTAATTTTATATTTTCTTTTATTTATTATAATTGTAATCATTATTATTGTTATTATTATTATTATTATTATATTAAGACGGAACTTGGAAGGACGATACAAAGGGAATAAATATAAGAATGAGTAGGGCAGAAGCACTCTCAAGGTTGTTCTACCCACAATATTCAATAATATACCGACAGATGTAATTGAAAAAGCCAACAATTGTAATATAAGGAAAAGTATCTTCAGAAAACATATATCAAACAGCAATGAGCAGTTAATCAACACATACATATATATTAAATATTAGATAATTAGATTTACATACGAGTACTCTAATCTGCAGACAAGGCAATAAGGCTTCGCAAGGTTACTAATGCTGGAATGAATTGTAATTTCCAGAACAATAAAATTTGCAGAACAATTATTATTATTATTATTATTATTATTATTATTATTATTATTATTATTATTATTATTATTATTATTATTATTATTATTATTATTATTATTATTATTATTATTATTATTATTATTATTATTATTATTATTATTATTATTATTATTATTATTATTATTATTATTATTATTATTATTATTATTATTATTATTATTATTATTATTATTATTATTATTATTATTATTATTATTATTATTATTATTATTATTATTATTACATTATTATTTGTGCTTTCATTGTGAACGGACGTGTTTCCAAGTGCGCGGAGAAAATTTAATTTTTAAATTAAAGATTAAATTAAATATTGATAAAGTATATACAAAGTGAATATAATATTGAATTCAATTTTGAATACTGAATTGAATTATAATAGATAGTTTATTTTTATTATTAAATTAACTAATAAAAAATGAGTAAAAACTGTGGATACCTCTCTGTTAGTGCATGTATGGTATGTGGAAAATCATTACCAGGAACAGGAGATCACATTAAGTGTCACAATTGTGGTCGTAAATACCACTACTCGCCATGTGCGACGCTATCTGAGTCCACCTACACGACCATGACCGCCGAGAAGAAACAGTCATGGAAATGTCATCTGTGTAGAGGGGATAAAGTTAGAAGTAAGTCACCAAACAACATGTACCAAGAATTAGTTCATGTAGAACAGGAAGATCTAGGAGAACAGGCGCATGCACAATGTGTAAATAACCATGTTGTGGTGAATCGAAAAAGTCCCCATTTGGAAAATAAGAATGTGTCGGAAATGAAAGAGGACACAGGCTCAACTAGCTTAGGAGATATAATCGCCAGCATAAGTAAGCTAAACAGTAATATTATAGACACAAACAAATCATTAAGAGAAGAAATGATAACGGCGTTCTCAAATTTAACGGAAACCATTAAAAACCTATCAGCGCAAGTCAATGACCTAAAAAAAGATATTGAAAAAAAAGAGAACCGTATACAATTTTTGGAAGCAAAGGTCGATGAAATTTTTAATAAGGATAAAGAAAACAATAACAAAATAAGTGAAACGGAAATACGTGTACATAAACTAGAACAAAACGCCCTAAAAAGAAACATTGAAATTACAAACGTACCAAATGATGAAATGAGTGCCAGTGAAATAATAAAAAAAATTTCATCATTAATGGAAATCTCTTTAGAGAATTTTGATATATATAAAGCGTACAAAGTAAAAAAGGGTCATAAAATCATAGTAGAGTTTTCTAATTTAAATAAAAAACTAGAACTAATGGGAAAAATTAAAGGAAAAAAAATTGATTCGAATATGATGACCGTAGTAAAAAAAAACTCATCAACAAAGGACAAAAAAAAACACTACATATATGTCAATGATGAGCTTTCTAGTTTCAACCGACAACTATTTTGGAAAGCCAAAAATAAAGCTAGAGAGAATGATTGGAAATTTGTATGGTTTCGAAATGGAAACCTTTATGTACGCAAAAATGAAAACTCAAAAACTCAAGTTATAAAGAATGATGAAGATATGCAATTACTACAATAATTTTTTAATTAATAAACTTTAAAAATATTTTTTTGCAAAATATGGATGTGGAAAGACAAAAATTAAAAAACTTTAGTGAAATAAACAAAAAAATTTTAAGTTATCCATTAACATTTATTTTCATGAATATAAGATCATTGAGGAAAAATTTTCCAAAATTTTTAGTTGATATACATAAAGTTTTGGAAAGAATAAAAGTTATAATATTAGTTGAAACAAGCATTACTGATGAAGAGATCACGTTATATGAAATAAAAGGCTTTAAATCTATTTTCTTTAATAGAAAAGACAAACATGGCAACCACCAATCAGGAGGTGGAATAGCAATTTATATAAAAGAGAATATAGCTTTTGCTGATATCTCTTCAAGTAATACTAATTTCGAGTCAGCAAAAATAAATATTAATATAGAAGACATAAACGTGACTCTCTTAGCAATATATCGACCCCCTTCTCAAAACGTTAATAATTTTATAGAAGAAATTGATCACACAATAAAAAAAACAAAAAATAAAAAGGAGATGATTATTGTTGGCGACATGAACATTGACATAAATAAGCAAAATATCACAACAACTAAATACATGGAAATGCTCTCATCAAACGGTTTTGAATGCTTAGTTAATGAAAGCACAAGAGAGAATGTCAGTACGCAAACAGGTACGTGTATCGATCATATTTTTATAAGAAGTAATAAACAACGTCGAATAGATACCACAGCGTTTATAATAACAACTACAACTTCGGATCACTACTCACTCTTCTGCAGTATAAATAAAGAAATTGATCAGGGAAGGGAAAAAAGTACAAAGCAGTGCGCCAGTAAAATAGTTACCAAAGAAGTAAATAAAAAGATAAGAGAAATAAATTGGAAAGATTTCATACATCAAAATAGTAATGATTTATACAACAAATTAATCGAAACTTTTACCAATATTTATAATAACTCAACTAAAACAATAAAAAATAAGAAAGCAAGATCTAATAACCCATGGATAAGTGAGGAATTAATTGAAAATTGCAATGTAAGGGATAAACTTTTTAA